>JAHLJS010000004.1:60625930-61008188 GCA_038502445.1 Eremochloa ophiuroides
ATGATGACTTCCATGAAAAATGCATGGAACTCGTTGGTTGGTCTACATTCTGATGTCTGAACAGGTGCGACGTCTGCTGGATTCAGCTCGGCTGCTTGCCGTTGTACAGAAAACTGTCACTGCAAGTCTGCAACGAACAAATCATTGAACTTTTCGAACATGATTGATGAAAACCAGTCAGATTCTTTTCGGCTCGCCTGGATTGGTGCACAGAAGCAGCTCTGGCGGTCTGTTTTCGACTCTTCGCGCACTAGGTACTACTGGAGGAGGAAGAATCGCAATCACCTGGAAGCTTTTACTTCTGGTCCCAGGGAGACCGAAAGCACACTTGCAGGTGCACTTCTTTGTGTGTGGGGTCAGCTGTCTGTTCTTCTTCTTCCTCACTGCTCAGTGCTCACCCATTGCTCGCTTTGCATCGGCTTGCCTGCTGCCATGCTTCTCCTAGTAGTTAGTTGCCCCTGTCACTGTCAGTGTCTGCATCCAGCTACGGCTGCTGATTGGCTGGCCATCAGTTAGCTCTAGCTGCGCCGCGCATTATTGGTGAGTGCAACTACTACTACTCATCAGGGCTAATCATAATCAGTAATCAGACCAAGATTTCGAACAGGTCCGAGTCTGAGTCCCAGAGGGCTACTACTCATCAGGGCCGGCTCGACGCGCGTTGCGGACACGCTGGCACGACGGGCCGGATCGCCGACGCGGCCGGCACACGCCAGGTGCCCACCACGAAAACCGGTTTGACGATGACGCCGGCGATGTCAGAGGAGGAGGTCGACCGTCGTGCGCGCGACGCGGGGCGTTTTACCCATGTCGTGCGCTGCATTTTTTTTGTTTCTTTTGTTTTCTCCTGGGCTGGCTTGGCTTGGCTGGGACTGGCAGCTGATGCGCGCACGTCTCGGCCTGGATCACGCACGCACGACGACCGGCGATGCATCTGTTTCGTAGCGTCGCGTGATAATATAATCCCGGACCATCGTCGCCGCCTTGATGAACTCCGTGGATCGCTAGAACTAGTAGATTACAGAGCTTGAGGGCTAGTGGTTTACTACTTGACCCTAATCCTCGACTCAAGAATTTTTTTCGGCTCTTGTCGCACGCTCAGACGAGATACTATAATAATGAAATGAATCGGAGTCTGGCTGGCTCTGGCTGTGTGTGCGTGGAACAGAACAACGGCTGTGAGCTAGGCCCATGTGCTGGCCTGGCCCCATAATACAATCTGAAACAAGAAGATTAGGTGCCTAGGATATAATAATAATAATAATAATCATGACTTAGTTTATTGTCACTCGCGCTAAGATCATGGGATGGATTGACCTTTCGGGTATGACCACATGGCATCGGCCACCATCGGCAGTATGGAGATGGGCATCCGCAAACCGCAATGATGAGCATAACTGCTCTGCTCGTCGCAACACACCCAACATCACCCGTCGCGTGCGTGCGTCGTTGACGCGTTGCGACGCCGAGATGCTTGCTCTGTGTTGGTTTGGTGGTAATCGCACATTTCCTGGTAGACGGCGTAGGCTGTTGTTTCCTTCAAAATGTAGTCGATCAAGGCTCTCTTCGCTAAACCTTAAAACCGCTTATTTTTCAGTGGTTCTGTAATATTTTCCTCTCACAAGAAATCAGCATCAACATTTATTTTCAGCGATTTTCAGCTTAGCGAACAGAGCACAAACAGCTCCGGTACAACGACGACCTCAGTCAGGATCCAATCCAAGATACTAGTACTAACGCTGTAGTAATTCTTTACTGACAGAGGTGAAGTGAGGTTCGGCAGGATGATGCAGGTGATGAAGAAGACGATGAGAGGATGGGAGGACAGGTGGACAAGAGGACAGCCAGTCGGCGTCGTGATCATCGATCCCGGGATCCGAGGCTGAAACCAACGCAAATGCGAATGCCGCGATACAAGTTGCGAATTGGACTGCTTCCCCTGAACCTCAGCTGAATGCGCGCGCGCCTCACGAAGCACTCCACCACGCCACGCCACACGGTTTCCTATTTCTCTCTGTGAGTTTGACAATCACGGTTTGTCGTCATCCTTCTCCAAGTTTTTTCTTTGATAAACAACACCTCATACAGGCCACAACGAAAACAAAAGTAACGATAATTAAGCCCTACACTACACCCCACTCGCTCCTTAAAAATGATACTGGAATACTGGATACAGCATCCAGACCGATTATACATATTTATGTTATGAGGAAGTTCCTAGTGGCCTCAAGGAGAGTTTCTAAGAGAAATGCATATAACCATGAGATCTCAACACAAAAAATGTCATTTAAACTCTCCCCCTTCCAACCCAACGTGTTTAAAACTACTAAATGGAAACAAATATTTTTCTTATGAATTCAAAAATCGACCAAAAAAAACAACCATAAAGGATGATCTTACCGTAGTTTCAAGAAGCATTACTTTGGGCTCCACAAACCGTTAAAGCAAAACACTTTTTCCCGACATCACAAAGATGACCCCCCCCCCCCCCCCCCCCCCCCCCCCCATCTCATCTTTTGCTACATAGTTAGCCTTTTTTACAAGGAAAACAAAGAAAATGTAGATAAGTATGACTGGATGCTAGCTCAATCAAGAGCTTATGCAACATAATATAACTCGTTTGGAGCTCCTTGCCTAATATAACTAATTTGTTTTTATCAAGAAAAAACTTAGAACCATTGTAATTTAGCTACTCCCTTTGTATCAAAATAAATATCAATACCAAATGTGTATACCTTAAACTTAAGTTTAATTATATTATTATAAAATATTAGCAACATTAATACCTCCAAATAAATTTTATTGCTAAAATATCTTTAATAATTAATCTAACAATATTTATTATACATCATAAATATTTTTATATATATTTAGTCAAAACTGTTTTGACTTCTAGGCAAATGCTGGCAGTGAGAATGAGTTTATTTTACTAATTAATTTTTTATTATACTTTAGAAGGAAAAAAAAAAAAAAGGGCCGAACGGCAACGGCCAATCATTTCTTCCATCGAGTCATGCCATGCCTCGCCGCTATAAAACTTTTGCTTTCCATTCCATTCACCTCCGTCCCCCGGCATCCCCGCTGCCTGCGACCATAGTCGGTCGTCTCCACTCCACCACTTCGTCCCCGCTCCTCAGCTCCGCCGCCGCCAGCAAGCAGGCCTCCCATACACCGCCGCCGGAGGGGCCGGCCGGCCAGCCAGCCAGGCAACCATGGAGAAGCGACGAAGAGGCGGCGTGTCGTCATCCTTGGTGGTGGTCCTGGCGGCGTTCTTGGCGGTGGCCGCAATGCCGTCGGCCGCGCTCCTGTCGCCGGACTACTACAAGTCCAGCTGCCCGAACCTGGAGTCGATCGTGCGGGACGCGGTGGCGAGGAAGAAGAACGAGACGGTGGTCACCATCCCGGCGACGCTCCGCCTCGTCTTCCACGACTGCATGGCCGGGGTGAGTAGTAGTAGCTTTCACCGCAACTCCTCGTCTCCTCTCCTCTTCCTTTGCTTGCTTTCACCGGCCGCACTCATCATGCGTGCTCCCCGTCCCTGCTTTGCTCCGAGATGCACAGCACAATGCGTCTAAGAAGTAAGAAGGGGACTGGCTGCACATGGTGCTGGACTTATTACCGATCTACTGCAATTGATTTTTAATCTGTTTTTCTCAGCCGAGCTATGATTCGTGCGTGCTAACAGCAGATTTTAGTTAATTACTAGTTCCCACTCAAGTCTCAACTTGCTATCATTCTTTGTCATCTCCTTTCCTCTGTTCTTTTGAATCCAAGAAACCGTCTTTGGTTGCAAGTTGCGCACTGCTTTTCCAGTCAGATAACATGGGGGCTGTCTGCCGCTTGCCTCTCTCTGCTTCCCAGTTCGTCCTTCTTTCATTGGCATCCCTCATCGCAAGCCCTCTGCTGCTGCTGCTGCTCTTCTGATGAATCGTGCTGAAAAGGGTGAAAGAAATGAATGGGTGCCCTTGAGGCCTTGAGGAGATGTTGCCAATAGAAAAAAAAAAAAAAACCGGAATTCGCTTTGGCCAAAAGCTACTGTACGGGCCACCACACCCAACTAGCAGCAGCAGCAGCTGGATGGATGGATTGTTTAGCTGGCCGGGGATGCAAGGGAACAACTCGAGAGCCCCGCGTGGTCGTCGGTTGCGCATGTGACGACGCGGCTTTTCATCAGGCTCCTCCGTATTATCAAAATGCCAGCCGTGTGTCGGAGGCAGCGGCGTGGCGTGCTGGCGTCTCGTCAGAAACCGCGCCCCCCGAATCCCGAGCGCGTCCCGCCGACCTGCCGAAAATGAGGACGGCCAACTCATTTGTTTCCGGCTTCTGGAAAAAATCTTTTCATGGAGAAAATTCTTCAGGTTCAGTTCAGGCAATCAGGTGTAGTAGCTGGCTGCTTAGGAAACGATTTTAATCACTGTTGGTTTCACCAGCTCACTTGCAGCTGGTTTGGTTTCGGTGTTTGGAAGGATTCATGCATGTTGCCAAGATGCTGCCTCTGTCTGGCTGGTGCTCTGCTAATGTTGTTTTAGTGGCGTCCTGTCAAGCAAGCAGCTGGCATCTTATTCCAGTCTCTTATTTTTCTCTACATTTTTCTTTTAATCTTTTATTTTCTTTTCTTTTCTGGGTTGACCTAATGCATTGGGTGCCGCGTGAGTTAACGTCGAACACCAGCTGTATTTGTGTAGGACCCCACGCTTACCAATAATCAGGCATATTTCATATTCAGTCTTTTAAACCTTTATTTATGAGCAAGAAAAACGTTTTCCGGGGGTCACAAATGCATACGAACGCTGTCAGGATTCAGAACACAATTTCAACTCAAACTGCCAGATATATTCTCAATCAACGCCATGAAGCAGAGTTTCGAATGGACTAGTCTAATTTCTACTACTAGTTCTTATAATAAGTACATACATACAAAAGAAGAAAATATAAGCAAGTAATCATCACCCTGCCGTTCCTCACCTCAATCGCAGGGCTGCGACGCCGGCGTCATGATCGCGTCCAAGAACAAGGACGCCGAGAAGGACGCGCCGGACAACGAGTCGCTCGCCGGCGACGGCTTCGACACCGTCAACCGGGTCAAGGCCGCCGTCGAGGCCAAGTGCCCCGGCGTGGTGTCCTGCGCCGACATCATCGCGCTCGCCGCCAGAGACGTCGTCTGCCTGGTAAGTACTGGTAACAACCGCCGCCATTCCTGGCCCTCGATCAACTACTTGATGGTGGCAATGGCTTGCAGGCTGGTGGCCCCTGCTGGCGCGTCGAGCTCGGCCGTCTCGACGGCCTTGCCTCCAGGGCCAGCGACGTCAAGGGGAAGCTGCCGGACCCAAACATGCACGTCAAGGAGCTCACCCTGTTGTTCCAGGGGAGCGGCTTCTCGACGGAGGACCTGGTCGCGCTCTCCGGTGCGCACACCGTCGGCTTCGCGCACTGCACCCGCTTCACCGGGAGGCTGTACAGCTACAGCAGCAGCACGCCGACGGACCCCTCGATCCACCCGGTCTACGCCAAGCAGCTCAAGCAGGCGTGCCCTCAGGACGTCGGCCCCACCATGGCCGTCAACATGGACCCCTACACCCCCGTCACCTTCGACAACACCTACTTCACCAACCTCCAGGACGGGCTGGGGCTCTTCACCTCCGACCAGGCGCTCTACACCGACGAGACGACGAGGCCCATCGTTGACAGGTTCGCCGCCAACCAGACGGCGTTCTTTGATGCTTTCACAGCCGCCATGCTCAAGCTGGGGAGGTTAGGGGTGAAGACAGGGAAGGACGGAGAGATCAGAAGAGTCTGCAATGCCTTCAACAACCAACATTAGAGGCCCTGCGTGCAGCAGCGTTTGTAATTCAGATTATCTAATGCTGTTTGGAGTTGATTGAGATGGGTATACTGAGATTGATTCTTTTTCTTTTCTTTTCTTTCTTTTTTTCGCATACAGTTGCCAAAGTTTGAAGGTGTTCTTTCTCTGTTTGTTTCTTCCTTTTCTTCTCTTCTTTGATAACCTTTTTGTGCTTATTTTTTTGGTGCATTTTTTTTTTTGTACAGACTGAAGAATGTAATACCATGAACAACTTGAGGATTATTAATTGAAAAGAGGTTAATCTGACTATATATACGGCTAATATAATAAAGAAAAGGATATTTTGGCTATTTTATCTAAGTGCAATGCTGTCACAGATTTTATTTTTTACTTTCTTCTGAAATAATGATCATCCACAGAATAAGGAGGTCAACAAAAGTTCAATTCAAAATAAAAAGTGGATGTTAATTAATTGATTGGCCAATTGGAACAACTTTGGCATATGAAACAGAAGACAAGAGGATATCAGAGCAGCAAGCCTTTGAAAAAGTTAACTAACCACTGACCTGAGAGAAGCTCATGAGTATAGACTACAGAGTATATTTATTCATCCAGCTGACTTCTAGAAGTTCCAAATAAGTTACTGTATTACATAGTTTAAGGAGCATAAGCTCAGATTGCTCACCAATTAGCCGTTGCCTTCGCTTCCTGATTGATGATTCCATGCTGTCAAGGTATAGTAACCTTCATGTGTGATTATAAACTGCACCCAGCAGCACTGATTCTCCAAGAGCCTGAAGAAACAACTGGATCATCAATTAACCAGTCATCTTTATTTCTGCAGGCGCGTCACCACTTATCCCAGAATATCAGATGCATTACTTTTAAGTGGACAGTACTTCACTTCCCTGGTTCTCTTCTCCCTCTCTGATTTGCCTTTTTCAATTATAATGCTGGATATGGAGTTATCAAATTAACTGACAAGTAATAAACATTATTAAGGTAAAATGATGTCATATGCTTTCCTTCTTAGTAGCAAAACAGTATAATAGCATCCTTTTAAAACCACCAAGGTCCTATGCAGGGAAAAGAACTACACCAAAAACACAGAAAGATTACCAATCCCTGACTCTGCATATTCTTTGGTCACTGGCAGGGAAAGAATCTTCATCCACTGGAGTTTCTTGAAAGCCCACGAAAATACATGAGTTTTGGTCTTTCATCAGACAGAAAAAACAGGACAAACAAAGATCTCGGGAACATCTACATTGCAGGGAAAACACTGAACACTAGGCTCATACTTGACTGAGCATGTGCATTATATCTAGACAACTATCCAAATCTGGAGAAAGATCTGCACAGTATGAATGTATGAGTTCCTCGCTGACTCACTATAGGAACTCCAGCTACCAAACTTTTAACCCCTAGAACATTAACTGATGAAGAAAACATTTGAGTACCAAGGTAGCACATAGCATGAATAACATAGGAGTCAGTTCTTTGGAGTTCAACCTTCAGTAAGATCTTTATATTATTTTTGTCCTTTTTCATTTCTTGAATTCTGTTGTTTGGAGACATCCTTTTTCTTCTATTATTATATATATTAACCAGTAGGGAGCTACGCCTCCTGTTTCCTCAAACAAAAACTTCAGGAAGATATAAGGGTACAGGAGAAGGTAAAGGATAAGAAGAGAAATCTAAAATGGCTATGCACCCAACGATAGGCCATGTGAATGATCCTGAGCACTGTGATTGGGATTGGCTGGATGGAATGGGTCGGATGAAGGTCGCGTGAATATCATTGTTCAAGAGAAACTCAAGTGCTCACCAATTATCTCCAATAAAAGCCACATCATAAGCTGCTTTCAACTAACATGGCATTTGAACACAATTCTCTTCACTCGGTGGGTTCAGCTGTGAATAAATGCATGCATTCATAAGATGTACAGCAATATACAAAATTACACCTCCAGTTAAATAAGCACATTGAATTATCCGTATCACTTCTAACTTCTATCTTTGCCTTCATTAGTAGGGTAGGGCAGCACAAAAAGAATATTTTGTGTGTTATCATTATCTATTCTCTATCATAATATGTTTCTTCCCACAATTAGCTTGCTCTAACTTAACAAAAAAATTGCACTCAACAATCAGCATGAGCTTTCTATATCACTAAAAGAATGCAAAAATTTAGAACAGTAAGAGGCTATGTTCATTCAGAATGATTGGGATAATATATTGAAGACTCGAGACACGGCATTGCCATTTTTCAATTTTCCCCCACTTACTGCACTGAATACATGCAACTCCAACAATCTTCTGTACTGGCCTTGTTCGATCTCAGCTTCATTTGCACCATGTAGTAGCAAGAGCTCAATAATGCAATCTTCCCAATCAATACCATCACAGGAACCTCTTCTTCGTCTCTTTCTCCTGGCACCTGAACTATCTGCCATACTGTCACTGAGAAGTCTATGATCTATATCATCCATCTTCTTTCCTCCTCGATTCTTCTGGGTCAGTTTTTGCGGAGGAGAGACACATTCGTTTCTTACAACATCTTCTGAATTATTTGCTTTTGCAGCTGGAGCAGCAGGAGCCTTCCTAATTGCATCAATTCGCTGCTTGGCAGCTTCAATTCGTGCTCTCCTCTGCTTCTGCAACTCCAAACCAGCCGTAAACGATGGTGGAGGTGCATCATAGCCAATGTCAATATCCACCACATCCTCAAGCAGCATGTCCTTTTTCCAACCATTATTCACCGCGTCCACACATGGCTCCAGCTCCAGTCCTCCTTTCAATCGTTTTTTCTTGTCAGCACCTTTACCAACCTTCCCAAGTTTCTGCAACTGGGCAAGCCTATTTAAGACATTTTGGTAAGCATCCGATAGGCCCTTCTCTGAGATATTCTGGTTTTCAAATTCTTTCTCGTCTGGCTCAAGATTATCGAAATCAAAGTCATCAGCACTGACGGTAGTAGTAATCTGAAGGTATTTGGACTCGTCGTCATCAACTCTAGAGTAGGCCTGCACAATGGCAGCAATGTTCGGAGCGAAGCTCTCAAGAAACTCTTCAGAAGGGTCCGACTGTGACCGCATCTCCATGAGCCGGAGCAGGACCGGAGCGTTGAGGAGCAGGTTTTTGGCGTTGACATCAGCGCCCCATGGAAGCAGGTGACGCGCGACATGCACCAGCGCGTCAACGAGCTCCTTGTATCGGCGGAGGCTGGTCCCGAATCCCGCCGAGATGTCCCGGGCAATGTCCTCCAAGGAGAGAGAAGTAACCCCGTTAACCTCCGCAGAGAAGGCGAGCAGCGCCGCGACGAGGGGGAGCGGGAACCGCCCGGTGGTGAGCGACCACTTGCAGGCGCAGCGGAAGAGGAACCGGGCCTGGGCGAGAATCGCGTCCGTCTTGTGGGGCGCGGCGGCGTTGAGCGAGGGCGAGAGGCGCACGGCGCGGTCGAGCGCGGCGGCGTAGTCGAAGCAGGGGATGGGGAGGGATAGCTGGGCGGCGACGCGGGAGACGAGGTCGGCAAGGGCGGGCGCGGAGCAGTAGGCAGCCTCCGCGGCCTCGGCGAGGGAGAGCGGGAGGCGGTGCGACCGCGCGACGAGCAGGGCGCAGGCGGCGGCGAGCGCGGGCAGGAAGGCGCTGCCCGGGGTGGCGAGCTGGCCGTCGGTGGCGGACTTGGCCATGCGGAGCGCCTCCTCGGCGCGGGCCGGCGACAGGCCGAGGAGGGTGGCGGTGGAGGTGATGCCCACGGAGGCGGCGGCGAGCTTCTGGTCCCGGTAGGCGGAGTCGGAGTTGTTGCGGACGAGGGAGGAGACGCGGAGATCGAGGGCCCCCGAGTCGGTGAAGGTGGACTGGTGGACGAACTCCGCGCCGCCGCCGTCATGGATGATGCCGCAGGAGGTGCAGACGAGCGCGCCCGAATCCGGATCCGCCACCACCGCGCCCTCGCCGCACGATAGGCACGTGGAGCCCATCGGCGGGGAGCCGGAGGCTGGAGCACGCGCAGCGGTGGCGGTGGCGGCAGCTTGCGGCGGAAGGAACGGAGTGGGGATTCGATTCGAAGCCGCAGCGATCTGTTCCCAATTTATGTATGTCAAGCTAATATATGGGCCGGGTCGTCGACCGACTTTGCGTACGCACGGGGTCCGGGGATTTTGGATTCAAAAAATCTGCAGCATATGAACCATGCACGCTGATGTTCTGTTATCCTTGCACCACAATAAATCTAGTCCATCTTCCCTCCCCGCGACCTTAAAGCCACACTGTTGGCTTTGAGATATAGGGGTGTTTAGATACGTAAAGTCTTGGGATTTTGACATTGTAGCAGTGAGAAATCTTTTCCAATAAGTGCCCAATCATGGTTTAAGTAGACTCAAAAGATTCGTCACGCGATTTACATGCAAACTGTGTAAACCTGCAAAAATTTCGTTTACATTTAGTACTCCATGTATGTACCGTAAAATTGACGTGACGGAAGTTTTGGGATTTTGGAGGGGATCTAAACACCCCCAATATCAGTTTATGTCCAGACACAGAAGAGTAATTTTCTCTGATAACAATTCAGTCAGCCGTATAATTCGGTCAGTCGTATAATTCAGTCAGTCGAACAAAGTATATCGAGGGATTAAACCGATTTAACTACAAGCCGGGTTGCCGGTGAATCCACAGATAGTAATAGGATTAATTTTTACAGGCCAGCTGTATAACCCGTAAAAATAAAGTCCATTCGTGGATTCAGGTCCCGTTCGCTTCTCTAGATTTTGATCTGTCTGTGTTTCTTTTCAGAAACATGAACAGGGCCATGGACAATCCACTTTGTATCACATCTAACCAGCTTATAAAATCAAATTAGGGAGGATCGAGCAATCATGTCTTTTGACAAATTCAAGTGTTTTTTTTGTGTGTGTGTGTGTGATAAATACAAATACCTAAGAGTTACTGAAAAGATCGCATGTTCTGATAGCAAAGGTCAAGAAAAATATCACATGTTTTCAGGTGGAGAAACATTCCAGTCTGGTTTCTGATAAACCAAACATACCATGTATTTTAGGTAGGCTTAAATTGTTTCGTACGAAGTTAAGACATGGCTAATTTACGCTATATAAAACAGAATGACTAGACCGGCATACAAAAACTTGAATTTGCTCGCCCCCGTGCGCACGCTCATCACCAAATATACCGTGGTGCACAATTCGTTCATTCAATATCCCTGATTCCAGATAAGCTTATTATATTTCGACTTCAAGTTTCAACAAATCATAAAAGGATATGTTCTCCACTCTGACATGCGCCGAAACGTCTCCAGCTTATTACATGTGTATACAATTTTTCCCAACTAAATACAGCAAAATTTGAGCAAAGGGCATCACTTCCGCCACGAACTTTCTACTTTCATATGCTTCGCTATAATGAACCTCCCATCTGCTGCCACAAACTTGAAATGCTGCTTGAGAGATTAACATTTCTATGACTCAGGTGCATCAGCAGCACTTCGTAATGGAACGTAAAGCTCCTGTACTATTCTCAAAGAACTAGTGCAGAACGAAGGGAAGACCAACGCTACCTGTACAGCCATGGGGTACCACCAGACTAGATTCAAAATTGAAGTATGTTTTGATAACTTTGTAGCTATATCACGCCCTCTGGCCCTTGAGGGTTGATCTTTCAAGTACGTGGTTTCCCATATAGACTTGTGTACACAATCTTTGTCCGATAGACCAGGATCAAGCTCAAGCCAAAAGCAATGATGCAGAACCCGGACATGATCAGGGAAGAGAGGAAGAAACAGATGGCGCCCTCACACTTCAATGACGGAGCGGCTTCAGAGACTATGTTAGCCACTCTGTCATGCATTGCCAGCAACGTAGAGCTGTGGTGCTGCTGAGCCTGCTTTGCTGCTTCAGCGTCATAGATGCCACTGGCGATAACCCCTGAGAATACCAGGGAGCCTGCTGGATTTGCGACTGTGAGGAAATTATACAGCGCTCCGAAATTTTTCACCCCAAACAGTTCAGAGGCTGCAGCTGGCACAATGGCCCAGTGGGCACCATAGCCTACTCCGACAAGCAGCGTGCCAATGTACATTGTCCCAGGCCAAGCCATTGCAAAGTTGAAGTGCCCAATCGCCATCAGGACTTGAGCTATTGCTAATGCAATTGCCCTTGGATATGCATAATCTCTGAAAACAGGTGAAGGAATGCAAAAGGATCAGAGAAGAAAAGAGTTGATGTGAACAAGAAACACCCTAAATTTCAGGAATTAAGAGTCAAGCAACTCGGAGTTATACTTTTGGTTAATTCATGATTGCAAACTAAATAACATAGTATTGCAAGTCTAGTTCACATGTTACTTTTGTTCTGTTCTGCTCTGTTTGTAGATCCAGCACTTAGGTAGTGTTTGCTTGACAAAAGCAAACACAAAGGAATGTGATAAATGGCGGTAACTTAAACATGGTAAGAAACCTGTGATTTGTTTGGTTAGTTTTGGTAACGGTGACGTAAACATAGTAAGAAATCACAACTTGCATCTTGTCGTTTTGTTTTTCATTCCCTCTCTGCGACCGCATGAGCACATCCTCATGAGCGAACAGGTGGACCCACGGTGCCTAGTCTAGCAGAGACGGGATCCAGTATCCGATAGCGTCGCGGTTCGAGCGTTATCGCTTTTGTGAAATCATGTATCCAATACCGGCGTGATCTGATTACACAAGGCTGAAAACAAACACTATCCAACTGCATCTATTACCGTCCGTAAATAAGTTACGTTACAATCATCTGAACCAAATGTGTCCTTAATATTTATGTTTTAATCTATTTAGTATACTAGAGCTTAATATAGTTACTTCTGTTCTGTTTGTTAGCCCCAGAAATTAATCTTTATGCTTCAACTTCCTCACCTCTGCTTTGCATTTTGTCAGGATGGTGTACCAATTTAGTCAACCTTCATAATCAACTCTCAGTATCAATCCGAAAATCTATATCAGGAAAGAAATTTATTCTAACATTATGGAAGCGACACACTAGGTACAATTCAGTACACCTTTTGTTCCAAAACGAAAGTGTGTTAGTTTTATGTCAAGTCAAACCTCATTGACCAAGTTTATAAAAGAAAATTAACATCCACAATACCAAGTACATGTACTATCAAGACATTTTTTTAGCTGTCTAGCTTTGTCTTAGACCAAGTTTAGCTTTCTACCTTTTTCAAAAAAAACTTTGTATTAGAGAGAAGAGAGAAACAGTTCCCTTACAAGTTACAAGCAACCACACTGACTCACCTAAGAGACCAGAGGGGCTGTGGTACCTATCGAGAAATGTTTTGTGCTGGATTTAATTAAACTAACTAGATGTTTTAGATGGTGATGCATTTTTCTATAAACTTTGTCAAAGTTAGAGAAATTTGACTTAGGACAAAACTATAAACTTGGTCAAAGTTTGAGAAATTTGACTTAGGACAAAACTAAAACACCCTACATTTTGGAACAGATGGAATAAAAACATAGGTCAACATGGAAGGTGACTATGCTGCCAAAAAGCATTTGAAAACAAAATATTTATAAGATGGCATGTGAAATAAATTCTATTCGGCAAAGAAGCATAAAAATCTTACTTGACAATAATCTCTGAGAAGTACCCTCCACCAATCCGTCCAAGAAAGTTCCATATGCTAATCATTGATACAAAAATGTGGGTTTCATCGTAACCCAATGACTGGCTCATTTGCCCAAGATTATCAATCACAGTGAGACCAGATCCAGAGCCCAGTAGAAGAGAGAAAAATAGAAGCCAGAAATCTGCCTTGATGAGCGCTTGCATCAGTGTGAAATCCTCTCCTCTCCGTGGACCTTTCCTCCTCTTAACCCTAACAGCACCAACAGCAGCTGCCTGAAATAACCTTGTCTGCAATTCGGCTATCCTTTTTTGCCTCTCTGAGGCTGGAAGTAAATCAACGTCCTTTGGCTTTTCATCCTCCACCTCGCTGAGTATAACCTCGTGTTGCTCCTCAGAAGATGTTGATGCACTTGTTTCTTCTTTCCGAGGTGATGGCAACAATAATGCATTCAAAGTCTCATCATCATCAGAAAAGAAGCTGAGCAGAACTGGAATGACTATTGGAACTAATAAAAAGATTATTAGAACGATGGTCAACAAGACAGTCACTGACTCGCTTAAGTCAACAAGGTCTTCCAATATCATGACACCCATAAGATAAGCGGCCAAGACCAAGCATACACTGTATACAAATGTGAAACTTGTGCCATCAGAAGGCCGCACTTGTCTGTGGCCTCCAACAGGTCTTACAATGAACATTAAAGCTATAACAACCATTGTTGGGCCAACTGCAACCATGAAGATCAGTGCAGCATCATCAGGAGTGTGTACAATTGCATAAATCTGCGTAAGAATTGCACCACTTAATCCAGCAAATCCTTTGAGGATACCCACAATTGGTCCACGGCTCTTGGGAAAGTTCTGAACACATGAGACAAGCGCAGCAGTGTTGAAGTATGTCTCGCCATTGTTACCGATGAAGATTAGAATGCACATCTGTGGAAGGATGATAAACTCTTAGTACACAATCCACATAAAGGCAATTCAAGTCAAGAAATATAAAAAAAAAAAAACAATAACGATTTCATTTTGCCCATGTGATGATTAGCAAAAGGTCTGGTTTTGGAGGCCAAAAGCTGAATAGGAACTTGGGACCCTGCGCCAAGCATCATGTTAATACCGCGTAGCCTTAGGTAAAAAAGCACACTTGATTTCATATATTGCTTTTTTCCCCATAAATTTTGTTGTGATTTGTGACAGGAAAAATCCCAGAAAATTAACAGTAGATGCACCTAACATTCAGTCAGTGAGACTAAAAACCATGAGAGCCAGCCACAAGGTACCGTACTGTTGGATTAGACAACAGCCTGGAAAACAAATGGCAAGTAAACATGCCATCAGTTTGCTACTAACTAATTATGCAGTCATACAGATGTGTTGCATGTGCATGTTAGTGACAGATTGTTTGCAGTCTAGACATTACCTTTTTCCTGATTTATTTTAACAAATTTAGGAAACTCCATGTAGCCATATTTGTCTTACCAGTCAAATTCATATTGACGGTGCATTGTGAAACGCACAAAGGAAATGATAAATATGACAACAGGGATGCACACTCATCAAAGGGTTACATGTTATTGTTTATGTCATACCGCTGAAAGAAATTGTTTCTAAGCAGCTCTCAGGATCTTTCTTGAGAGCATGAACCCCCCTCCCCCACTCCACCCACCCCACCCCCCCCCCCCCCCCCCCCCCCAAAAAAAAAAAAGGTGAGCATCAAACTTCCATAATTTTAGATGAAACTATATGTTATCTTGTTCTTTCCAAGGACAAATAAGACAGCACAATGTTTCTTTCCAGGTGGGTAGAGGTGTTATAAATAGCACTGATCACTAGCCTCTACTTGTCAACATATCTAATCCAAGAAAAGAAATAGTTCAGTTTCATTAAATAAAAATGCAAAATAATATCAACTCTGTATCCATGTGGTATGGACTATAATGTTACTTGAAATAATATCAACTAAACCAGGTCTTGCGGAAGGGAACATTGTGAAATAAAAGGACGTTTGGTATGACAAATCTCAGGTCCTGATCTTGAACCAATTTTTTTCTGAAACCTTGTCTTGATCTTAGGTGCTTCAATAGCACAAGAAATAGTGGCAACATGAACCAGAACACCTTTTGGACCTCTAAGGAATGCTATTCATTCTGTAGAAAAGATAAGATAACAGCTATACATCTCTAATACTTCCTTAACAAAGACGTAATCCTGTGATGTCATTTAACGTTTTGTACCCAAAAACAAATCAAGTGACCTCCTGTAACTATATGTGATATAAAGAGAGCAATCAGCGCTGATGTTCTAGATAGCAAATTAAGGGAGCAGAATAAAATACCACAGTTAAATCACTGTATGATTTACCCTGACGTCATAGTGTTTACAGAAAATTTTAGATAATAAGGTACGGCCAGAGGTACATGGAACGGAAAGCAGGACAGCGACCACATGGACAAGTACGCCTTAGGCAACAATTAATCATAAATTCAATAGGTCTTATGTCAAATTGTCTGACGCAATTTACAGGAAATTTTAGATAATAAGGTGCGGCTAGAGGCACATGGAAAGCAAGACAGTGACCACACTGGACAAAGTACGCCTTAGACAACAATGAACCATATACAATAGGTCCTATGTCAAATTGTCCCATGCAACTTCGAGAAGTTATGCAGTATAAAAAGGGTGTCCATTTCCACAATAATTGTGCAGGTGTGCTTTAATGGGACACATACACATAGCAGTCAACGTCGAAGTTTAGCTACAGCAGTATCCTAAAACAAACGGAATCAGCTCAGCTGTCATTTTCTAAGTGAAGGAGTCCAATTGCTACTATGCATCCCCGAGGCTCGAGGGCATGCAGTCTTTTGCATGGTGCGAAATGGTTTGAAAAATTTAAAGCCAGCAACACCAAGTTTTGCGACTGGCATGATCCCGTCCTCTGAAACTTGAGCCGCAGCAAAATCTGCAGAACTCGATGCTAGGATACGAAACCGAAAACTTGGAATTTCAACGGCGACTGCAACTGGAAACCTAAAATTCCAACATATATTCCACGGAACGGAAGCATCGTGCACGATTCAATCAACAACAGTCACATGCAAGAAAATGTAAGGAAAATTCACCCACACAAAAAGGAAAAAAAAAATGTAAGGAAGTTTAAGCGCTTGGTAGAGCGAGCACAGGCGATCGCGATTCGCGACATGCAACCAGCCAAAATGCAGGCGCAGCCCGGCGGGGAGCATGAGCATCGAACATGCAGTAACATGGAAGCGCGCGTTGAGGAAAAAAACAAAAAATAATACAGGAAAATGAAGAGGGATCTCACCGCCCAGAGCGGGGGCACGGGGCACGCGGCGCGTGACGGCGAGCCAGACCCAGCCGTAGCCGACGAGGTTCTGGGCGGCGCCGACGAGTAGCGCGGCCCAGAGCGGGAGGACGGCGCAGAGCGTGCCGGCGAGGAAGCCGACGCTAGTCGCCGAGGTCCTTGGCGACGCCGAGGCCGGCGACCTGGCGCTGGTTGTAGCCGAGCGAGGCCTTGATGACGGGCGAGAGGCTGCCGAAGAGGTAGCCGACGCCGGCGCAGGACTGCATCCACATGGCCGCCACGAACACCAGCCACCGGTTCCGCAGGAACCCGCGCACCCGGCTCCCCACCTCAACCATTGCGCCTGCCTGGTTCCCGGCGCCCCCGGGCTCGGAGCTCGGAGCTCCCGCGGGCCGATTCAGAACGGACGAGGCGGCGGGCCGGGACCGGGAGACCGCGACGCTTCCGATCTTCGACGGCCGCGCCCGGAATCGGATCGCTGTGCGGCGGGCGCTCCCGCAGCGGTCGCCGTGGCCTTTCGTGGGTTGCCGAATGCCGATAAGCGAGCGAGCGCGCGTGTCCCAGCCCTGCCCCAAAAACAAAAGAAGAAATGATGGAGGGGACCGGGTGCCGAGATCCGTGGGATTCGAGCTCGTTTCCGCTTTCGCTGTCGCAGTTTTGGGCGGTCAGGTCGGGATCGGGCGGCTAGTGTGGGCGTGTAGGCCCGCCTCCGTGTGGATGGAGGCGACCGCCGCGAGAGGAGCAGGCGAGGCGACGATTACGGGACCGACTGAAGTGAAGTGTTGCCCGCCGAGACGTGTTGGGTGTTTGCCCGCCGGGGGAGAGGAGAGATACCAAGCGGATTCGTGTCAGTCGCCGTTGCCGGCTTTGGCACTTGAGCGACGGTGAGCTCTAGGGGGGGGGGGGAGTTCCTACGCCGGTCTCAGTCGGTGGTCCACTTGACGCCGGAGAGTGGCCGTTTGTGCCGTCCGCGTCTTCTGCGGCGTCCTTACCCTGCCGTGCATGCTTTCTGTCGTTTTCTCGGGCGTCTCGTTCGTGTTGGTGGGCCGCTGTCAGTTGCTAATCTACTTATACTGTTTCTGTGTTTTAGATTACTCTACTTCAGTTGAGATGGTACGCTACTGCTACACGTCAGCCGTGTATACGGAGCGCTTGCCATTTTTAGCTAATTTGTAGAGATTGGATAGATAGATAGACAGACAGATATAGTACCTCATATCTGGCTATGGCCTTGTTTGGAAGCACCCTCAGGTAAAGTTTAGCTAGTTAATTGGATTAGCTGGGTTGGACCGGTCTAATAGGATTAGCTGCTTTTTATTAGTTGAGAGACATTTTAGCTGCTAATTAGTTGAGTGTTTGGATGCACAACAGCTAAAACTAACCAGCTAAACTTTAGTTGCTGCTTCCAAACAGAGCCTATATTGTCATCTCTCTCACACACCTTGGAGGCTTGGAAATCGGCGATTCCGTTGTAACGAACCACCGTTCTCAATCCAGGGGAGTGGAGCTAGGAATCACATTTGAACTTGTGGGTGTGAGTATCCGCGGGTTTGATACACAAAAACTCACCCGCGAAAATCTGAGAGCCGGAAGCTTTACTCGTTTTCCTAAACGATCATTGGACTAAATGATCGTTAAACAAGATAAACGATTGATTAAACAACCAAGACAAGCCAGCAAGAAGCACTTGTACAGTTTGTAAAACGGGTTATGTAGACTAAATGACGATTAAACAAGTTATAAACGGCTATTTAAACGAATATTGCATATTAGTTCTCCTGTCTGGATATGCTAAAACTAATTTGAGCGAAAATTAGCTAGCTAACAATTGGCCTATAAATAAACTACAACTAATATGAGCTAAAATCATCTAGCTAACAATTAGCCTATGAATAAACTAAAATTAATATGAGCTAAAATCAGCTAGCTAACAATTAGCCCCGGGTTCAATCTTGACAGATCGCCAATGATGTTTTTCTAATGGCGACAATCTTGGCAGCTCGCCAATGATGCAGCCAGCCATGGAGCGGGTGGACAGCTCACCATTGATAAACTGAGGCCTGTTTAGATGACAAAACGTTTCATATTCACAGGACAAAACCGCTGCCAAACATTCAAATAGATGTCACAAACGTTTCAGATTATCAAAGAAACGTAGACCCTGTCTGGGAGAGCTGGTTTTGGCTGTCTAAATTAAATTGTTCCAGTAGTTGAAAACTAGCTAAAACGAACATGGTGAAGGTCTCGATCGGTGGTCCCCTTGACGCCGGAGAGTGGCTGTTTGTGCCGTCTGTGTCTTCTGCGGCGTCCTTACCTTCCGTGCATGCTTCGTGTCGTTTTCCCGGCCATCTCATCTATTTATCTGAGCAGCTTTTGGGGCTCACGTAGGGGCCTTCTGGAGTTGCTCTAAATCAACGGTCAAATCATCGCGCTAGGTAACCTGCCCCCAACGACGCGCGCCGCCGTGGCCCTTCCCCCGACGTCGCGCTGCCCTCCTGGCGCCGCTGCGCTCCCTCCCAGACGCGACGCCTCGCTGTGCCCTCCCTCCGACGCGACGCCAGGCTGTGCTCCCGCCCCGACGCGCCGCCGTGGTCCTTCCCCCGACGTCGCGCTGCCCTCCTGGAGACGCCCCGACGCGCTGAACCACCCCCCCCCCCCCCCCCCTGCCGTGACGTCCGGGACATCCCGACGCGGTTAGTTCTACTCCCTGCTCATCCAATCCCATGTGTGTTTGTTCGTTTTGCTTTGAAGGGAGCGAGGACACTTCCGTGATATTCTAATGCTTACGAGTAGAAGTAAATTGAAAACCTGCTCGGGAAGCTGAATGAGCGCGTGCATACATGCATGTTACAGTGAACGCAGCCTTCACTCTTCGTAAGATGCATGCATGTTCATGAGAGTTTGCAGAACTGCAGCTGAATTTTGCTCAAAAGAAAAAACTGCATCAGAATTAGCAGAGAGGAATGCATCGCCATAGGTGTTCATTAGTTGGCCTGTCAGCAGGTTGTTCCCTTCGTTTTTTTTACTGCAGCAGAATTAGCAGCGACGAATGCTTCCCCTTGAAATTTTTTTCACTCAATAAAACACAGCAAGTGTTTTGAAATCCTTTATTCGGCTCTATTACCAGGGCTAGAAATTAATGAGAGGCCGTCGAAGAAGGCGATGCTCGATTTCTCCCGCCTCTCCATCTCTGAACCCTCCTCTGCAAGCGCCGAAGGTACACGAGCCAAAAAGAGTTGTAACCTGTCACTGATACTGAAGGATGGTTCGTTCCATACATTGTCAGTAGCTTGCACATGCGAAATTACCCCCCGGAAGAATGTAAAGATTGTCCTGTGTGCTGCTTGCTGATGCAAATAGCTAGATGAGAAATGAAGTTCCTTGATACCATCCATGATACTTGCCATACGAATTGCACCTTATATTGATACTATGGCTGATATTATACCATTTTCAGCTCATTCAGACGAACAATTGTAGACCAAACCTTTTTTGTTTTTCTAAAAAAAAGCATAGTAGTGCCACCTGCAAATTGATTTACTTGCTTCTTATGCTCACAGCTTCAGAGGAACCACGAGTTAAGAAGCTTCTTGTCCAACACATCGAGACTGTACACCATTCCCAAGCTGTTGAAGATGTTTTACAGTCTCTTCTGGTAATATATCTTTCCTTTTTCATTTCTTATTTCTTTCTTTCTTTCTTGTTATAAGCTGGATTAGCATCCAGATTCAGCATTTGGCATGGCTTAGCTGTTTCTTAGTCTGTGGTCAGATTTTAGTTGATGTTTCATTTCTCCTATGTGTTCAGTGATACTGCTGTGTCATAGGACTACTTCTTTAATATGGATTCTAATATAAATCACAAGTAATCTTTATCATAGAATCTTTAGTGCATTTCTGGAGTTTAAATACTGCAACTGAACAGCTTCTTTGAAATACAAGAGTGTTTCCATTTGTACCTTCAAAATTCATCATCATTTTCTGTTATGCACTCAAACATGGTTACACAATGGATGGTCATTGCTTCTTCTTTATGTCAGATGCATAACCTTCAGAATTCAATATCATTTTAATGGAAAACAAAGTCTGTTTCTGTTATGCACTCGAACATGGTACACAATGGATGGGCACACTTGTTCTTTATATCAGATGCATAACGCTTATATGTAGTCCATTTGTTTTTGCAGCTTGCTGACTCAAATGCTAAGGAGATAAAGAGCAAGACAAAGGAGTGGAATGACAGAATCAAGCAAGACAATGTAAGCTAAAATGACGGTGTCTATATTTAGAACTTGATATAGCAAAAGGCCAGTATGCACTTAAACAAAACTGTGATCTATTCCTATTGCATGATCTGATAGAAAATTGAGAAGAAACATTAGTATGATCTGATAGAATCTGATGCAAAACTGTGATGTACGCACTTAAAATTTGACTGAATGGACAGAAAATTAGTATGCACTTTTTTTTACAAGCTAAGTGAAGTTAGGAACGACAGTTGAACCTGTGGGTGCGAGTATCCACGGGTTTGATACATGATGGCTTTGATACCTGTACTCGTTTCGCTATTTATTCGGACTAAAATGGTCATTTAAATCGACTAAATGATGATTAAATAAGATAAACGGTTGATTAAAGAACCAAGACAAGCCACCATGTAGCACTTGTACAGTTGGTAAACGGGTTACGTATTAATGACGATTAAACAAGATAAACCGCTATTTAAACGAATATTGCATATTTAGTTCTCCTGTTTGGATATACTAAAACTAATTTGAGCTAAAATTAGCTAGCTAGCAATTAGCCTATGATTATACTAAAACTAATTTGAGCTAAAATCAGCTAGCTAACAATTAGCCCCGTGGTCTCAATCTTGGCAGCACGCCAATGATGTTTTTTGAACGGGGAGTCTCGGTGGATACTTGCGCCAGCCAGCCAGCCATGGAGCGGGTGGGCAGCTCGCCATTGATGAAACTGAATTGGCAAAGAGGTAGATAAAATGTCCAGGGGAATGAAATTGTGGCATCACTAAAATATTAGAGCCATAGACAAACAGCTTAGTCCATAAACCGTTGCTATGCAGAAGCCAGCAAAAGTGAATCCATGTTCGAATGACCTTACGAAAGAAGCAAGCATGATAAAATTATTATGTAAGCAAGCATATGGTCCACAATATCGCTCAAGCTGCATAGCATACCATACATCCAGCTTAACAGAAAAAGGTTGACAAGAAAAACCTAATTGGTCAGCTCCATAATGGCAGTGACGATGTCCCCATCACAAGCCTTGAGAGCCTTGACAGCCTTGGGCATCGAAACAGATGCTTAAGTCATGACCAGCTCAATGTCCTTGGCCTCAACACCAGTTTCGTCAACCTCCTCCTCATTGTCCTCCTAGCCTAGGCCAGATGTCTCAGGCTTCGAGATCATTTGGCTCAAGTCAGGAGCCTTGAACTATTATGCAGCGTGGGTTTGCAGCTGGGAGCTGAGGTCCTCAATCTTCGCCTCGCCAAATATGACGTAGGTGTCTGAATTTAGGCTCTTGAACACATCTGGCTTGGAGATGATAAAAAGCATCTAGAAAAATAGCTTGTTAGTCAAACAATACATAATATATGCCTGTGTAATGTGACTAAATGATGAATTACATTCTTGCTTTTCTTCACAGTGACGCGACTGACACCAGTGATGGGCTTCATTCCAAGCTTCAACATGGCTTTGCGGCTCTACTTCTCACTCCTGCTTTGCTTTGACTTGCCACTGGCATCCCTTTCCTGTCCTGATGACGAAATGTGACCAATACTTGTCAGAGCATAGGTATAGTAATTGCTTGCACCACACACCAAAGAACCAAAACGAAGAGAAGCAGTGGAAATAGAAAACTCAAGATACAACATTTTTTTGCCCAACCTTCTTGGTCATTAACAAATGAGACTGGCTAATTAAGCAAAACAGTTTACTTATCTATAAACTGTATGTGACTATGCATAGTTGGCCGTGTTATTTCTAATGAATGTGGTTGACATGTACTTGATGTACATATAAAACTATACAATTATGCCATATAAGCCATATATGTACTATGTAAAACAATAACAGCAAAAGCATCAACTACCTACAAGTATTCAAAGCAAGGCCGCAAGCTAAACGAAACTGTGCATGCCCCTTGCTCTAACATGTACAACATTTAACAAGTAACATCCAGCCACATGGATAGGTCACCACTAATGTGACACCAAACTGATTCTAGTAGTGCTTAATACAAAAAAAAACATTAGTGATAAATCATTTCAAATATGTAAAATGAGACAGGGATGAAGAGTGACACTACATTCACAGAATACAAACATTAATCTTACCATCAACGTCAATAGCGCTAAACATGCATTACCAGATCGTAATAACTCACCATCCAGTTCATCATCATCCTTGTCACCATTGTCATCATCCTCATCATCATCGTCCTCATCCTCCATCATAACCTCCTCTGCCTGTCCATGGCATTAAACAAGTAATTAATTATGCCGGCATCAAGATTAGAATAGTTGGTGGACAGCATTATAAAGAAAACATAGCAAAACAACAAGTGAGATTAAGGCCCTGTTTAGATCCACTGCAAATTGCAATTGCAACTAGTCACATCAACGTTGCGGCACATGCATGGAGCATTAAATGTAGATGAAATATTTGTATGTTTGTACTTTTTGCATGTACATCACCAGACGAATCTTTTAACCCTACTTGGGCCATGATTGGATAAAAGTTGTCAAATACAAACGGACGTGCTACAGTGCAAAATTGCAACTGCAACTGGGATCTAAACGGGGCCTAAGAGTATTGTCAAATCACATAAAATGAATAACAGCACCAACAGTTTTCCACCAGCCCTAAACGATGATGATGATGATGATGATGATGATGATGATGATGATGATGATAATAATAATAATAATAATAATAATAATAATAATAATAATAATAATAATAATAATAATAATAATAATAATAATAATAATAATAATAATAATAACAACACAAAAAGATTAAACTTTATATGATAAACTAGACCCATCTATTGAATCAAGCCACTTCAGGTTCAGAATCTACGGTTAGCTGAAAAATCATTAAGTTTCTATTGGACCACAGTATCCTAACATACTGTATCATTGATTCTACTTCCGGTTCAGAACGATGAACATAGAGATTTTTTTATGCGAAATCTTTTGTGAAGCAACCTTCGAAAATCACAGGGAGTCCCTAGAGTTCCCTATAGGTAGAAAAGAATGACCCGGTTTATGAAAAAAATTAAGCCCAATAAAAAACCTCAGAATTGCATGGTTAACTAATCGAAAACTATCATAGCGTGTCTGAAACAACCAACCCAACATAACAGAGCTCGTAACAAGTCATCATTGTTGAGGCGTCACCATGGCTAAACAACTCCAAGTTCCTACACCCGACCTCACAGTGCACACACCTACATGAACAAATGCCACAAACAAAGAAGCCGCTAAGAGTCACTGTCTCCGAGCTAAGACCGCGGCGAAGCCCTGCCAATTTGCCATGCATGCCCTGCCGACAGCCACCCACATGCAGAACTCCGATGTCCGCAACGTGCAGTGGACGTAGTAGCATGATCCTCCAAGTGTCGCATCATTGCGCGCAAGTGCTACGAGGCCTGCACGCCATCGCCCTGCACCACTTGCTGCGTCATTGACGCTGCATGCTACTGACGGTGGCTCCCTGAATCCCTGCCCCCGCGTAGATCTGCGCTAATCCAACCTACCAACCAAAGGGGCACCCGATCCAACTGTAGAGTATCCAAATACAACATAAAATTGAAAAAAAATGAGCATACAGAATGCATTTTTGTCAGGGAGATTTAGCCATTGTTTATTTTTAGAGAGTTCAGCTATTAAAATATCGGAGAGTTCATATTTAAGAATGTGAGAGCATATGAAAGCTCTATTTTTATTTTTTAATACTTTTAGAACTTAATTATCTTCCTAACACTAAAAAAATAGAGAGAGATTTAACTAAGGCGAGGGAGCGTCTAGAACACACGTGCATATTTTGTGTTTTAATGGTGATATTTAGTCATTATTTATCTTTAGAGTTTAGATATATATGAATGCTGGAGGCATTTTTTCTTTTTCGTCGAAGAACAATTTATAGAGTTACTTTAAAGAGGTCATGGAGAGGCTCCTGTTGACCTCTCATAAGTCCTATTTGGGGAGCTTTGGAGATGCTATCTAACTTTATAAAATAGGAAGCTGACTATCCTTTAATTTTCGATGGTCATATAAAGCTAACAATGGGTGCTAATCATCCGGAGATGAGAATAGGAAGGTATAGACATTTTTTTTAGGATTTTCTATATTACAAAATGGCTAAACTATAGAATTTGTCTACTGATATTTAGTCAAGCTATTGGAGTTGCTCTAATCTTAAAACCTATTCTCCATTTGAAGATTATTGTATTTTTCAAAGTAGCTAAGCTATGTAATTTGACTACCAAGGTGTTGGATTTGCTCTCATCGACCCTCCCGTCTCATTTCAACAGAGGACGCTAAAAAAAAAAATCTCAACAGAAGACGTTTACTCCATGATGCCCATGCCGTTAAAGCCCAACCCATGAAAGCACTTCCTGCCCGTCGTATGTGTGATGCCGGGTCCTCCATTTACAGCCCAGGCCCAACCAGCCCAATCCAGATATTGTGGCGTTCCTTCCACGCCAACCACGACCCGCGGCCCCACCACCCAGGGCCAAAATCCGCTGCGCTCCTCTCCGATCGATCTCCATCCAGCTCTCCTTCCTCATACCGCGACGCCCGAGCTTCTCGAAACCCTAGGAGCGTGCGGACAGGCGGCGGCGGCGGCGGCGGCGGCGTGATGGCGATGGACCCGGACGCGGTGGCCAAGGCCTTCGTGGAGCACTACTACCGGACGTTCGACACCAACCGCGCGGCGCTGGTGGGGCTGTACCAGGAGACCTCCATGCTCACCTTCGAGGGCCAGAAGTTCCAGGGCCCGTCTGCCATCGCCGGCAAGCTCGGATCTCTCCCCTTCCAGGCCTGCGAGCACCAGATCGTCACCGTCGACTGCCAACCGTCGGGGCCCCAGGGAGGCATGCTCGTCTTCGTCTCCGGCTCCATCCGCACCGGCCCCGAGGAGCATCCCATCAAGTTCTCCCAGGTATGCACCCCCGCTTGGCCTCGATCCTTCTTATTCCCACTTGTAGGAGTAAGGCTTTTTTTTTATACGCGATGACTTGTCACCTGATCTGATCCGTTGTCACTACTGTGATTCCTAAGTTGGTTTGGCCCTGATCTCGTGGTAGTCCGTAGAAGGCCTTTGCCTTGTTTGGTATTTTGATTGGAATAGTAGTACCAACCATCTGTGCTTGCTGTCGTGATGGATTGATTGGTCTCATGATTATCTGCTTAGTATTAATGTGTGGTCCGTGGTCCTTGTCATGGAGTTATTACTGTGCCAGCCGATAATCGTTTCAGAGCATTTGATTTTGTATTAGCCAGATTGTTTCGTTTAGATCTATATGTAAATGGTTTTTGTGCTAGTCTTCGACCCTTTTTTTCCAGCTCTGCTTTAATTTGTGGGATATGCTGGTGTCCTGTTGTCTATACATTCTGTTGGCCTTTCAACCCTTCAAGAAATTGTTCGTGCTACCAGTGGTGGATCCAAAAACTTTTAGCAGCCTGGGTGATTCTTATTATGCAAGAATACTCATCCAGAAAAATGCAGAGTTCTTATTTAAATAGGAATAAAATTTTCGTTTTCACATTGTGGAGGAGCCTGGCCAGCCGCTTGGGGTGGCCGGGCGGTGGCTCCGACGCTATGCTGTTGTAATTGACTGTGCCAGTAGTCCAGTACAGGCCTGATTATGCCCATCATTATTTGTTGTGTTAGGTTGTTGTTTCAAACGTACATCCATTTTATTGATAACATATCATTGACATTTCTGTCAAATGGCAGCTAAGTCTGTTATACAGATGTGACGATTCAAGTGTGAACTTTCTGTTTATCTCTGTGGCTTTAAGTTCCATGGCAAAGTCACTGGGTTTTGCAATTATTTTTGTAGTGCTGCAGTGCTGCTGAGCACTGGAGATAGAAATGCATCATGTTCTGCTCTATCTTTTCTATTTTTTTATGATTCCTAGGATCTAGTTGATCAAATTTGTTTTTGCCTTTTTTTCTTGAAAAAGTCTTGAACCCCCACTCTAGAAATCCTTTTAGCATGCAGTGAATTTGAAGTCCTAATTTTTGTATCTGTGGTCAGGAGATCTTTCTTAAACATTTGTAGACCGTGTTCTGCCATCATCTACTGAAGCAGTTAGATATGTATTCATTGCCTCTGTGGCAACAAATGAACTTCATTTCCAGTGTGAAACTTTTAAACATGGACCCATGTACATTTTAGAAAGTTTAATATTTGCCTGCTTTCTACATTATTTTGTATATTTTTCTCCATATTATTCATTTTGCAAATTAAGTTTCAAACATCGGAGTACTTAGAAGGCTAATGACACTTAGCTGCACCTCGTACTGAAAAATCTGTTAGTTTATTAATGTTTGCATGTATAACATCTGTGTGATGTCTTTCGTATATTCCCTAACTACCAATGTATAGTTTATTGTAAATAAATGTATATAAAGCTTTGGTTTGATACTTCTGTATCTTTTGATCATAAACTTCTATGTTGGTAGCCATAGACAGAACTATCAACTTGCCCTACTTCTTGCATGGGGCATGGCTAACCTTATCAATGGGAGTAAGGTTCTGGTGTGCAGCTTGTGGTTGGTTTTGATCAATGGATTAGCATTAGCTCCTGTTTGAAATTATAATTTTCATGTTATTAGGACAACTCGTTGACAGTCAATTACTCTATTAGTATGGCGTTTATGTGATACAAAATGATACACATAAAGTCATGAATAATATTTTCAGTATGAATCTAATAACATCAATTTTGTATTACAAAAATCATGTATTGCTAAAGAAATTGTTGGTAAAAGGCTTGTATTGTTTGTGTAAAGAATGATTGAATTCCGATAGCAACTCCTGCTAATCCAATTCATGGTTTGTAGAACTGTAAATTGCTTGTTGCACATTCTTTTTTTACGCACAGATTGCACATCTTGCCTTGTTTGTTCTTTATGTTCTCCAGCACAAGTATTCTGCATTTCCATGACGTGATGTGATACTGTGTCTCTGTAGGCATTCCATTTGATGCCGGCGGGTGGATCCTTCTTTGTGCAGAATGACATGTTCCGCCTGAACTATGGCTAAGACAGCCAAAAACTCTTGTGATGAATGAATTGGTTAAGGGTTTGATGTTGAAATGATGAAATACTGAATGTTGCCGCTACTCTTGTCTCCTTTGTATCTCCCTTGTTGGCTGCTTCGCTGTATTACAAGAAATTGCTAGACTTTGTATTCCTGTGTTCGGTTATTTCAGTTGTTTTGAATCGTACTACGGTTGCTTGGGCACCATTTCTTTGTGGAACGTGAACCGAAACGGTCCAAATCTATTGGTGATGGATGTTTGGTTTGCCCTGATACAAAACCATTGTTGCTGGTTGATATGCATTTAGTTTCCGGTGCTGTTCCCTGAAGTTATTTGTCGGTATCGGTTCTTCGCAGAAAAGTATGGTTCGAGGGATTGGGGAAAACCTCAATTTTGTTTGGCTGGTTAGTCAGCTTGAATGGCGATCTCTTGCTTCAAATTCTCTCTCCTGTGTCGTACAACTAATGAAATCGACTTCAATGTGTACCAGAATTTCGAAGTGTTAGTGATAAAATTGAGACCAGCAAGCGACAAACCTTTTTCGAAACCGCTTCCAACTAGCTGAATTCAACGCCCAGAGGCGCGCTCATTCATGGGCCAGAAGTAGGCAACGAAGCCCAGAGGATAAGAGTTAAGCCCGGACGCCCGGCGCGCGAGGAAACGAGCGGGAATGGAATTCGAAGGCTTCTCGAGAAGACAACGGGTTCTCATTCTAAGTTCACATAGTACGTGCATACAAAACCATACTACGATCTTATACAGAACCTGAGAAATAAGTACACTTGTCTAAGCTTAGTTATGGAAATTTATGGTTGAGAACCAAACAGCTCGAATTGGAAAGGAGTCATCTTTTCCACGTACTCCCTCTGTCCAAAAAGAGTGTCGTTTTTTGACTTTGAAATATCGTATTTGACCGCTCATTTTATTCACATATAAAACACCTCAAAAAATAAAATCATTGACCCAATATTGCATTGTATCCTAGCCTAGCAACGTGCATCAGAGCTGGGGGATGTTGGATTTCATGACCATCAGCCTTCAAAGATCAGATATGCGTTTCCCGCTGATGAAATCCACCACTTTGGTGACTGCCAGATCCAGTGCTGCCGTCACAGCAATCAGGTTCTGCAGAAACTCCTCAGACGTTGGCTTCTCCCCATCCACGATATCAGTCACAGCTTTCACAAAGATCGCTGGTGTTGAGAACATGTCGGCGACATATGCCACAGCAGCTCCCTGCAAAAGGTAAACGAGGAACAGTCATATCACTTTTGAAGCCTCAAGATCACAGTATACCGTTAGCAAGTAAAAGGAAGGAAAGAAAGTAGGCAACATAGTTGCCTGCTAACTGCACACTGAGAACCAGCACACTTGACGCAATTGCTCAATGCTCATTATTAAACTTTACATCATGTGTTAACTTCAAAAGACCTCAGCTAACAAATAAACTCATTGCGCATGGCTGCCTATTTCAATTTCAACTACCACAGATTTAAAGTTTGTAGAAACAAACCTAGAATAATTGAAGCTTTTTAACAATAAATGTTAGGCTAGCATAACTCCATTTTCAGGCTGTTTGCTTGTATTCACAAACTGATTGCTTGAGGAAAATAAGTGCATACCTCCATATCCTTTAGTGTAGCATCATTGCTCAGTATCACCTCCTCATCGTGGGGAGACATATCCAGAGAATCTCCAGTCGATAACTTGCCAACCTGAAATGAAGTGCTCGGTAAGCCAACAAGTCCTATTCTGATGTGTCCATAGATGGCTACAGGCTCAGAAGTTTGCCCATACAACTACAAATTTACCACATAATTTATGTCCACTATTAACTAAAATAAAAGGAAATAGCAAGAGGCATACTTCTCTAAGCATAACATGCAAGAGATCACTCAGCAGTTTGGCAACAGGAGATAGTTACGGCTCACCTTCAAATTGAGCTCCTTCAAGATATTAGGAGCTGCAAAAGTTTTCCGTGCTCCAATTCCGTACATGTCAAAAACCTAATGCATACACACCAACAAGTACATATTAAAATGGCTGAAATTTTAAGAGACCAAAACAGAAATAATAGCGCAAATCAGATTAGATCATGATTATTAGTTAGATCAAATTACTTATGTATTGTCTGGCACATAGATGACTTGCTCATCTCTAAGGATAAAATGGATATAGCCCCAGCACAACACATATATGCGAAATGTGAGACAATACTCACAGGTATTGGTATCCTCCTGTCATGGAATGCAACATCTGATGCCAGGAATACATCTCCAATGCTTGCTCCTTTGGCCTAAACGCAAGAAAGCAAATGTTCAATCTGAGTATTGAACTAGAACATAGAAGGCAAACATCAGCAAAGTTCTAGTGCATACCTTGAAGCCACCAGCAGTGCCAGCATTAATGATAAGGTCTGGCTTCAATGTTTGAATGGAAAAACTAGTCACAAGAGCTGCCGATACCGTACCAACACTATCGACTCCTGCAAGGACGCAGTTCTTAGTAAGAAATGAAGACAATTGACACAGGATTATCCTGAAGAGAATTGCATAATATGTAGGCATGCAAGTTCTAATGGGTCAACCCAGTGGCCCACTACCCAAAATATTTAGGCTGGTCCAAATACCCACAGGGCTGGCCTTCTGAACTTTAGGGCTAAGTGGTGTTGAGCAATCTGGGCTACTGTATAACCCAATCACGAGTTCCCTGGCCCGGCTGCCTTGCCCCACCCATTCACACCACCCTGCAATCAGCAGGCCATGTACTGGATTAACAAAGTGGCAGGCAATTGCTAGCAATACTTAGGTGGCGCCCCTTGAAGGCCAACGCTTGATGTTTGGGACAGCACTATTGATTGCCGTCACGACAGCACTGGACCTGTCTTCCCTAGAGGATCAAATAGTCAGAGTGATGGTGTCACTGAAACTTGAGACAACCAGGCCATTTCCACTACCACGCTCCACCACTCGCTTCCTCAACCACCACAACCAGATCCTCTTCAGCAGCAGCAGACCAACTTCGCCTACTTTACGAGGGCAGGTGGCAATGCTCCCTACTTCGATCAAATAGTCAAAGTGACTAACAGTCGAGTAGTCTGTACATTGTCATCTTAGTACATATGCCCCATAATGTCTATATTGTGCTATGTCCTGATGGTTTAGCAGCTACATCTGGTGTGTCAGTGAGGTTAATTTTTCTTCTTGACATGCAGATTGTGTAATTATTGCTTGTCGTGTTTATCCTAACTGTAATTGTTGAACGGTCCCTTGATTTCTTATTGACTATTTTGTTGCTTCATTTCCTAAACATAGGTCAAATTGTAAAGCACCTACATTAGGTTTCACTTCTAACTATGAAGTCTCTAATTGTGAGATGGCCTTAATGTATGCACAATGCAATTTGTTCTCCAGTTCATCTGTCCTGAACTTCAAACACAAGGAATTTTGATATTTTGTGCGGCAAAAGATTAAACGACTAGATAACCAAGCAGATAACCTAAAGAGTAGCAGATGTCCAATAGCCTGATCGTGTGCCTAACTGACTCGATAGCTACTAGGGACTAGGAGTCTCGGACTAGGAATGACTGATCCTGAAAGACTCCGAGTGATCAGGTCTCAGAAGTGAAACAATAGATACATGCAATTGATTATTCTAACATTCTGTCATGTTATTACTTAGCATGTTCCCTTCCTTTTTTGCTGAACATATAGAGATCCCAAATACTTTTGATGCAGTTAACTATGATGGTTCTCTTTCTTAGATGGATATGCTTCTAGAGTTGTAGTGATACTGTTGTAGTTGCATGTTCAATGAAACAAGAGAAATGGAACTTTAGCTTTTTATATCAAAGCTTCTAGCCAATATTTTCAGAGAAGATGCTGAAATATTTCAACACCCACAGCAGCTATCTCCCTACTTTGCTATCTGAACTTGCAGTTTGTCAGTCAGGCTCTGTGGTCTTCGTTTCTTCAGGTTCAGGTTTTGTGGCTTGATAGTTATGTCATGTGATCTCCAGGTTCAGGTTCATGGCAAGCAGCATCAGAAAACCGCGTCACCTTCTATAGCTCCTCCTTCGGTCACACTAAGCAGAAGTTATATTCTTTTATCTATACTTTTGGAAGAACTATATTAGTCTCTCGCATAATTTCACCCATTCCACTCATACAAGTCATCAGATGGTGTTCTACTGAATCTTATTGAGTTGCTCCGATTTATCTTGGCATTTGAAACTTTTCTGGTCTTGTCAGGGCAATGTGACAGAATTAGTTTTTTCTAGCCATCTAATATGTGAAATCCGGTTGCACATTTTATTTGCTAAAGACTCAGATTTTTTTAATGATGTTACCGTTTGTTCATGTGATTTGACAGCAAATGCATAAAGTTTGTTTTGAAGAAGAAAGGCCATTGGCAACAAGCAGTTTTGCGATACTTGTTGCCTTGTTGGGTCAACTGGTTAGCAGATTGTATTAGAGTCCACCCAAAGCCCAAAAATAATTAATCGGATCAACCAACACACGGAGTAAAGAAGGGAAGATGCTTAAGTATTATCACAGGAAGTTCTACAAGCTACTTAGTAGGGACATGATAAGAACGTAGCTTGACAACCAACTAATGGAAATGAAAACGATCCAGAACTTACCAAAACCAGCATCTTTTCCAGGCAGTACAAGGTCAATGTGGAGGCCGTTGTAGTTGCCATGGTACCTAATCCATGGGGCACCTTTAGGAAAACTGCAAGGTACATATAACAAAAATGGTGTTAGCTTCAAGATATCATTCAGGTAGTATGCATTATGAATTTGTGGTAATAATGGATGACATCCCAATTCCACCACAGAATGACCTAGTTACTTTAGCTAAGCCAGGTACTGGACAAACAAATGGTGTTATGGTGACACTTGATTCATGTATCATAGACTTTACGAGCACAGAATGCATAAAGCTGGAGAGCATCATACTAATAATATTTTGTTAGCTCCAGAAACGGTTTGCTTTCTTGTTGAGAATGACATAGTTGCTACTACTAATATCTGCTTAGTGATTCATGTAGCCTGCACACAGCAATCTGAACCAGAGACATGTACACATACCCAGAGGTACTAACAAGGACATCCTGTTCAGCATGTAGCACAAGCGAGGAATTGATTATTATTACCAATTTACCATTGAAATCGCCCTGATACATTCCACGGAAATCGCACGGAGAGCACATACTGGACTAAAAGAGAAAAGGGAAAAAGGCACCGACGTGGATTCGTGGGCGGGCACCTCGACGAGCTTGAACTTGTGGACGAGCGGCATAGCCTCCGTCTGCATCGCTGCGACGACACCAGAGGCAAGCCACAATACACGCGGAGTAAGCGAAAGGTAGAAACAGAGCAGAGCAGAGCAAAGCCCCTTTCGGAAGGAGGAAGCGGTTAGGGGGGAGGTCGGGTTACCTACGACGATGAGGACCTTGGATATTGGGCCAGCTTCGGATTCGGAAGCCATCGCCGGAGATGCAAGACCTAGCAGGCGGATTGGGGGGGCGGATTGTCGCCGACGGGGTTTGGGGGTAATCCGAGAGTTGGTCAATAGTGAGGCGGCGCTGCGGCGAAACAGGTTTCCGTGATTCCGTCTCTTTTATAGACTGGACTGGACTGGACGGGTGCTGGTGGGGCCCGGACGCCCGGTTGCGACCAACAGCGCGCGGGGGCGGCATGACTGGTGCCGGCGGCCGGCTGACGCTCTTCGCACCTCCCCAATCGCGTCTTGTGCTGCCAACCAAGGCGCAATCCACCTGTCCGGCGCCGTCCCTCCTCCGAGCTACGAGGTCCGCACCATCCGGCGTTAGAGCATGTGCAAGAGATGCCAAAAACGCTAGCTAAAATTACTATTCTCTAAAATAGATTTGATAAAAAAAGAATTTGAGTACTCCAACAGAATCTATAAAAGATGGCTAGTTAAGTGGGCTACCCAAAAGTAGAGAGCGAATGAAGTAAAATAGAGAGCTACTAAATTTGAAGAGTCATTTACAGAGTCTATTGGAGATGCTTTTTTTCTTTATAATAGCCAAATTTACCTTTAGAAAATAATTTAGCTAATCTCTTAGAGATGCTCTTAGGTCAGTGTTAGTGAGGAGTTTTATAGCATTAAAACTATCAATTTAAATAAAATAAAATAAATAAAATAAAACTCAAATGAAATTTTGTAGTAAGAGTGAGTTTTATTATATAGTTTCATTAGTATTAAATTTCATAATTCATGGTGAGTTAATAATCGTGTCAAGAGAGTTTCATCTAAATGAGACTCAGTTTTTTTCTTTCCTTCTTAAATACACTGTGATATCATCGAATATGCCTATGTGGCAATCTAATTAATGCAAATGAAACTCAGTTGCTCCCATTGAGACTGTCTTTAGGGTTACACTATCAGCTAGGGGTAGGACACCCATGACTCAAGCAATTGCCGTGAGATGAGAGAGGGACTAAGTGTCACTTTAGTAGAGTAGAGCTTCGCTCCTTGATTTTTCAAAGGAGTAATTTTGATGGAGAGGGAGGTGGCGAGGAGGAAGACCTGGAGAGTGAGTTTTTTACTCCGTAAATGAAAAAGTGATTTTTATTAGTTTCTCATCAGAATCCACTTGCATTTTATATGTTTGGTAGGGATCCGCGGAAGCTGAACGAGTGAAGCTAACGCTACGAGGAGTGCCAGAGGGCTCTTGAGCAAAGGCGAGACGCGCATGCCGCATGGGGAGAGGGGGGCCGCTGGGGGCTGGTGCTAGCTAGCATTAGACTATCTGCAACAGATGTAACCCAAATACAAGAGGCATTCCATGGATTGGGTAGCCCACAGTGAAAAACATCATGACCCAAAATCAAGTGTCTCCAACAACGGATGCATCCATCACGAACCCCAACCCAACTGCTCTCTCATCCCATCACAATCTCCGACGATGACGGCAAGCAAGACGCGGAGAAGGTCGAGGACGGCGGCGGCGGAGGACGAATCGGCATGTGGATGAGGATGTCGACCGCTGCGCCGGCGGGGTCAGGGATCCTCCTGAACACCAGCGGGCACCTGAAAGCTCTATATTTGATTTTGGCTAATTGATGACACCTGATATCTAACCATTGTGTATAAGCTTTACAAGTGTGTAAGGACCGGATAGGCTAGAGGGGGGGGGGTGAATAGACTATTCAAAAATTCTACAAAGCACTAGACCACAAGTTAGTAATTTTAACAAGCGATGCTAAGCACTAGCTCTAGGCTACTCTATGCAAGCCACCTATCACAAAACACTAATCACAAGTATGCACTTAACCGCAAGAAACTCACTCCTTCGAGACCTAAGGAGAAAGCACTTAAACAAGTAAGCAAGCGCAATAAACCCTCACCACGAACCTATGGTGAGAGCATCTAAACACAAAGTAATCGTAAGGAGGAGTGATCGAGAAAGATTATGCCAATGGGCTCGTAGAAGTGAAGTCCGCTTGCCGTGAAGACCCAATCACCAAGAGATGATCAATAAACACAATGAAGATCAATCACCAATGGAGAAGACCGGAAAACCCAATCATCCACTCGAAGGTGGAGAAAACAATGAACACCCGATTTTTTACCGAGGTTCACATAATTCACGTGATCGCCGCCATGCTACTCCTCATTGTGGCACCAGTCTTCCTTGGTGGATTGCGAGTTAGGCTTCACAAGCCAATCACTCACCGGGAGCCGCTCACCAACACAAGAGAAGTGTCTATCAACCACGAGCAATCCACTAGAGTCGGTTTTGCCACTCCGCCGGGGAATAACCGCAAGAACCCCTCACAATCAACACCTCGGTGTGGACTTGAACAAACACCAATCAACCTCACACCAGAATCGCCTCTAAGCCGCTAGGGACACGGCAATGCCCCAAGAGAATAAGAACTCAGCCTTGGCTTGCTCTCAAGTGCTCTAGAATGCAAATCACTAGCAATGTTGCACTTGAGGATCACTCAACTCACAAAGATGATAAAAAATGAACAAGTGAGTGAGTGGGAGGCTAGAGAGTGCTCACAAGAGTATGACAATGAATCAAATATGCAAGAGAGTCACCAAGTGACTAGGGAGGGAGTATAAATACCCCCAAGTGCACTCCTAACCGTTACCCCACAGAAAACAGCCGCTAGACACTTTTTAGAAGCGTCGGACTCTACCGTCGGACCGAGACCATTGGACCAAAGGCTAGCGTCCGACGTATGGATTTTAGCCACGTGTCGCTCAGATTTAACCACAGCTGCAGATCACCAACGGCTACTGCTCGCGCCACCTTTTTCCAACTCGTCGGACTGGCAACGTCGAACCAAAGAAAGCCAGCGTCCGACGCTTCCAAAGAGAACACAGAAAGGGAAAAACTTGTTGGACGCTGTCCGACGCCTGGCGTCGGACCAACCAGCTCCGTCCGATGCCCTGAACACCGCTCGCCACGCACAGTGCCATGGCGTGAACTCGCCACGCCACTGCATCGGACCGTGAACCAATGGCCCGTCGCTCAGCCTTCACTCTCTGTCGGACTGTTCGAATCTCACAGCCAGCGCCACCGTCGGACGCTACATAGTCAATGCGTCGGACTAACGAGCTCCACCGTCCGACGCTTCCAGAGATGTCCAGAAACGCTAAAACACCGTCGGACCAAGCCTAACCTGTTCGACGCCTTTGCACAGAGAACAACATGTCAGCGGACCGTCGGACGCTACCACTCAATGGTCCGACGCCCTGGAACCCCAGCGTCCGACGCTCGAAACTCACTGTTTTTCTATTGCGACTTCTCCAGAAATCACCGAATCCTGCCTCGCAAGCTCAGTAGGAGGGAGAGAGACCCCAAACACCTCTTTACCACTTCAACCCTTGTTCCCGAATGCTAACACCAAAGCATCTAATGATTGTGCACGGTGTGTTAGCTTTTGAAAGCATTTTCAAGGGTTCTAAGTCAAAGTCTAGGTTGAGTTAGATTCAATGCAATGAAATGCAACCTAGAGCACTTGAAGGTAATCCAATCACTTAGTTCTCCCCTTAATAGTCGGCTATCTATCCTAAATGTGATCACACCCACTTGGTGTCTTGATCACCAAAAGAAAAGCCCTATTAGGCTTATACCTTTGCCTTCTCTTTTAAGTCCTTTTCTTTCTCCTTGATCATCTCTACTTGATCCATCTTGATCCATGGTTGAGCTCACTTGATAACATCATTTAGCTCCACTCACCATGGTTAGGATAACCTACACTTAGCCATCACTTAGCAAGTAGGTTAGTCCTTAGGGTGTCATCAATTATGAAAACCAAACTAGGGCTTTCAAAGTGTGGTTAGAAGATCAAGTATGGAGTAATGAAGGCATCCATGTCTTTGGAGTAAGCCCCTCAACATGAAGATCAAATGCTTCAACACTTGGTACATTGGATGGAGCTCAAGTAAAAGGTGAAGTCAATAGGGCTCTTTCCATTTTAGTGATCAAAACACTATAGAGAGTATAATCACATTTAGGTTAGATGACCGTACTATTAAGGGGGATGAAATTTCATTCACAACCTTGGTCATCAAGTGCCTCTAGTTGACATAGTTGAGCATACTGCATTTAGATCTAGAGCACTAACTTGCAAATGAACATGAAAACAAGCTAACACTCGTGCCTAAGTGCTTATACACTTGGTTGTTAGCACCTAGAAGCAAGGTTGTTGAAGAGAGGGCAAAAACAGCTCTCAGAGGTGCACCGGACGCGTCCGGTGCAGCCAGAGCCTCTCTGGAACCTCTCTAAGTAAGCACCGGACGCTGAAACAGTAACTCCAGCACTGTCCGATGATGTTTTTCGTGCGTCTGGTGAGACTTCGTGCTTTCTGTCTGAGTGAAAGCACCGGACGCTGCCAGCGTCCGGTGACCTAACAGCGGACGCATCCGGTGCGACTTTGAGCTCTCTGTATGCTCTCTGTTAGCGCACCAGACATGGGCGTCGGAGCGTCCGGTGCGACATCTCCGCGTCCGGTGAGTTGGCGCGCTGCAGGAAGTTTGAAATGGCTAGTACACATGTCAGTGGGCGGTACACCAGACAACCACCAGACGCGTCCGGTGCTCACTTAACCAGCGTTCGATGTGCACGCAGAAACTATAAAACGGCTAGTTTTTCACCGTCACTTATAAATAGCCGATCAACCGAGTTTGGGACTCTCTCTTGCGCATTTCACTCATTGCTAAGCATCTCTTGAGCCTCCCAAGCCTCTCCCACTCACTCTAGAGCTTGATTCTCATCCATAGTGAGATAGGGAGTGATCCAAGTGCATTGTGTTCATCTAGATCATCTTTGGGTACTTGTTGATCGTAGTTGCAGCGGATTGCCATCTATTCTATTGGTGATTGCCATCACCTAGACGGTCTTGAAGCAGCGGAGGAGTTGACAGAGTTGGAGATTGTATCCGGCCACTCCCGGAGGTCTTTGTGAGGAGTTGGCAGAGTTGGAGATTGTATCCGGCCACTCCCGGAGGTCTTTGTGAGGGGTTTGCACCTTCCCTGGTGGAGAGCCAGCAAGGTAGCCTAATACATTGCTCGTGTCATTGAGTTACCTTGCTCGTGGTAGGTTCTAGTGGCACTCATTGGTTGAGCTTGATATTGGTTGTCAATTAGCCACCGAACCATCGAGTAGTGGTCGACACAATGAGGACGTAGCGTGCCGGCAAGCACAGTGAACCTTGGGGATAAATCGGTGTTCATATTGTATTGATCATTGGATTTCATTGGACCATGACCTTCGTGTGTATTGGTATATCATTCTCTTGGTGATTGGCTACCTACTCTACTCGGAGGTATAACACTACTACACTTATCTCTTTACCTTTGTACTTCACTTGTTTAGTAGTATTAGTAGTAGTCTTATGTAGCTTGCCCACCTAAGAGTAAAGTAGTTGCAACCTAGGATAGCTTATGTGATCTTAGATATTTAAGTAGAACGGTTAGGAAGGCTTGCACTCTTAAGTAGGCTAGCGCAAAACTCGCTTCGCCATTTGTTGTACTAATCCATTTGGTCAAGTGTTGTTTGTAGAAGTTTTTAATTAGGCTATTCACCCCCCTCTAACCTCTTTGGACCTATCAATTGGTATCGGAGATGTGGTCACTGTTGTTGCAAGGCTTAACATCCTTCGGCGTCAAGTATAGCTCACAACAACTTGATCAATCATATGGGCAAAGCCACCTCGGTTTGATGGCACAAGCTATGGGTATTGGAAGAAGCAAATGAAAGCTCACTTGAAATCAATGAATAGAAATATGTGGGAGATTATGGAGAAGGACTTTGTTGTGATTGACATGAATGATCCCACTCCAAGAGAAGAAGAAAAGCTCCAATTCAATGACATTGCTCTCAATGCAATCTATAGTGCTCTTGATGAGAAGGTCTTTGAGCAAATCAAGGATTTAGAATATGCTCATGAGGTTTGGAAGACATTGGAGGACACATATGAAGGCACCACCACCGTCAAGAGTGTCAAGCTATATATTCTCAAGGATAGATATGCAAGCTTCAAGATGAAGGATGATGAGAGCATACCGGAGATGTTTCACCGTTGAGTGTCATCATTAGTGATCTCAAGGCTCTCGGTGAGACAATTAGCGACAAGGATTTCTCCCACCGCTTTTTGAGATCTCTTCCTCCTCGGTTTGAAACTTTGGTTACTATCATAGTGTCGGGTACCAAAGTATGGGGTACCCAACTTCGATGCAAAAACACACATTCCCAACACGGCCCGGCCCAGGTAAGGCCAGCGGAAGCCCACGAAGGCCGCGCCTACAGAGGCCCATGACGATGCTGCATCAACGCCAGCCTACCCTCGGGAAAGCGGCACGTTCGGATGCCAATTCTTCCGATTCGCCCGAGGCCTCCCCGAGAGAGCTCGGGAGAGCGGCACCCTCGGGCACCAATTCTCCGATTCGCCCGAGCCTCCCCGAGAGAGCTCGGGAGAGCGGCACCCTCGGGCGCCAATTCTCCGATTCGCCCGAGCCTCCCCGAGAGAGCTCGGGAGCGGCACCCTCGGGCGCCAATTCTCTGATTCGTCCGAGCCTCCCCGGGAGAGCTCGAGAGAGCGGCACCCTCGTGCGCCAATTCTCCGATTCGCCCGAGCTTCACCATCCCCCTCGAGCGCAATCTCTCAAAGGCATCCCATGCATAGTTAACGTCAGCAAGAGCAATCTTGGACCACAAGGGACCTCTCTGACCACTTTACAGGCATTGTGCCATCGGGTGGACCCCTCGACACAACAGCGCCCCGAACGCGCACGTTCGCCGTACCAACTGCCTCATCTCCTCTGGCAGGAGATCTGACGGTCCTCCTCGTCCCACGCCACTACAGGGACAGTCAATCGTACGGCTCCCCGAGCTGACGAGGAGATTCGCCAACTACGACGGCGACTGCCATACCCCGGCCACACGTGTGACACCAGGAAATGGGGGACGACAGTCGTCCGGCCAACCCAGGGGAATGGGCAAGCCTTATGACCGGTCTTGTCCAACCCCCTGGAACGTACCTCATAGGAAAAAAGAAGCTCACGAGGGAGGACATTCCCCCCAGCTCTGTCCCATCAAGCCCCCGATGGCACCAAGGCTTCCCGAGCCTCGGGACCTTGTACCCGGAGGTCAACCTATCTACTCGTTGCACTATGCAGGGACGGACACGACAGCATGACGTATCGCCATACAGCCAACCATGACCAGCACTGTAAGACGCCTTGGAACTCACCAATGGAACAGTGGTGGATTAGCCGAATGACTAAGGCCATGCCGCCAAGGCGCCAAAACGAAGACGTGGTTGACGATCGCCACCGGTCATCATCGACTACGCCATGCCAAGCACTGTAACGCGAGGCAACACATATAACTCTAGCCCTTCCCTTGTAACTATAAAAGGGAAAGCGGAGGCCAGCCTTAGAGAATCTCTCAAGCTCACGCACACTCACGGCCACTCTACAACATACTACAACAAGCAATCTGTACGCACTTAGACACTCGTAAGAGACTTGGGAGCACTTCCCTCTCTCGCTCAGCTCGTAACCCCTACTACGAGCACCCCGGTGCAAGGCAACACGACTCGATCCCACACTGGACGTAGGGCACTCATTGCCTGAACCAGTATAAATCCTATGTTCCCCCTTGCACACCACCCGTAACCTCAACCGCAAAACACAAGTTTACTAGCTGGTGTTAGCACTCACTAAAACTAGCACCAACACATAGTAAGGGAGGATCTCTCAAAGGTGACTCCAACACAAGTTCTTGGTGATGTCATGACACATGAGACATATCGAGTGGAGAAGGATGGAGGTGTCATGGATGAGAAGGAGGATGAGAAAAAAGACAAGAATGAGAAGAAGAGCATTGCATTCAAGGCAACTTCATCAAGACACAAGGGCAAAGCAAAAAAGCAAGTATCTAGTGATGATGAAGATAGCACAAGTGATGATGAGGAGGAGGAGGAGATGGCACTTCTTATGATAAGATTTGAAAGATTCATGAGAAAGAAGGGCTATGGTGCTAGAAAGAGGGACTTCACCAAAGGCAAGGGTCCAACTATGAGATGCTATGAGTGCAAGAGCAAGGATCACTTGATTGCGGATTGTCCTCACAAGAATGATAGTGATGATGAGAATGACAAGAAGAAGAAGAAGTCCAAGAAGGAAAAGAAAGACAAGAAGATGCAATTCAAGAAGAAGAAGGGGTATTCTTATTGTGTCACATGGGATAGTGATGCTTCCTCTTCCGATGATGATGATGATAGTGATGATGATCACAAGATCACCAAGAAGAAGGCCATTGCTAGTCTTGCTATTCCTAACAAGCCATCTCTATTTGACTCTTCACCGACTTGTCTCATAGCTAAGCCATCTAAGGTATAATCCAAATCCGATGAGAGCGGTAGTGAGAGTGAGGAGGAGGACTTCTCTAAGGAGGAGCTCCTTGACATGTTGCGTGACACACACTCTTATCTTAAGAAGAAAGTGAAAGAGTGCAAAGAATTGAACAAGAAAAATAAAATTCTTGAGCAATCCTTTGATGAGCTAAGTGCTTCTCATGAGTGTCTAAAAGAAGACCATGAGAACCTTAAATAAGCTCACTCCAAGCTTGAGAAGGCTCACTCTTCACTTTCGGAGTTGGCTAAGATAGAGGATGTGCCCACAACATGTGACGTAGGTGTTACTTGTGATATTTTTGATAGCACCTATTGTTGTTGCCTCCACTAACACTTCTTGTAGCACATCCACCTCTACCTCACCTAAAAATGTCGGTGTCACTTGTGATGCCACAATCTTGGTTGGGAATAAGAACCTCAAGAAGGAGGTGCATGAGCTCACTCTAACATTGGGCAATGCCTATGGTGGAGATACTCGCTTGCTTAAGTGTTTGGGTAGTCAAAGGTTCTCTATTAACAAGAAGGGTCTTGGCTATACCCCGAAGAAGGGCAAAGCCGCCTTTGTCCCTCACAAAACTACTTTTGTGAAGGGAAATGGTGTGGTTTGCTATAGTTGCAAGCAAGTAGGGCACAAGGGAGCAATATTACAAAAAGAGGATGATGAAGCAAAGCAAGCCTAATGTTTCATCTATTAGACTTGATTCTTGCTATGTGCTTACCAAGAGTGCAAAGGGAGTGAGAGTCAAGTATATTGGTGCACCTAAGGAGAGCCCAAAGAAGAAGGCTATTTGGGTGCCCAAGAGCTTGGTCACTAACCTCCAAGGACCCAAACAAACATGGTTACCAAAATCTAATTGATTTCTTTGTAGGTGAACTACAAGTCCGGAGAGAGGCATTGGGTGCTTGATAGTGGGTGCACTCAATATATGACCGGAGAATCAACCATGTTCAATTCAATCAAGCCAAATGAAGATGAGAATCTTGATAGTATTATATTTGGTGACAACAAGAAGGGCAAGGTTATTGGTCTTGAAAAGATTGCAATTTCAAATGATATGTCTATCTCCAATGTCTTGCTAGTTGAGAGCTTGAACTTCAACTTGTTGTCCGTGGCTCAATTGTGTGACTTGGGATTCAAATGCATCTTTAGTGTTGATGATGTGGAGATTGTTAGTGTTGATGGAAGCAACTTGATATTCAAGGGATTTCGGTATGGCAATCTCTATTTGGTGAACTTCAATGCTAGTGAAGCTCAATTGTCAACATGCTTGTTCACCAAATCAAGTATGGGTTGGTTATGGCATAGAAGGCTTGGTCATGTTGGAACGAAGCAACTCAATAGATTCTTTGTTGACGGTAGTTATACCATGTTTTTACCCCATCAAAACCGTCAACAAGACATTCTTTCTGGAAGGAAACCACCAAACACATAGTGATTTAGGTACAAATAACTTGGTTCCACATGTACTTGTCATTATTTGGTTGCAGGCACTCAGAACAGGTACTTTTCAGTGTCTGCAAGCTCTATATGAAGGTTGGGCAACCAACCAAGTATGGCTAAATGACAAACCAATTTTACAATCATTAATATCATAGCTTCTGAAGACGATGTGCAAAAGATGGGCACAATGAGTGGTTCGGCCGATTCACCCATAGGCAAGTTAGCACCACCATTGTGCTTAGAATTGCATGAAGAAGCCACCTGCAGAAGATAGACCTTTGATTCCACCAAAGGTGGTTCAGCCGAACCCACCTTTGTGGGCCCCGAAGCTCAGCTGCACACCAGCGAGGTGGGGAGACCATCTAGAAGACCCTGGCTAGGGCCCACCTGGCATAGGGGGGTCGGTTGAACCCCTTCCTTGGGCCAGCCAGGTCGGTTGAACCTCCACCGCATTCCTCATTTGAACATGTGCTGGAAATCCTCCACCCTTGACCCTAAGGCGGTTATATGGCGAATGATCCAACGGTGCATGCTGGACGTCACGCGAATTGATGACGTGGCAGTGGAGCAGCCTCTACTCCACCTCCCCCTATAAATACCCCCCATAGGCCTTCACTTTAGAGCATGATTCAAAGGAGAAAATACTATGTAGTAGCTTTAGCTCTGCTATAGTGCTGTGCTAGTTGGGAGAGAAGTGAGGGAAGTCTTCAGGAGAAAGCCCCGGGCCTGTCAGGAATCTTCTCCAAGGTGTACCTCAGCGTATACAAATCATCAAGTAAGTTTTACATCTGAGTCCTTCTAGTATTTGATATTCTGGTTCATGGTACTTTAAGTATATACTTGCTTTACCTGTACATTGCTTTACTTAGTGAAGTGCTCTAATTTCTCATGAAGGTTAGAGTAGTAAGTGCAGTGTAGACGTGGTGTCTAGGCTATATCTTGCCAGTGTAGGCCGCTTGTCGCATGGATTGTTTGTGGGTGCCAGCAAGTGGTGACAGCCTTGTCTGGTTTTAGTATCCTACCACGTGTGTAAGACAAGTTATTAAAACGGCAGGGCATCAATACAATAGTATAGCCGCTTTGGGTAGGAGTTATATCTCCTACTGTTTCGCCTGTCGCCTCTTGTAAAGGGAGGAGGTGTATACCTCTTTATATTTAGAAAGCTAAGACCTAGATATCTTTTGCTACATAAGAACCTCTCTACCTAGTTATCATAGCTCATTTGTCTCATCACTAGACGGTCTTGAACCTAGTTAGAACACTTCACGTTCCCCGTGGAAAATACGATACCTGGAATACTCCCGGTGAAGGCTACGTTGACTACCGTACGCTTGTGGTATATCCGTTTGCCACTTTTGGTGTCAACAAACTTTCTGGCGCCGTTGCCGGGGAACCGTAGCTGTCTTAAGTAGAATCGAGTCGTCCGAGTTACCCTTCTTTTCTATTTCTTTTATTTTTATCCTTTTCACACCATGAACCAAACACCCATATCTCATCTTGCCGCTCCAAAGGGCGCTAGTTTGGAGCCACCACCATCATCGCATCCTATTTTTTCGCCTAGCTATGAGCTTCGCCCTAGTTTCATAGCTAAGATTCAGGAACAATCTTTTGCTGGGGAAGAAGATGAAAACCCCCCTACTCTCACTTACGTGATTTTGAGCAATTGTGTTCATGTCTTCAAATTGAAGGCATAACACGAAAAACCTTGAAATGGAAAGTTATTCCCATTCTCTTTGACGGGGGTAGTTAAACATTGGTATACTCGACACGTAGAGAGTGCACATGGAGAAGTGGAAAAGCCTTCAATCTAAATTCTACTTAGCTTTCTTCCCTATCTCTTGTGTTGCTCATCTTGGACTAGAGGTCCTAACCTTCAAGTAAAAGGAAAAGGAGACTCTAGGTGCGGCATGGGCCGTTTCACAGATCTAGTATCTCTTGGTCCTGATCTTGCTATAACCGAGCCAGCTTTGTTACAACATTTTTACCTCGGTCTTAGCAAAGATTTCGTACAATTCCTTGATATATCTTCTGGAGGAGCATTCCTTCGTTGTACCGTTGGTGAAGGCAAAAAACTTCTTGCTAAAATCCTTGAAAATACTCCCCTCGCCCAAGGGTATAATGAACCTCCTAACAAAGAAAAGGAATTAACCCCCAAGTAAAAAGTAATCCCGATAGCCTAATCAAAATTAGTCCTATCCAAAGATTCCACCATCGATCCTGAACCACAAATATCACAAACATTGGAGGAGAAAGAAATTTATCCTATAAATTGCTCCTTCGATTTCGAGGCTAATCTCTTATCTGACCTTACTAGTTTTGGAAATACCTACAATTATCCTATCTAAAAGAGACCTTCTAAGAAACATCATTCAAAACCTCTGAAGAAAGGATTTCTTCAAAACTTTCCCAATTAGCATCATCTGACGCCTCGAATTCCCATGTGGCACATAGGAAAACATTTAGGATCTTGGATGAACCTCCAAAAGGAATGCTGACTGTGCCCATAGAAGAAGAACCAAAATGCTTAGAAGAAAAATCTATCCTCTCCTTCTATGCCCACATCCGTATGATGATCCGGTCATTGACTCTGGAGATTCATTAAGATACCCAAGGCATGAGAGTCATCAAGCCCATAAATCTAACCAAGAAGAGAAACAACAACGGTTGGATAATCCAGCCACTGTTTTAAGTCAAGAATGGTTAGAAAAGACCAAAGATTCTAATGAAATCACTAAGATGCCCACTCATGTAAGGAGAATACCTTGTCAAGTCATGGGCATATATAGTGAAATTTGCTATGATCCTAGCCTTGGGACAAACATCATTCCTCATTTCCATGTTCAAATTTCATCAAAGAATCACCTGCTCCAATCCCAAAAGCGTCTTAGTCTCCCCAATGGTCAAGTCCTTGATTGTTTAGGAGTTCTTCAAGACATACATGTAGTGATTGATGATCTAAATATCCCCCTAGATTTTCACATCTTTGACCTTTCTAGAGTTTTCTTTCATCTCACATTCATTGGAAGGCCAATCATGCAAATCTTGGAGGATGCTGAAAATGAAAAGCTTGGTCATAGAATAGGTGACGAGTATCTACCTATTTGGTCTTCACAGCCTCTCAACATAGGGGTAGAATCCAAATCTGTTCTTGATCCAAGGGGTGAGGTTAAGATGATTTCACAAACAATCATGACATATCCAAGTCTTCAGGAGGATTCGGAATGTCATGAGAAGAAAATCGCTCACCCACTCCTTGAGATGGAGAATTTCATCAAAGGGCATGGAAGTTATCCTTCGATCCTCTCATCAAGTCCTTGTTCGTTTGAGAAATCTCCCGACTCAATTTTCTTTCTACCACTACCCAACAAGAGATCTACAACCCCTTCACTCTTCTTGTGTCCAAAATCTTTGCAGTAGAGGTTGTAGATGCTTTTGTTTATCATAAGTTCTCCAAATCTCGTAGTGGTATGAATTCTTGCAGTTAAGCCCCCACAAGTTGGTTTCAAATTAACATCATTAAGCTTGTGTGCCTAACTTGAGTAGGGTAGTAAGACTTTTGGTTCTGTTGGTGTGTTGCCACCAGTAGAACCCCTGCACCTGATGTTTTCTCTATTTCCATGACTCAGGACACACCTTACACCAAGTGTGAGAGGGGTCATTTGACCCCCTCGAACACATTTGGGTGTTGAAGGACAACCCGAACAAAAAGCATCAGTATAGTAACACATCATTAGAGGTAAGAATACACAAGGAAGGAACCAAAGTGGATGGGGCTTTCAAGGTGGGGTCGGCCGACCCCACCATGGACCCCTCAGCCCACCAGTCAACCTCCACTATGTTGAGACATATTTCTTGACTGGTTTGACACTTTCCCTTCCTCTTCTTTAGTGCACTCCTCTTACTTTTGTCTTCAACCCTCTAAAAAAATGCTTCTTGTCTTTACTACTTGTGCTCTTATCTCTAGTAGAATGAATCTTGTTTATTCCATTATGCTTCTTTTTCTATGTTAGCATGCTTTGGTTTGGGTGTATAGATCAGTCATACCGCCATAGTCTTTTTAAATTAAGCATGGTGTTTAGGTTAAATAGACTACCTTAATCAAGTAAGACATGGTGTTAAGCTTGATTATTGAATCAAACATACTTGCATGGAACTTGGTTGCACTTTTGGACTAACCCCTGTAGCAAGAGCCTCGACATCTCTATGGATAAGTCATAAGATCATTCAGGGAGATAGATTGAGATCCTCATGGTCAAAAGTCAAGTTATTCGGCTAAGGAGAACTTTGATGCAATTGAGGAAGACCACTGCTACAACTCATCATCTTTAAGGTAAGTGTCCATCTTCTTAAAGTTTTCCATTTACATGAACCTTTGAAGAAGTTGACATGCTAGAATTCATCTCTGATAATGAATTAACATGATTAAAATCTACATGTCTTACTTTCTTTTTCAATTGTTTGTATATCTTGATCACTAGATAGGTTCTCAATTAACTTGAAATCCTTCCTTTCTTTACCTTGGGTCCCCAAAACCACCAATTAGAAGTGGACAGCCGAAATTCGGTGACCACTTAGGACAAAAATTAGGCCAAGCTATATAATTTCCAGAAATGCATAATCTGGTCGCACTGGGCCATTCAAACCCAGGTTGGGCGACCCGCACTTGGCACAATTTGAAATTTTGGAAAATAGAATAAGGTTCAGAAGCTCTTGTAGTCCACGTGACAAAAGTTTAGGGCAAATATATGGGTCGGCCGACCCAAACTTTCCATCCCCCCTAACTCGTCACGTTTAGGGAATCACTTGGCAAATGAGTGAGGAAGTGGCCACGGCCATATGACCCATTATTGGGGTCGGCCGAACCACCATTGGCAACCTGGTGCCACCCATCGGCTCTAGAACGTTGTGCCAATGTTCCCCTGACGTTTTCTCCCGATATCGAAAAGGAGAACGTTGGCACTCGTCTTCTTAACCCCTTCCTCTCCTTCTTCTTCCTTCCACCTCCATTCTTCACCATTCCAGCACCCTCCTTCGACCTTAATCCATCCGAGAGATCACTTTTTGAGACCCTAGAGGTCATCATGGAGGTCAAGGTGGTTGAGGTTGAGCCCTACGGAGTATACCAGCCCCTACACGTCTTCGACGCCCACCTTTCATGAAGAACCACATGGTCATTGACGGTGGGCTGGGACAAGGGAAGATGTTGTTCCCCAACTCACATACGAGGAGAAGAAGTAGTTGTGTGAGTAGAGAAACACCAGTAGCTGTCCAAAGACCACCTGGCGGAAGGTTAATCCTCCATGATCAATGGGCCATCAAGGCACTTTGAGGATGACCGCACCGAGAAGAGTGTCACGGAGAAGTTCCTTCGTGTGGTTTCCACATATAGGAATGACAATAGTACCTTAGAGGAGTAAATAGCGAAGTTAAAAACAGCTCACCTGGATTTAGAAGACAACTTCTGCGCTCTTCACATTAGCACTAGTGCGAAGATGAAGTGTATCTCTAAGGCCATGGGGCGTGAGGTCATCCACTTTTCACGATAGATATCTTACAAAAAAAATATCTTCACAAATAATATAGGCACTTAGGTAGGCTTATCTCCTAGTAAATTGTGCCTATGTTTAACAAATTTTTGGTTCTGCTGGTGTGTTGCCACCAGCAGGGCCCCTGCACTTGACATTTCCTTTGTCTCTCTGATCCAGTATGCAGCAAGCCAAGTGTGGGGGGAGGTTGGTGACCTCCCCAACACACTCAGGAACAATTTTGAGTGCACCACGATGAAATTCACAACAAGACACGTCTGCTCGACAAAACCTGTCCCAAGAAGCCTTTAAGGGCAGGTCGGGCGACGTGCACAAAACAGGAAAACACAAGTGCTGGAGCACCTTCAAATGTGAGGATTCGAATGGCGATCACCGGAGTGGCCAGAAGCTCCATGGTGGGGTCGTCCGACCCCACCTGGGACCTCTGGACCCACCAGTCAGCACCCATCAGCGTCTACTTGCTTCCCGACTGGTTTGCCACTCCTACTACCTTCTGTTCTTTCATTTTTACTTTTTATTTGCTTTCCTTAGATGAAATAAAATAAAAATAAAAACAAGAAGACTTGCATCTGAAAATAAAATGTGACATGATTTATGACATTTAAAGGGTAAAAACATCACAAAGTTTAATTCTTGCATATGCTTATACTTGTGGGTCACAAATCTTGATAGGAATATCATATTGACTTAGTTGTTGACAAATGTGATATATTTCTTAACTCATGATTCATACCTTTTCTATTCAAAGTGCTTAGAGATTTATTTTTAAAAATGTCATAAAACCATAGTATCACTTACTCCTCAATAATAACGAATTTCCTACCAAAGCCATATATGTCCATACCATGATTCAAAACACCTTCTATATATGCTACTTGTACTTGTGTTGAGTTTGGTCAAACCTTGTTGACCCTAGTTGAGAATTATGTCATAGTCCCAAGATCAAGATCACATACACGCCACATATACACATGCTGCTTCTACACTGGAAGTACGCAAAAACATGCCATCCATCTTCATCATAAATATGCTCCATGCTTTAAAGTTTAGAATATCTCTCTAAGTATGACTTAGTAGATGAGACACAAAGGCTATTCAAAAAAGTGGACACATGAAGGTCCATTACTTTGAAAAAAAAGAGAAGAGAAAAAAATGCTAGCCATGTCTCAAATAAAATAAAGTAGAGAGAGATCTTATCAAGGAGCAATACATTCCATCATTTTCTACACACCTGCACAACTTGATCTAGGATTATGACAGTCTTCTCCTTGGAGCCTTGTTTTGACTTTATAACATATGCAATGTAAGTATGCTATCTTATCCCTACCTGAGCTCCACATAAGCCTGATAGATGTAGGATAAAATAAAAGAAGGCAATCTTATGCCATGCCTTGGTGAGGAATCATATACTTACTGAGTGACTTGAGAGTACTATTTGAGGAGTAAAAATGAACTATGTGCTTTCTTTTAAAACCATTATCAAAAACTCTAAGTGCTAAGGATATGAAAATGGGAAGATGACTTTGCTTTGAAAACTGTTCCATTTTTCAACATTTGAAGGATATATGCTAGACAATACCACATAACCCACTTGTATGAGATATTTCTTGAGTAAAACATTGTGTTTGCTAATACCTTGAAAATGTCATTATCATATTTTATCATTATCTAACCTTTGCTCGAGGATGAGCAAAGATTTAAGTGCGGGGGATCTTGTTGACGGTAGTTATATCATGTTTTTACCCCATCAAAACCGTCAACAAGACATTCTTTCTAAAAGGAAACCACCAAATACATAGTGACTTAGGTACAAATAACTTGGTTTCACATGTACTTGTCATTATTTGGTTGCAGGCACTCAGAACAGGTACTTTTCAGTGTCCGGAAGCTCTATATGAAGGTTGGGCAACCAACCAAGTATGGCCAAATGACAAACCAATTTCACAATCATTAATATCATAGATTCTGAAGACGATGTGCAGAAGATGGGCACAATGAGTGGTTCGGCCGAACCACCCATAGGCAAATTAGAAACACCATTGTGCTTAGAATTGCATGAAGAAGCCACCTGCAGAAGACGGAGCCTTGATTCCACCAAAGGTGGTTCGGCCGAACCCACCTTTGTGGGCCCCGAAGCTCAGCTGCACTCCAGCGAGGTGGGAAGATCTTCTAGGAGACCCTGGCTGGGCCCACCTGCCATAGGGGGGTCGGCCGAACCCCTCCTTGGGCCCAGCCAGGTCGGTTGAACCTCCACCGCCCTCCTCATGTTGAACATGTGCTGGAAATCCTCCACCCTTGACCCTAAGGCGGTTATATGGCGGTTGATCCAACGATGCATGCTGGAGGTCACGCGGATTGATGACGTGGCAGTGGAGTAGCCTCTACTCCACCTCCCCCTATAAATACCCCCCATAGGCCTTCACTTTAGAGCATGATTCAAAGGAGAAAACACTATGTAGTAGTTTTAGCTCTGCTATTGTGCTATGCTAGTTGGGAGAGAGTGAGGGAAGTCTTCAGGAGAAAGCCCCGGGCCTGTCAGGAATTTTCTCCAAGGTGTACCTCAGCGGATGCAAATCATCAAGTAAGTTTTACATCTGAGTCCTTCTAATTTTTGATATTCTGGTTCTGGTACTTTAAGTATATACTTGCTTTACCTGTACATTGCTTTACTTAGTGAAGTGCTCTAATCTCTCATGAAGGTTAGAGTAGTAAGTGTAGTGTAGACGTGGTGTCTAGGCTATATCTTGCCAGTGTAGGCCGCTTGTCGCACGGATTGTTTGTGGGTGCCAGCAAGTGGTGACAGTCTTGTCTGGTCTTAGTATCGCACCACGTGTGTAAGACAAGTTATTAAAACGGCAGGGCATCAATACAATAATACAGCCGCCTCAGTTAGGAGTTATATCTCCTACTGTTTCGCCTGTCGCCTCTTGTAAAGGGAGGAGGTGTATACCTCTTTATACTTAGAAAGCCAAGACCAGATATCTTTTGCTACATAAGAACCTCTCTACCTAGTTATCATAGCTCCTTTGTCTCATCACTAGACGGTCTTGAACCTAGTTAGAACACTTCACGTTCCCCGTGGAAAATACGATACCTGGAATACTCCCGGTGAAGGCCACCTTGACTACCGTACGCTTGCGGTATATCCGTTTGCCACTTCTAGTGTCAACATTGGTCAAGAATGACATGGTGAGAGGATCGAAAAATGTGCAATTTGAGAAAGATAAGTTGTGTAGTGCTTGTCAAATAGGAAAACAAATTGAAAACACACATCCTAACAAGAGCATGATGAGTACATCTAGAGCATTTGAGTTATTGCACATGGATCTATTTGGCCCAACCACTTATGCTAGTCTCGGTGGAAATAAATATGGCTTTGTGATAGTGGATGACTATATAAGATACACATGGGTCTTTTTTCTAGTTGACAAGAGTGAAGTGTTTGGCACATTCAAGACATTAATCAAGAGAAGCCAAAATGAATTTGAAGTGACAATCAAGAGTGTGAGAAGTGACAAAGAAAGTGAGTTTAGAAATGCAAGAGTTGATGAGCTTTGTGATGAGTTTGGAATCAAGCATCAATTCTCGGCCAAGTACATTCCTCAATCAAATGGCCTTATTCAGAGGAAGAATAGAACATTTATTGATATAGCAAGATCTATGCTTAGTGAATACAATGTGAATTTGGACTTTTGGGCCGAAACAATCAACACGGCTAACTATTGTAGCAACCGGCTCTATTGTCACTGGCTCTTGACGAAGACACAATATGAGCTATTGAATGGAAAAAAGACCAACATTGCATACTTTAGAGTATTTGGTTGCAAATGCTATATCTTGAAGAAGGGTGCAAGATTGGGAAAATTTGAGAAGAAATGTGATGAAGGCTTCCTAGTTGGTTACTCCACCACAAGCAAAGCATATAGAGTATGAAATCACTCCACCAAGCTCATTGAAGAAGTTTATGATGTGAAATTTGATGAAACAAATGGTTCTCAAGATAAAGATGAAAATCTTGATGATGTGAGAGGAACCCATTTCGTGAATGCTATGAAGAATATGGACATAGGTGATATTCGGCCAAGACAAGTGGTTGATGTGGAAGATAAAGATGACAAAGATCAAGTGCAAACTCAACCTAGTGTGCAAGCAAATCCAAATGAAGCAAGCTCTAGTGGTTCTCATGATCAAACTCAAGTGCAAAATGATGAAGATCAATATGCTAGTCAATCTCAAGTGGGTCAACCAAGCTCAAGCAATCAAGTTCTGCAACCGGTTCATATTGCAAGAGATCATCCATCGGATCAAATAGTTAGGGATATTAGAAGTGGTGTTCAAACAAGATCAAAGTTAGCAAACTTTTGTGAGCACTTCTCTTTTGTTTCATTTGAAGAGCCAACAACCATTGAGAAAGCTTTGAATGATAGTGATTTGGTAAATGCTATGCATGAAGAGCTCAACAACTTTGAGAGAAATCAAGTTTAGGAGCTAGTTGAGAGGCTCAAAAACTACAATGTCATTGGTACCAAATGGGTGTTCAAGAACAAGCAAGATCAAGATGGCATTGTGGTGATAAACAAGGCAAGGTTAGTTGCACAAGGATACACTCAAGTGGAAGGATTGGATTTTGGAGAGATATATGCTCCGGTTGTAAGATTGGAAGCAATTAGGATTCTTCTGGCTTATGCATGTACACACGATATCAAGCTTTATCAAATTGATGTCAAAAGTGCTTTCTTGAATGGATACATCAATGAGCTAGTATATGTTGAGCAACCCCCGGGTTTTGAAGATGAGAAAAAGCCCAACCATGTCTACAAATTGAGAAAGGCTTTGTATGGTTTGAAAAGCTAATATCTCCCTTGCCATTAATTCAACAAGGCTTCCGAGAAAGGCATGTTACGGAACCTAAGAACGCCTACCCACCTATTAACTAGCTCCATGGGCATGGTATGAAAGATTGAGAGATTTCTTGCTATCCAAGGGTTTCAAAATGGAGAAAGTTGACACCACTCTCTTCACCAAAAGGATTGGCAAAAAACTATTTGTGTTGTAAATCTATGTTGATGACATTATCTTTGGGTCAACCAATCAATATTTTTGTGAGGAGTTTGTAAAGATGATGGCAAATGAGTTTGAGATGTCCATGATTGAAGAGTTGAATTATTTTCTTGGTATTCAAATCAAGCAAATAAAGAATGGTACTTTCATAAGCCAAGGCAAATACATTAGGGACATGTTGAAGAAATTTAGGATGGAAAATGCAAAATCTATTAGCACACCTATGGGCACAAATGGTCACATTGATGAAGACAAGAGTGGAAATATGGTAGATCAAAAGTATAGACACACCCGATGTTGGACTATGGTATCCTAAGGGGTCAAACTCTGAGTTGATCGGTTATTCGGACTCCGATTATGCGGGATGCAAGATCAATAGAAAGAGCACTTCCGGTACATACCAACTGTTGGTAAGATCACTAGTATCTTGGTCATCCAATAAGCAAAACACAGTTGCACTCTCTACCGCCGAAGCCGAGTATGTTAGTGCGGGGAGTTGTTGTGCTCAATTGTTATGGATTAAGGCCACATTGAGTGGTTATGGAATCAAATTCAAGAATGTGCCATTGCTATGTGATAATAAAAGCGCCGTGAAGATAGCCACCAATCCGGTGAAAGCCCATGTTTGATTTTGGGTAATTGATGAAACCTAGTTTGTTAATGTTTGCTCTAAGTGTTTAATGAGATTAATTAGCAAACAACAAGATGGAGCAAAGGACCGGGTCAGTGGAGGCCACAAGTGAAGGGCAATGACGGCATCCATGCAAATGGTGTAAGTCCATCAACAAGAGGAGAAAGCCCTAATGACGGCATCCATGAAACTGGTATAAGTCCATCATCAAAAGGTGTCCACATGCTTCATCAAGAGATGAGAAAGAAGATGGTGAAAAGCTAAGAGCTCAAGGCAAAGGTATAACCAATAGGAGCTCTTTTGCTTTTGGTGATCAAGACTATAGAAAGAGTGATCACATTTAGGATAGATAGCCGTACTATCAAGATGGGAGAAATCGTTTGTGAAATGCAGTTATCAAAGTGCCACTAGGTGTTCATATTCATTACATATGCATATAGATGCTAGTGACACTAACAAAACCCGTGGAAAACTCTTTGAAAAGGCTAACACATGTGCACTAAAGTGAGAGACACTTTGGAGTGTTAGCGACTTTGGAAACGGGGTGAAGTTTGAGAGTTAGAGAGGGGTTTGGGTCCTCTCTTCCCCTTTTTCTTTAGTCGGGTAAGTCTTGTGGAGTACCCCAGTACTCAGGGTTTGTTAACCCCATGTTGCCAGGAAACAGCAGTCGGAGGTCTGCCTTGCCCCTTGCTGTGTGACAGTTGTCTAGGAGGGAAGTGAGGAGGAGTAAGGTTGAACCCTTGGGCAGGGTTCTGGTTATTAAGTATTTAATTATGTTGTATCATCGTTCCACTGCTACCTACTTTTATTTATGGTCTGTAATAACTGCACCTTAATTTTATTTGGACAAATGGATTGTAATCTAAGTACTTTATAATCTTTCCGCGCTTTTACTCTGATGTAATTTGTTATGAAATATTGTAATTCTGTAATGGCTTCGCAATGGGATCCTGTCGGAGGAAAACGGGCGCTAATGTAGCCCGGCAGGACCTTCTAGATCATTTGGGACATGGGCCCGGCTGTCAGAGGTCATTAGTGACAATGACAGGTGTCTGTGGGCCATGTGATTTAGGCGGTTCTGTTACAGCTGGTATCAGAGTGTTCCATTGTTAAATCATTATGGTATGACTTCGCAAAACTTCAAAATATTTTGGATCATAAATTTTAATTTGCTATTTTGATCCAAATTGCTTACTCTTGTCTTAATCTGTATTATAAATATGATAGATAGTGGAATAGCACTATTATTAGCCCTATGTTAAAATTATTTATGCAGTTACTTATTTTGCATCGGTTTTAAATTTCGTAAGAACGATTCATGCATCATAATTGATTCACCTATTAAATAACTTCCTCCTTAAAATGGTTCATGGGTTAGGATCTATCAAACCTATTCTTGCTGGCCTATATTATATCCTCACTAATCCCAACTTATCTTCTCCAGTATGGCATGTTGAAAGCAGACCGCGCGCAAGATGACGGGACTCAGGGGTGTGCCGCATCACCAGCTGGCGCCGCGTGACGGGGAGGCTTCCGGCAGTCGTCGCCCCCGCCGCAGCCGCGCTGAGTTGCAGGAGGAGATAGAGAGGATGAGGGAGGAGATGAGGAGGATGACTAAGGACTTTGCCGCTGCTCGTCGGGAGCACTACCAGGACGTGGCGACGATCGACCGACTGCGGACTTCTGTGGCTCGCCTGATCGAGCAAAGGGACACTACCTGGGCACGTGAGGACGTGACCAGGGCGAGGCTGCACGGGTTTGAGATCTACGTGGAGCAGATTGAGGATTACAACGACTCACTACACGAGGAGGTGCATAGGCTTGTTGGCGGTCCTTGCCAACATAAATATAACATCATTTTAATACTAAAACAAATAGAGAATAGGGCTTTATCTAATCTTTCCATGAGTTTTGTTGTGCACCTAACTTATAGGAATAGCACGTGGAAATGCATGGAAATCTCAAGTAAAGCGCACTTCCAGGAAGCGTATTCAAAGAAGGCGCAAACTAAGAAAATGAGAAAGCCTAAATTAAACAATAAACCAAATCCATTCACAACCACGGGGGAGGCCCAGGCCCACAGAGGAACCGACCACCCGAAGACGGTGGCCAGATGGCACTCCCCGGGGATCGACAGCCCCCAGGGGCAGCCGCCCCCCTGGTGGGGTCTCCCGGGCCCATCCTCCTCAGGTGGTGCTCATGACGGTTTGGCAAAGGCGGTTTCACCTCCTACTATACTTAGAACGACCAAACCGCCCTTGATCAACTATAAATAGTTGTGCTTCACCCCCTCCAATACACATCAACATTTGGAGCACTACACCTCACATTTCTTACTTGTTCTCTCTAGTTTAGTAGTAGTAGTAGAGCAAGGCAAAGCTATCAAGGAGAGCTTGTCTCCTTGGAGGAATCAAGAACATCTTAGTATGAATACACATCGGTTCTCCTCTATGAGCAAGCTCTTATCTTATTTATATAGCAATGCATCTGAATTAGAGTATAGTCTTGTCCATATTATGATCATAACATGTAAACTAGTTCATAGTCTATGTGTTATGTTCTTGATATGTTCATCAAAGTTCTTCATCGTTCATCAAATTAGTATGAATAGAGGAAGAACTAAGGATGGGATAATAGTTCGTGGTGCTGTCATGGTTGCTCCCAGCCGAGCCTGTCAATCCGAAGGGTTGGGGTCCCGGGGGGCTAGGAGTTGTTTCCAATTACACGGGCGTGGTGCACGGGTATACGGGAATCAGCGGATATGTCGGTACCCCACGGGCAGTGGGGTTGGTGGGCAGGTAGTGACAGCCCTGTCCATCCCAAGCATTCCCCCACGTTCGGGTATTGAGTAGGAGTTCGTAAAGTCTTTATCGGCTGGCAGACCAGCTGCAGGGATCTCCCTATCATCCCAGACTTAGTCCTGATCCTAATCTTATTAATTCGATGTAATTACTATTCATTGCATAGCTGTATATGACCAATGCCTGCTCACGTAGTTATTCTTTATTCTTTATTTTATCTTTTATCCTTGAGGTTGCTCCGATGTGTGTGTGTCCACTATCTTATAAACCTGTTTTAACCCCTGCCTATGCTATGCCTACCTATGCATTCAATAAGTGATCATGTTTATACCAAAAGCTAGATGAATTCACCATGCCCTCCTACGGGAAATTATAAATACGACACCCTTGAATACTCACGGGTTGAAATGCTACAATGATAGTTTTGTGCGCTTGCAGAGTAATCTTATTCCTTACTGAGCTATCGATTGGCGTACCTAAGTACCGTTACTTAAGGATTGTAATTCTTGTTGCACACCACGGCGCCGTGCCACAGTTTTGCATATCGTAAGTAATGACGGTTAGGAAGGCCAATCCGGCACTTCTAACTGCTATTACCAGACTGCATTACCTAGGCCGACGCCACTAAGGGGCCAAGGATTACCTTTCTGTAATGGTGGTTGGGAATGTCAACTTATGTTTCTAGTATTATTATTAAGGACGGACCTTTATTCTATCTTTAGTAGTAATGCTAAGAAACGCCAACAAACATTTCTGGCACCGTTGCTGGGGATGGACTTTTAGTCTATCTTTTGTAACGATGTTAAGAAATGCCAACAAGGCTCAACAATGAGCTTAACCCGACCTTGCGACCACGTGTTAAGGACCCAGAGGATGGGGTGGTTGTTGGTCCTGAGGATCAGGACATGGAGGACGTTGATGAGGAGATTGAGACTCCCAGGTGGACGTCGAGGAGGACGTCAAGGAGGACATCGTGGTGGCCGACGAGGACGGTGTCGTCTCTGACGGGACCGTGGGTGACGACGACTAGACTAGCAGTAGGACTAGTAATGTCGGTTTATCGCACTCTTTTGGGTATTGTAATGTCAGTGTTGCCATGAAAACCCTAGCTATGGTTTGGGAACTATGTCGAGTGTCGGTTGTGTACCCTGGTTATTGTAATATTATGGTGTGTACTGTATTAAGACTCGATTAAGTAATCTAAGACTTGGGTTTGGCTTAATTATGCACAGATGCCTGTTCACACCCGCTCGACTGGTGCTGGGACTTCTGAGGACGGGGCCATTCCGGAGGCACCGCCGATTCCACCTACTCTGGCCGATGCCATCGCAGCCTTAGCCAATGCTACAGCGCTGCTTGCTCAGAACTAAGATGACCGTGGTAGGCGCCGTGGCCGCCACCATGATGAGGAAACAACTTATGTGGACTTTATGGACACTCGTCCACCGGTGTTCACCAAAGCGGATGAGCCACTGGAAGCAAATGACTGGCTCCGTACCATGGAGCAGAAGTTTGGATTGATTCGCTGCACTGAGACCTAGAAACCGTTGTTTGCGGCGCAGCAACTCTGAGGACCAAGCGCTTGGTTTGCAAACCTCCTGTCCGCCCAGCCTGATGGACGCCAACTTACTTGGGCAGAGTTTCGTGAGGCCTTCTGTGCACATTACATCCCTGCGAGTGTGATGAAAATGAAGTTGGATCAATTCTTAGCTCTGCAACAGAAAGAATCCACAGTCATGCAGTATGTCAGCCAGTTTAACCATCTGTCGCAGTATGCCCTTGAGCATACTAACACCGACCAAAAGAGGAAAGACTGCTTTGTCAGAGGCTTGAACTACAAGATTCAAAGAAGCTTGGCCAACAATCTCCATTGCACTTATCATGAAGCAGTCAACATCGCGATAGCTTTTGAAGAAAGCGACCGCAAGCATCAAGAAGAGAAGACAAAGAAGAAGTCTGGATCAGCTGGATCTTCTAGCCATCAGAAGTGCCAGAAAATCATGTACCATCCCACTCACCACTCACGTCCCCAGTATCCCCATCAGCAGGTCGTAGTTCGAACTGCTGCTACCTCCCACTCTTCCAACCAACAAAATGCCACCCAGCCGAATGCCCCTGGCGTTCATGTAACCACTCCTCAAACAACGTACAACCAACCCGGCTACAATTGGCAAGATGGGACATTGGTCCCGCAACTGCCCATTTCCCAAGCAATACAATCAGAATACATAGAAGGCTCCTGGTGGACAGCAGCAGCAGACTCAGCACCGTGGCCACCAGCAGCAGGCCCAGAAGGGGAGAGTTGTCAGAAAGCCAGGTCAGGTCTACTACACACAAGTTGGTGACACTCCTGAGGGTGAACCCGTCATGCTGGGTAGGTTCCCTGTCGCAAGTCATCCTGCTATCATGCTTTTCGATTTTGGTGCATCGCATTCATTTATCAATCGTATATTTGTCGCCAAGCATGAAATTTCGATTGGGCAGATAGAGGAAAATTTCCTTACACAGTCGCCCGGAGGGCGCATTAGTACTAAAGAGGTAGTACATCGGGTGCCCATAGAACTTGGCGGGCATATATTCCCGACCTCGATGATAGTGCTGAAGGATCAGGATATAGATGTGATATTAGGCATGAATTGGATGTATCAGCACAAGGCTCTCATAGATGTGTTGAATAGAACCATCGGGGTAAACTTGCCTAATAGTAAAACTCAACTTCTTATCCAACTTCCAATACCTCAAAGAGCAGTTGGTAGGGTATGTGCAAACGCAGTTAAAGATGTGCAGAACATTCCGGTAGTCTGTGAATTTCAGGATGTATTCCCTGACGAATTGCCTGGTTTACCTCCTGATCGTGATGTAGAATTTGCCATTGAGCTGAAGCCTGGAACAGCACCTATTTCCTGTAGAGCCTATAGAATGCCACCCAAGGAACTGGCAGAGTTGAAGGTTCAGTTGCAAGAACTGTTGGATAAGGGTTTCATCAGGCCTAGTTCATCCCCTTGGGGTTGTCCTGCCATTTTTGTTAAAAAGAAAGACAATTCCCTCAGACTGTGTGTCAATTACCGTCCACTCAATGAGGTCACCATAAAAAACAAGTACCCTTTGCCTCGTATAGACCTACTCTTTGACCAACTTACTGGGGCCAAGGTATTTTCAAAAATTGACCTCAGATCTGGGTACCACCAAATAAAGATTCGTCCCGAAGACATTCCAAAAACAACCTTCACCACCAGATATGGTCTCTACAAGTATCTGGTTATGTCTTTCGGCCTAACCAATGCCCCTGCCTACTTCATGTATCTCATGAACTCTGTCTTCATGCCCGAGCTCGACAAGTTTGTGGTCGTGTTCATCGACGACATCCTTGTCTATTCCAAAAACCCTGAAGAACATGGTAAACATCTTCGTGTGGTCCTGACTCGTTTAAGAGAACATCAACTATATGCCAAGTTTAGCAAGTGTGAGTTTTAGGTTGGACAGAGTTCCATTTCTCGGACATATCCTATCGGCTGAAGGTGTATCAGTTGACCCAAGCAAGATGGAAGAGATCTTGAATTGGAAACCACCAACCACAGTACATCAAGTCCGTAGTTTTATGGGAATGGCGGGATATTACCATCACTTTATTCCGGATTTCTCCAAAATATCCAAGCCCATTACCAGGCTATTGAAGAATGAAGTCAAGTTCGTCTGGTCACCTGAGTGTGAGCAGGCATTTCAGACTTTAAAGAAATTGTTGACCACTGCACCAGTCCTAGCTCAGCCAGACATTGAAAAGCCATTTGACGTGTACTGTGACGCTTCTGGAACCGGTCTGGGTTGTGTTTTGATGCACGAGGGCCAAGTCATTGCTTATGCATCACGACAACTTAAGCGCCATGAAGAGAATTACCCTACTCATGATCTAGAACTGGCCGCTGTTGTCCATGCATTGAAGATTTGGCGTCATTATTTACTTGGTAGTACTTGCAAGATTTACATCGATCACAAGAGCCAAAAGTATATATTTACCCAAGAAGAGTTGAACATGAGACAGCGAAGATGGCTTGAGTTGATCAAGGATTATGACATTGAAGTGCATTACCACCCTGGTAAGGCGAATGTGGTTGCCGATGCACTCATCGGAAGATTCATTGCAATTGTTTGACAGTGAAGCCCCGAGACATTTCTTTATGCTATGAACTAGAGAAGTTAGGGGTAGAAATAACTGAACATGGTAGTTTGAACCATATTAGTATTGAGACCACCATCCGTGATAAGATCATCGCAGCTCAGAAAGGAAGCGAGGGCATCAAGCATATCAAGGAGAAAGTCCAAGCCAGTACGGCGGATTGTTTTAGAATAGACGACGAAGGTGTCATATAGTTCAAGGATCGTTTAGTAGTTCCAAAGGTATCTGAGTTGCGTCAAAAGATCTTCGATGAAGCACATTTGACCAGATTCTCTATTCACCCCGGGAGCAACAAGATGTACAAGGATTTGAGGTAAAAATTCTGGTGGACCAAGATGAAAATAGAAATCGCTCGATATGTAGCAAGATGTGACACCTGTCTGAAAGTAAAAGCTGTCCACATGAAGCCTAGAGGAGAACTGCAACCATTGCCTGTTCCTACATGGAAATGGGAAGACATTAGCATGGATTTCATAGTGGGTTTGCCAAAGACATCCAGGGGCTTTGACTCAATCTGGGTTGTTGTTGATCGCCTCACTAAGCAAGCTCACTTCATACCCGTCAAGACTATTTACACTGCAGTGAACTATGCAAAGCTGTATATACAAAATCTGATGAAGCTTCATGGTGTGCCTAAGACCATTGTCTCAGATCGAGATTCCCAATTCATTTCAAATTTTTGGAGGGCTTTCCATAAGTCACTCGGAACAAAACTTCTGCATAGTACTGCATACCATCCACAGACCAACGGACAGACTGAGAGAGTCAGGGAGGACATGTTGAGAGCATGTGCACTCAATTACACAGATACGTGGGATGAATGTTTGGCCCTGGCGGAATTCTCGTATAATAACAGTTATCAAGAGAGTATCAAGATGGCACCGTTCGAGGCTATGTATGGTCGTAGGTGTCGGACGCCCCTAAATTGGTCTGAGCCGGGAGAAAGATGGTTCTTTAGAGTTGACTTGGTGGAAGAAACTGAAGAAAAGGTCCGGCAGATACAAGATAATCTGAACACAGTCGCGACAGAAAAGTTACGCCGACCAAAGGCGCCGTCCCTTGGTATTCAAGACCTGGAGATTATGTCTATCTCAAAGTCTCACCTATGAAGGGAATTAGTCGATTCGGAGTTAAAGGCAAGTTAGCTCCTCGATACATCGGACCATTTTCAAATCGTGGCCCGTCATGGGAAAGTAGCCTATAAGTTGAGATTGCCAGATCATCTCTCAGCTGTGCACAATGTATTCCATGTATCGCAACTCAAGAAGTATCTTCGAGTGCCAGATCAGGTCACTGATGTTGAAGGGATAGAACTCCAAACTAACCTAACATACTCTGAGTATCCCATCCAGGTTCTGGATCAAAAAGATCACGTCACTCAAAGAACCACCACAAGATGGTACAAGATTCAATGGAGTGAACATTCAGAGGATGAAGTCACCTGGGAATCTGAAGACTATCTCGCCGAGAACTTCCCCGAATTCTTTGCTACATTGTAAATGTAAAGTTTCTGGTTGTGGCATGTATAAACTCCCTTGATTATTTTATGGTCGTGTTTGGAATAGGTTTCCTTGAGACATTTTCTTTTCCATTACTTAACCCTAAGGTTTAATCAGTTATCAAATCTCGGGACGAGATTTCTTTAAGGGGGAAGGGCTGTAATACCCCGGGTATTACGGCTAATTAATTATGCCATGTTATCATGTTTATTTTAAAGCACCTGCATATAATTGTGCTTAGGGACCTTAGAGTGGCTTATTTATGAATGAGATTGAGGTTGCAATTGAATTCCTAATTGGTGGTTAAAAGGAAAAGCAAAAGAAAATTCTAAATTAAGCCCTAATTGGACCCTAAAACCCTAAATCAAAATCTACAGGAAATTAGGTGATGGTGCCTTAATCAAAGTTGTAGATCTTTTTAAATGGAACAACTTTTATTTTAGGTTTTTTTGAAGTTCTTCAAAGAAATTTAAATTAAACCCTAATTACTACTTTCAAATTCAAATCTGAAAGGCTAATTTGAAAACTATTGAGAATATGACTGAACTGCCTTAATGAAAGTTGTCAAGCTCAATTAATTGAATAACTTTTATTTTGGAAGATTTTCATGTTGTTGAGGATAAATTGGAGAATTTAATGGAATTAGAAATAAAATTCAAATAGTAGTTTTACCCCCTTTCAAATATCTTCAAAATTATTCAAAATCTAAACTTGGTCCCAAAATCAAAGTTGTGCAGAATTTAAAACCCTACAGCTTTTATTTTGGCCAATTTTGCAACACGGTTTTGGGACTTATGGTCAAAAACAGTGTGAAGGGAGACTTAATTCGCTACAGTGCCCTGCCTCCCTCCCCTGTTCGCGCACAGACGGCCGCCCGCCGGGCCGCACGCGCACGCGGCGCCGCCCGTGCCGGCCGGGATCTTGCTCCCCGGCGTGGCCGCGCGTGTGGAGGACCCCGCACCGTTCTGGATTGGTCTGTCCCTGTAACAACCCGGGTTTTCCGATATCCAAAAATCCGAACTTTCTAAAATTTTTCTTGCTAATATGTGCATCATGTAGTTTCTAGGTCTAACCGTTACTAACACCTAACAACCGTCGCATGCATATATATATAAATTTCTTGTAGGATTTTGTCGGTTTTTCTTAGATGGACTAGGGTTTTGTGTCGGAGAGCACAAGTCCATAGCTACCCTCTTCCGAATCCGTCATTCTCAAATCTCGGATCTCTTCTGACTTATCATTCCAATCTATAATAAGATCCGCAAGCCCACTTAATTATTATCTCGATTCATTGCGGCAACCGTATAATCTTTTCAACTTCCTCGAATTCCTATTTTTCTCCCATTACCTCATCAAGGAAAAGCCCTTGTTAGTATATCCCTAATATTCCCTTGACAAATGGACAACACCCCTACCCTTTCTCAGGCCAAAACCCCTTCTCCCATTTCTTTTTCTTCCCTCCCAGTCGGCCCACGAGCCTTTCCCTTCCCCCTCCTACGTAACCGGCCCGATTGGCCTACCCAGTCGCGCCCCTCCTGCACGCTCTCGCGCGCGGCCCAGCTCGCAGCTAGCAGCCAGCAGTGCCACTCAGCCGCGCCCCTGCTCCTCATGTCCGCGCGGCCCAGCTGGCCCGAGAGGCCCAACCGGCGCCCCCACCTGGAAACCCTAGCCGCGCCGCACCCAGTCCTGGCCGCCGCCGCCGCCGCCCGAGCGCGAGCACGCGCGCGCCCCCACGCGAACCCTGGCGCTCTCGGCGTCCGTGCCCCACGATGCACGCCACGTGCCCCGGCCGTCGCATCAACGGCGTGGACGCCGAGGACTCTGATGAACCCTAGCCGCCTCCACTATAAGAACCGCCGCCGCCGCCTCCTGCTTCTTCTTCCTCCTAGCCGCCGCCGCTCCCTGCCTCCCCTCGCTTCCTGCTCTGCTCTGAGCAGCTCCAGCCGCTGCTCCTCGCTCGAGACTGCGTGACCGCACGCGCCGCCGCTGCCAGGGCCGCGCGTTCATGCGCGACACCACCGTCGTGGCCGCGTTCGCGCGCCGCGTCACCACGCGGGCCGGGAGCCGCCTCGACGTCAAGCGCGTCCACGAGCACCGCAACGGAGCCCGCGCGCCGGCTCTGTCCAAGGCGCCGGTCACACCTCGACGCCGGGAGCAGCCACACCGAGCCCGGCCAGCTACGGAACCCGCTGCGCCGGCCTCATCCTCGCCTCTTCACCGAGCCGCCGCGGCCACCTCCGACCGCAGCAAGCTCCAGCCGAGTGCTCGGCGTTCGCCTCCACGCCGCGTCCGTTGCTCTCTCCGATGAGCTACATCGCGGTCACCACCGATCAGAATCGCCGCGTCGCCGTTCGGCAACCACCACGTGAAGCCCGCGCGTCGAGGCCCTGCCCTGGGGTAGCTACACCGACGACGTCATGGCCGCGAGCAGAGGCGTCACGGCACCGGCGTCTCGGCCTCGCCGTGCCACCTAGCCGCTGCAGCACCCTGGCCTCCTCGCTGCGAAGTCCGAGCAGCGCACCTCACCGGAGCACCATACCCTCCCTGTCGGTGAGCTCCTTTGCCAAGCCCCTGATTTCTCCACGAGCACGTCGCTGTCCTGCTGAACCCGGCCTTCGTGCCGCTTGTTCTATGCCTTGCAGGGGAGCCGAAGAACGTGCGGCAACGTGAGACGAACCCGACGGCCTCCCTTTTTCCTCACTGCCCTTGGCCATGACGGCGTCCCGGCCACCTTTCCGCCAAGCTGAAGCGAACCGACGCCGTTGATGCCCTGGATGTCGTACCCCTGTTGCCGTGACCTCACAGGTGAGCCCTGCCTCGACCTCGTTGGTGGGCATCGCCACCTCGCTAGACCCGCCATTTGAGCCATGGTGTCCCACCCCAAGGGACGCGTAGGCAGAGCCCCTCCCGGCTCAGGACACTCGCACACACGGCACGAGACTTTTTCAGCCAAATCGAACCACCGGCGTTCCAAGAACGTCGGCGTGGCTAAGGACTACCCAAACCACCACCATGATCGCGTTCCGGATTTACCTTGTGCCTTTGGACTCCGAGACCGCCGCCACTCTGCTCATGTCACCGAAGGATGTGATGGACGCCGATCGAGAAAGGAGAAGGTCACTGGAAGTTCTGCCTGGTCGTCCCGACGTGCACCGACGCCCCGTCCAAGCTTCACCTTAGCTACCGTGCACACCGTTGGAACCCGGCCATGCTCTGCCACCTCTTAGAAACTTGCAGCCACCTTCGGCCAGCATCTAGTCACTCTAGCCAGCCTCGGCCAGTCACCAGCCCCGCCCGGCGAGCCGTGGCCAGCCGCGACCAGCCTACAGCAGGCCACAGCCGGCCACGACCAGCCAGCAGCCGGCCACGACTAGCCACAGCAAGCCATAGCAGGCCAGGAGGTACCAGCAGCTGGCCAAGAGGAGCCGGGACATAAGCAAGCCTCGCCACTTTCCTTTGACGCTGACCCTGTCTGGCCTTCGTGTCGTAGCTCCGTTGATAGATCTTGAGACCCCGTAGATGATGTTGGACGGTTGGAAAGCCAAAGTGATATACGACGCTGGACTATTGGACCCCTGCTCCTACTCCTTGTACATCTATCCATCATACTGTATCCTATCCTTACGATATGACTATATCTGTTGTACCCTATCCTTATATTCTATCTGTTGTACACTGTCCTTACGATCTGTCTTTATCTAAATCTGTAATACAGGATCCATCTATCATAATGCTATGGAATTGTGCTACTCCGCTGTCTTATATTGTGTCGTTTGAGTCGTGTCATTGGATCTTATTGTTGGTTGTTCTTATTGTTTGTCTGTGTGCCGTGCCTTCGAGCCGGTTGTGGGATCGTACTTCGTTCGGTTATTGCGATCGCGGGATTCGTCTCGCCATGGCCGTAATACCGAGTGTAACCTGCCCTCACACTATCTCTCGCTGACTTTTCGTGCACCGACCCTCGTATGCTCGTACCTTGCTCGACCGCCGCATTCCTCTGATTCTTGCGGTGACAACCGCACCGCTATGGGTCCGAGTAATGACTTAGTGCCAGTGCACCCAGGTCGTGGTACCCTACGAGTGGCTTGCGCACTTGCGTCTTTTACATGCCGCTCTCTTCTGACGCCCCGTCTATTCCGTGGCGTGTGCGTTGGAAAGAGTAGACCACTATTGTTTTATGCTTCTCGCTCTCTGTTCGTTTAGCCCGCTCTGTTCGATCCCGTCTTACTCATAGTGACTGGATCAAAGACCGGACTGACTCCATTTGTTAGCGAAGCTATGGTCTATATTAAGATCTCAGACCTATGTAGGTCGACTCGGTCGACCGCTTAAAACCATCTTCACCGAAGATGTGACTGAGAATATAATATGGATATGCCTAGCTAACTTCTCTCTCTCTCTCTCTTTTGATTCTTGGTGTTTAAACGCTTGTATGATTGTACCCGTTTGAATCACAGCCTTGGTGCCCTACAAGTGGATTAAACACTCGCTCTTTCTCGTGCAACATTTCTTGTCAATAAATCCCTCGTTCCCTTCTTGCTTGGCCCGTCCTCCGATCCCCGTCTTCTCCGTGGCGTTCGGATCGGAAGATTGTGAGCCGTGGTGTTTGCTATGGATCAGCTCTAGCCTAAACCAGTTATTATAAAGCCATATTGGCTTGGCCGTGACATAAGCTTGTGCATAGCAAACCCCACTCATAATTTCTCTTGGCCCGATGAAATTGGACATACGCCGAGAGGGCCAAGTCGTGTACCTTTTATTATTTCTCTTGTATTAATGGATCTTCCCGTGTTCCGTCGTCTTTTGGTGTATTGGGTGTTTTATTGTATTGCTTCGCGGAGTAGCCGTTTCCGGATTAGCGACGATCGGATCGAGACCCGCTGGGAGAGAACGTGGACGGCGCAAGGACCCGTGGAGTGGAGTCACCCTGGAGGAGGTGATCCAGCAGAACGACTACACTAACTGAGGAGTACTCATACCACTACTTCCTCGACAACGCAGGTGTCATGGCAGCACCCTCTTTTAGAGAATCCTATTAGACATTGCAAATCTAGAACTGCTAGCGCTTTATATTTACTCCTTTGCTAGTATAAGATGCATGTTACTACCTAAGCCGCTACTACCCCCGCTTGCAACCACTCTACTATACCACCCAGCTTTGCGCTCACGCTCTTTTATACATATTTCTATCTACCTGTTTGCTTGCATGTTACATCACTATATTTATCTATTAACTCCACTCGCATTGTATCTATGATGTGATGCTGGTGGTGAACCCCTGGGAATGGTTTGGCTTGGGATGCCGGACTGGTGGTATGTGAGCGTGCTGCGTGTGTCTTGGGTGTGTGGTGAGGGTCGAGTCGACCAAGTGGGATACGCGACGAGCTGTGTAAGCAAGTCTTGCCGGGAGTTGCATCTGGGCATTCCCACGAGAGATACCTGTGGCGGGTAATGACTTATGAGGTGGTTCCGGGATGTGCATTGAAGTCCCGTGAATGGAGGTGCCGTGGTGGCACGGGGAGAGTATCCCCTAAGAGAAGATGCCTGCTTGGTCAAACCTAGGAAGGACTAGCCCAGGTTCATGGGAATCCCTTACTGCTCACTCGCTTCTGATGGGCGGGAGATGGCTGGACTACTTGGTAGGGCGGTGCCACTACTGCTAGGTTGTAAGGTGATAGGGTGGGCGGTGGCGGATGCAGGAAGTTCCCGCACCGTCCTAGATGCGCAGTACCACTGCTTGGGCCCGGTACTGCGTCTCCCAGTCTCAGCGTTTCGGCGTAGGGCCGAAGTTACCCAGGGCTGAGTGGTAGGGTGGCATCGACCTAGGCAAGCAAGCACCCGGAATTCTGCCTAGATGATTGTACAGCATCGATGATGGCTAATCTTGTGAGTGGTAAAACCTCTGCAGAGTGTTATGGTTGATCGATCGATACATATGCCGATTCGTCGGCTATGGACCTTTCCTGTGAAGCTCTGTCTAGTGTAGGGAGCGATATTCTTTTCTCCCCCTGGTTGATGATTGTCCGGCAGTGTGCCCGGTGTGGCAGTGTGCCGTTGAGACAGGACCCGAGAGGGAGTTGGGCCTGTCGACTGAGCGTGAGGTGTGTGTGTGTGTGAGGTGGTGTATGGGTGGGATGATGGATTTGGGATAGACTTATGGGAATTAATGATATGGGTTAAACTTGATAAACTATTATGATATTACTACTGGATACTACCTTGCATGCGCTTAGGATGCAAACCACAGCCAAATATTAGGATCGCCAAATCCTTTGTTTTCTCTTTTCCACTAAAGCTCATCGGTGCTGACCATGGCCTGCACATATCTGGCGGTGTGCAGATTACCTGACTAACAGAGATAGTGAGATACGAAAGATTAGACGGTCTCGTGCCTACGCTCAAGTTTGGTTCAGGAGATAAAGACTATGCTGCGCCAAGAATAACTCTGATGGTACCCGTGAAGGAGGAGCCTTCACTCGACAACATATTCCGCCAACTCTGATGAAGACTAGATATGCTTCCGCTAGATTAACCCTGTAATAGGTGTCCACTCAGTTGATGTAATATTTTGTAAGTATTCTCGATGTATGACTTTAATATCAACTGATATATGATAATGCGATGAGATCAATCTTTGGTTTTATCACATTATATCTCATTCTGTGGATTTTCCCATCGTGGAAAATCGAGGATGTTTCAGTCCCCTCCCTTCCAACTCCTTAAAAGGCGACGGTCGCCCTCTCTCCACCGTTCTCCCCTTCCGGTCACCGTCGTGCCCGCCTCGGATCACGGCCAAATTCGTCCTCACCAAGCCATCACCACTGCCTCTAGCTTGCAGTCGACTAGCCAGCTTCCTTGCGCGTCGTTTGCTTCCTGTGGTACGAGCCGTAGTGGCCCGTGCGTGTCGGAACGTTCATCGCCGCCTTCACGGGTGACCGGAGCGCCGCTGCAGTCATCCCTCATGCGACTAGCTCACTGCGGTGAGCCTCATCTCCCTCGGTGTTGCGTTTGGTACTCTCTGTTCCATGCTAAGGCTCGTTCTTGCGTCGGTTTCCCACCTTGTCCCTTAGGATCGTCGGAACGGGAAGCATGCCGCCGGTGAACTTCGTTGCAGCCGCTGTCATCGTCACGCTCACGCCTCGGCACCGCCTCGAGCTCGATCTCCTAGCCTAACTAACCCACGGTGAGCCTCTGATTCGATCGCACCCCTAATCTTGAACGCTACCGTCACGACCTCGCCGGAGCACGACGTGTCGCCGCGGCCGAGCCACCATGCTCTCGCCTGGGCAGAACCCTAGGTCCCTGTAGCCCTAAAAACTACCTCGATGGATGCGTTAGAGGGTGGTGAATGTGTTGAACCGGTTGGTTTAGCCGGAGACCTCGCCAGCGGCGAGCTAGTGCCGGTCAGAGCCAGCGGGCCGCCAGTCAGCGCCTCTGTGGGGGTGAGAGGTATCGCGGGTTAAATGAAAAGGAAGTCCAGGGGGTTATGTGTAAGATCTGTGACTCATATGAATAGTAGCACTAGGGCCGTGGGTTGATCGCTGAGTTTTTCATGGGGTTTTTGGCAAAACCGCCAGGCCGTGAGCACGCAGGCCGTTCTGGGCCGGCCTGTGCCGAGTTGGGCCGCCCCGGGCTGAAATGGATTTTTCCATTTTAGAGAATTTCAAATAGAATTTCTGATTTATAGCTAAATGGAATAGTGTTGAGTATTGTTATTTTTGTAGGAATATGTTTGCTGCACTAAAAATCATGAAGATATTTTTGTATGCTCTCTGCATCATGTAGAATTTAATAAAAATATCAGATATAAGTTTTGGACACCTTTTGCAAGAACTAAAAATCAGCATAATAATTAATAAATGTAACTTTGGGCAATTTTAATAAATTCTACGTTAATCTAAAAATCCTAAAAATTTATATGGTACTGTTTTAGGGTGAAATCTACCTGTAGGTTAAGGTTGGGCTCAAATGGAAACTGTTTGATCACTTGTTAATTAAATATTGGGTTAATTGGATAATAGAATTGATTTAAACAAATAATCCATGTAGTTTGTGTGATTTTTGGATTGGTTGGGTTCATGGATCTTTCACCATAGTGATCCTTGACAAAAGTAATAATGTCACTTGTTAGTTGTAGTAAAGCTGTGCAGCGGCTTTCTATGATTGTTAAAATGGTCAATAAAAATAAAGTATGAAAACAACGTTTTACTTTCTGTAAAATGTTTACAACTTTACCATGAAGGAAAGTTGTACTTAAGGACTAAATGGTTTACTTTTGAGCATTGCATTCATTATCTTCACACCATGCTAAGCATGCATCATTGCATACGTGTAGTGCCCATCACCGAGGAAGTCAAGGTTGAGGCCACTGCGGAGGAGGTGACTCCCGAGGTCGTCCAGGGATTCGACATCTGCGGAACCGAGCCCGACCCGACACTTTTCGCAATCCAAGGCAATTCCCGGTGCATTCAGCCCCGCCTTGTGTTTTATAAAATATTTATAACTTGATTCTATTATTGAAGTAGGTTGTTAGGAGTTGTTTGTCACCTATATTGTTGCATTACCTGCCTTGATATATAATACCCTTGAAACCTGTTTAAAAATTAAAAATGTTCAAAAATGCTTAGCCCTGCTTAATCAATTTAGATTTACATAAAAAAGCTATTTTTGACCTATGGGAATGTGATATTTATGAATCATGAGAAAGGAAAAAGGGATATGAGACCGTTTAGAAAATTGTGTACTTGGGTAGCAGTCCCAATGCATCGTTACCGACGGAAAGGGATTTTTCCGTTCGTTGGTTGTGAATTTGGGTTGAAGTCCCAATGCTTGACCATTGGCGGGAAAGGGATTTGAAAACCATTGGGACACTTGTAATTAGGTTAGAGTCCCAATGCAATGTCGCCAGCGGAAAAAGAATTAGGGACCGTTCATTGTAGACCTGCTGTGATCGAGACTTTGCAACTAGCCACATACTACGGAAAGCCTCTGACTCCGGTGGCTCTACTACTTGAACCGACAACCACGCACGGGGAGTGGAGAGATGGCGAGAGCAGCGTGTACCCTCGTGGCCGGCGTGCCTGGAGAGGAGAGGGGTACTGTGCTCTCGGGTGGCGCAGGACCGGTTCAGGGGTAGAGAAGCCGTGGTAGGCGGGGTTCGTATATGCAAGCTTAAGTGCTACATATGCAGTGTGGATAGCGATCCCCAGCTGGGTACTAATCGATTCGAATCGTCGTTGCTCCTCGGATATGGAGACTTGATCCTTTGACCTACAACTGAAAAGTGGTTCGGAACTAGCTGTTTTGAGAATGATTTAAGAATTTGAAAGTACGATGAAATATGATAATGAATTTGCAATTATGTACTATGATTAAAATTAAGATTTGAGGTAAAATATTGAAATAGGATAGTAATGCTTTTCTGCAAAACTCTTTGACTTGCTCGAGCCTTACCTTGACTCCCCTCAGCCTGCATTCATGAGTCTCATCCCCTTTTTCTTTAGTCGGGTAAGTCTTGCGGAGTACCCCAGTACTCAGGGTTTGTTAACCCCATGTTGCCGGGAAACAGCAGTCGGAGGTCTGCCTTGCCCCTTGCTGTGTGACAGTTGTCCAGGAGGGAAGTGAGGAGGAGTAAGGTTGAACCCTTGGGCAGGGTTCTGGTTATTAAGTATTTAATTATGTTGTATCATCGTTCCACTGCTACCTACTTTTATTTATGGTCTGTAATAACTGCACCTTAATTTTATTTGGACAAATGGATTGTAATCTAAGTACTTTATAATCTTTCCGCGCTTTTACTCTGATGTAATTTGTTATGAAATGTTGTAATTCTATAATGGCTTCGCAATGGGATCCTGTCGGAGGAAAACGGGCGCTAATGTAGCTCGGCAGGACCTTCTAGATTATTTGGGACACGGGCCCGGCTGTCAGAGGTCATTAGTGACAATGACAGGTGCCTGTGGGCCATGTGATTTAGGCGGTTCTGTTACAGCGCGAAAATCTTCACCGAACGCGCTGGGAACACTGTTCCAGCGTCCGGTACCTTTGACGTGGCGAGCAGCAGTTGACCGTTGGCGTAGCGGACGCCGAGGAGCGTCCGGTGCGAGCAAATGTGCTTTCTGCAACCTCTCTGGAACCGCACCGGACGCTGGCGTCGGAGCGTCCGGTGTGAGCGCGCGCAGCGGGCGAATTCAAACGGCTAGTACACGTATCGCTGGCCGATACACCAGACGCAGCACCGGACGCTTCCGGTGTGAACTAAAGGAGCGTCCGGTGCCCCCGAAAACAGTAACGGTTGAATCTTTAAGTAGGGGCTATAAGTAGTGGAGTGGTCGGCTTGTGCTCTCTCTCTCTCTCTCTTTTGGACATTTTCATTGACATAGCAAGCTAGTGAGCCTCTCCAAGCACCTTCTACTTGATTGTGTTCATCATTTGGTGAGATTGGAGAGCATCAAGTGCATTGCATGCTTGTGATCATTTAGAGGCACTTGGTGAGTGGATTTCGCAGCGGATTCTCTTGTTACTCTTGGAGTTTGACGACTCCTAGACAGCTTCGAGCTGCGTGGATCATTGAGAGGAGTTGGTGATTGTCTCCGCCTCTAATCGGTGATTTGTGAGGGGTTCTTGAGCCTTCCCCGTGGGAGATCGCGAAAGGATGCTCTAGTGGATTGTTCGTAGCTTGTGTGGAGCCCCATCTTGTGTTGGTTGTGCGGCACCCTTGAGAAGGGTTTGGCGTGTGATACCAATTAGCGCGTGAACCTTAAAGTGGATGTATCGCTACAACGAGGAGTAGCTTGCCGGCAAGCAAGTGAACCTCGGTAAAAAATCTTCTATCAACTCTCTCTACTGTGGATTCATATTGTGATTGATTGATTGATTGATATTCATCTTCTCATCACCGGCGGTATAAAGATTATCCTCTCTCTCTCTCTTACATTTGAGCACTTACTTTTGTTCTAGTGTAATTGTTGTAGTTGCTCTCTTAGGAGTAGAGTAAAGTAGTGACTTAGCTTGTTGAGTGTGATTTAGAGACCATAGCCTAGAACGGTTAGGTGGCTTGCATTTTTGAGTAGGCTAGCACAAAATTTGCTTCGCTGTTTAATTATCTAACCTTTGTTCTAGTGTTGTTTGTAGAAGTTTTTATTGGCTATTCACCCCCCTCTAGCCATTTAGGACCTTTCATCCGGTTCAACACTCAAGAACAAATCATATTGATGTGAGGCATCACTTCATTAGAGATCATCAATCCAAGGGTGACATTCAAGTTGAGAGTGTGGGCACCGATGATCAACTCGCCGACATTCTCACCAAGCCACTTAATGAAGCAAGGTTTCACAAATTGAAGAATGAATTGAACATCCTAGATTTTTCCAACATGAGTTGAGCATGCACCCCACTATATGACTTGCCTCTACTCCAACAAAGTAAAGGTATCATTGTTTGGCATGTCATTCATATGTTGTTAGGACTTGTGTAGAGCATATAGACATACTTTCTTCCTAAATAGGCTCATTCATGGAAAACTAAATGTTTTTGAGCTCATATTCCACTACTATTGCTTCTATGACTTGTTTGGTCTAGTGGTGACATGTGACTAGTTTGTGGGCTTGTGAACCTAGTATTTGACTAGAATATGAGCATTATGGTATATAATTCAACTATGTCAAGATAACCCCTAGTGGCGTGAAGAAGCTAGCCAAAGGACAAACCGAGTTATATATTTGTGCAAGTAATCTAGCTAAATGCTTCAAAGGAGGAAAATAATGGAAACAATCTAACAAGTGACCCCCTTCATTGATTTCAAATCATATCCTACCCATGCTACCCTTTTGTGGTCCTTGATGACAAAGGGGGAGAGAATGGAACAAAGATATGGGGAAAATGGACAAAGAATGGAGGTTGAAGGTTGAGCGATGAACCATCATAAGGCCGATGATGGGAGAGCTTTAGGCCAAGTGAGAGCGATCACAAACTTTTAAAATTTTAGATCTCACACTTAGGGAGAGCGAGCTCACAAGCATGATTGCAAGCATTTGATTGTGCATTTCAATATGTTTGATGCATTGCACTTGTACTTAAATTCAATATACTTGCTTGCTTGGTGTATGCTAGACTTAAATTGTGTGGTGAATTAAAGTACTAGTATAAATAGGAAGTGGTAGCTAGTTCCCGGTCTTTCCAAGTGACTCTAGAACCTTGTTTTCAAGAGGAATCTTGCTATCCATGGTGCTAAGGAAGGTTTATACATGCACTCCGATGATATCGCGCTTCAAAGGTCCAATTCTATAAACCTTAGCGTCAAATTGGTAGTAATATCTCTCCCACACTTCTAATCCAATGCATATGTGCAAAGCCTTTCAAATCCAAATACTTGGCACATATGTAGGGGGGAGCTAATACTACCAAATTGAATTCATTGCATATCTTTGTAGAGGTTGTCATCAATTACCAAAAAGGGAGAGATTGAAAGCTCTATATTTGGTTTTGGCTAATTGACGACACCTGGTATCTAACCATTGTGTATAAGCTTTGTGATTACAAGTGTGGTTAGAAGATCAAGTATGAAGCAATGAAGGCATCCAAGTCTTTGGAGTAAGCCCCTCAACATGAAGATCAAATGCTTCAACACTTGGTACATTGGATGGAGCTCAAGGCAAAGGTGAAGTCAATAGGGCTCTTTCCATTTTAGTGATCAAGACACTATAGAGAGTATGATCACATTTAGGTTAGATGATCGTACTATTAAGGGGGATGAAATTTCGTTAACAACCTCAGGTCATCAAGTGCCTCTAGTTGACATAGTTAAGCATTGCATTTAGATCTAGAGCACTAACTTGCAAATAAACTTAAAAACAAGCTAACACTCGTGCCTAAGTGCTTTTACACTTGGTTGTTAGCACTTAGAAGCAAGGTTGTTGAAGAGAGGGTAAAAACAGCTATCAGAGGTGCACCGGACACTGGGCGTGTCCGGTGGGTGCGCACCGGACGCGTCTGGTGCAGCCAGAGCCTCTCTGGAACCTCTCTGAGTAAGCACCGGACGCTGAAACAGTAACTCCAGCGCGTCCGGTGATGTTTTTCGTGCGTCCGGTGAGACTTCATGCTTTCTGTCTGAGTGAAAGCACCGGACGCTGCCAGCGTCCGGTGTCCTAACAGCGGGCGCGTCCGGTACAAAAGAATAAGAGGTCCTGCTCAAGCACAAAGAAGCCCTTTCTGACAAGTAATTCGGTTTAAAACAATCTCAAGAAGGTTCCCAAGTAGGTGCAACAAGTGCTGAGTAGTAGCGCATCAAGGCATAAGTTCACATGATGTAAGGACCTTGTGAAATTCAAGCAAGCACCATCATGATGCAAGGGTACTTCTAGAAGCAAGCTTGGGAGCATCACTTCCCATTCGAGACAATCAATGCAGCTTCTCATAGAAGTGGCTCTACTTGCCCTTGCCGATCTGTTGAAGTGTAAGGAAGGATGAGACTCCAACCTCAGCGTCAACATCAACTTCACCAACCAGAATAGAATGGAGGAAGAAGGAGTCACCTTCCAGCCAGCTCATCATCATCATCGGAGGTGCAACCAGGGTCATCATCATAACCCGACGATGCACCAAGTAAGGAATGAACAAGACAAGAAGTCCTGTTCAGAGGACTATAAACCACCGAACATTCACCAAAAGGGAAAATTTGGTACTTATCCATATTTCTTTTAGTATTACATAATTTTCCTTTAGCATATAAGTAGTTGCGTATTTACTTTCCTGCATTAAAAAAATAAAATATTTATTGCTTTGCATAATAAAATCTAAAAGCCCCATGTGACTAATCTTGTGACATAGCTCACAAAGACTATTCACTGTAGTGGCACAAAAATAATTTGCATGCATTTAGGATAGACTTCTGCATCATATTTACTTTCTGCATTCATAAACTTAAAAACACCAAAAATATGTGGGCACATGAAGGTCCACACCTTTTATGAAAAAAATCCAAAAATATGTGGGCACATGAAGATCCACTCATTAAGAGAGCTTTCTGTTGGAAATTTTGACACGAACCATGAAGCGCTTTATCTTAACCCCCTCCATGAGAATTGGTATTTTTGTTGGCAATTGAGTTTTACAGGACAATACATGATGAAAGAGCTATGCAACCTGGTGCCCTCACGTTGCTAGCACATCTGCTCTAAGAAGGATCACTCAACTTGCAGCATCAAGGACCACACCATCATCTAGCTTGGGGGAGAGCAACCTCCGCTTAATCCAGCTAAGTATAACCTTCCCATCCTATTAATGTACTATATTGCTTTTTGAGTGTGTTAGCTAGTGAAATAAAATTTGAAAACCAAATAAAGATTTGTTTAGTTTGATTATTTAGGTTTGCTTAGGTTTGAATAAAAGAGAATGCTTACCGAAGTTGTTGCCCAAGATAAAAAGAACTCCATAGATAAAAACCACTATGATTCCTCATAACACTTAGTTTTCAACCTTAAATCATCCCAAGTTTTAGACACAACCATTTTAACTTTAAGATTTACTTTGAACCTGAAACTTGTGGGCAGCAAATGCTTGATCTGAGTCTAAATAATTGAGGGATACGATATGCAAAGTTTGAGCTGCTATTTATCTTGCTCCTAGTGATACTTGAGTTCTGGAGATTTATTTTGAAAATCCATAAAACCACATGATAAGTTCCTGTATGCAAGAGCTTTACATTCCTACCATAGCCATACATGCTAGATTAGGCAAACATACACATTACATGCTACTTGCTTTGTTTTGAGTTTTGTCAAGCTTTGTTGATACCTTAGGAATTTGTCATGCTTTTACAAATAAGATCACATGCACTCCACCCATAATGCACTACTTATATCCGAGTGGGTGCATCCACATTCTACATTTTCCATCTAGATCCACCTGAAAATGTTCTACTCCTACACTAGGAGTGAACACTAAAAATATCCTATTGGTTACCCCAGATCAATGCTCCAAAGTTCTTGTTGCTATGTCTCAGAAGAAAAAGAAAAAGAAAAGTATTGTTGCAGAGAAGAGGCATGTGGCTATGCAAAAGAGTGAGATGAGAGAAAACAATGGGTACAAAGATACCCGCCTGAGAGGTAAAAATGGACAAGTGTCCGAATTTATCAAAACAATGGGTACTTGATGCCCGCCTAAAAAAAAGAGAATAAAAAGGAAAGAAAGATAGCCCATGTTGTCCTACAGCACATTTCCCTAGTGTTTGAAAAAGAGAGAAATGTCTTCAAGGAGCAAATGAGTAGAATTAGGATTAGCCACCATATATATATCCACCTACCACCTCACATCCCCACACTTGATTGTATGACTTGTTTCTCTGGATTCATTGTTTGACTTCACAATATATTCACTACAAGTATGTATGAGCTGACTCCTTACCCATGAGCTCCACATAAGCCATTAGTTATAGGGTGAGAGAAAGAGAGAAGGCATGCATCACTATTGCCTTGGTAAGGATCCACAAATACCACATATTGAGAGACTTGAGAGGGTCATACAAAGGAATCTCTGAGCTTTATTTAAAAAAAACTTGCAAAAAACTCCAGGATAAGAGTTGAGCAACAGAGTTTGAGACATAGTGCTCAACTTAGACATTCTATCCTTCAATTACCCAAGACTCGAGAGAAAGCTTCAAGCTCCATGGTAAGGGTAATACAGGTAAGTCTGAAGGTTAGGTTGGTCTACTTTAATCCTTGAGTACTTCTTGGTTTAAAACTGAATACTTGTGAGGGGTAGCTATAACTTTTGATATATGCTAAAGTTTGGCTTTGCTAAGAGACTAGCAAAGGGTAAGCTTGGAGGAACTTGTTGACATTCATTATTGCTCATTTTTACCCATAAACTAAACATGAATCAAGGGCATAAAACAATCCACAACATAGTTATAGGGTTTGATTCTAACAGGTTCCACGAGTTTTGGTGTTCTCACTTATTTTGCAGGGTATGAAGGGATATTTAATTTTTCACCTATTAAAAGTATCTCAAATGAGGAATTGGAGTTCACCATTGCATAGAACTCGTCGAGATGATCGAAACGGACCTATGGTTTGCTATTTTGGAGTCCGGAATAAAGAGATATGGATTTTACAAACACTGAAGATTCTAGAACCTGAGCTGCGGGATTAATTAAAGGCTGCAGGATTAATTGGGCCTAAATCAAAATTTGGCCCATTAAGGTCTATGTGCACTTGGTGGAAAGGTTTAGTACATCCCTTACTCAAGGTGAAGGAGAGGAGGCCGCCCCCTATATAAGAAGACCAGGACCCCCAGGCGCCAACAGCATGATGGAGAAGAGAGGTGTCCCTCGAATGGGTAACCTCTCAACTCCAGAGAATTAGAGCTAGACTTTCCAATGTAGTAGATTAGTTCTAGTTGAGAGTTAGGGAGAGCGGAGCTGCGCTTCGGTTCTGGAGAAGTCTTCAGGAGTCCGGTATATCTTTGTATCTCATCTTTGTAAGACTTATGCTTTAATATTTATTTATCTTCTTCATTTACTTTTATGCCTTTTATATATCTGGTTAGTATAGTTGTTACATCTTAGCATGGGATCTCTGTTCGTATTGAGTGCTTTAGTTATTGCGCATGACTAGAGTAGTAATCGATAGTGTAGACGCGGTGTCTAGGCTAGTGTTTACCTGAGTTTGCGCCCTATTCTTACGGTTAGTTGTGGTAGCCCCAGAGGTGACAGCTCTGTCGGTCTTCGTATTCCACCACGTCAGAGTTGGTGTTTCGTAGAGCTTTTTGGCAACCTTCTCCTGATTACCCCTTCCCAGTCTATTCGAGAATCGAAAAGGTACTGTTGCTCCAAAGTGCTATTGTGTGATTGCTTCATCTAACTATCCTTCAGTTATCTTAGAACCCCAAGTAATAGAGAAGTAATTAGGAATCTTGAACTCTTCCGTTGTCCTCTCAACTTAGCTAGACTACTCATTTATCATTCAAGTGATTATTATGCATAACTCCTATCATTTATCACTTACCCTTACTATAGTCTAGTTGGTATACTAAGTTAGTAGATACATGATGGTAGCTATCAAATTCTTTAACCATTGCTTCCCTATGGTAAAATATAAATAACAATACTCTGGAATACTCCCGGGTAAAAGCTACAATGGTATTCTGTGCGCTTGCGGAATCTTTCATATTCTATTTGCACTTAATTTATACCAACAGTCGACACAACGAGGACGTAGCGTGCCGGCAAGCACGTGAACCTCGGGAATAAATCGGTGTTCATATTGTGTTGATCATTGGATTTCATTGGACCATCACCTTCATATGTATTGGTATATCATTCTCTAAGTGATTGGCTACCTACTCTACTCAGAGGTATAACACTACTACACTTATCTCTTTACCTTTGTACTTCACTTGTTTAGTAGTATTAGTAGTAGTCTTGTGTAACTTGCCCACCTAGGAGTAAAGTAGTTGCAACCTAGGATATCTTGTGTGATCTTAGATATTTAAGTAGAACGGTTAGGAAGGCTTACACTGTTAAGTAGGCTAGCGTAAAACTCGCTTCGCCATTTGTTGTACTAATCCGTTTGGTCAAGTGTTGTTTGTAGAAGTTTTTAATTAGGCTATTCACCCCACTCTAGCCTCTTTGGACCTATCAGCAGCACACCGAGCAAAGCAGGGACGGAAGACGGCGGGGAAAAGGCCATAGGCGGGCGGCGCACCGAGCAAATCCCGCCTCCGCTGTATATTCCCCTCCCGGCGGCCATTTCCACTCCCCGCCGTGGTCCCACCTCGACATGCGTGCCGTGACCCGACGCGGACCCACTTCGCCGCGCCATGCTCCCCGCCTCGCCCCCTCGCCCGCGGCGCCTGCTCCCTGCCTCGCCCTCTCCTCGCTAGTCATTGCGGGCCCACCGGTAGCAACGAGGAGAGTTTGCGTCCTCGACGGTCGAGGACGCTTTTTTGCGTATTGCTCTTGCTCGTACCTAAAATGGGTTGCCTGTTTGGGTGATCTGTTGGAGGATGATTTCAATAGCCAAATATACTATGTATGACCTAAAATGAGTATGTGTTATGTTGTTGAAGACAGCCTTAGCCTATACTGCTACCTTGTATTCTGGGCCGGCAGGTGCAAGAGTTATTTTGGGCGGGGCCACAAACTTCGAGCGACCCATTGCAGTAAATTACCATTTTCTCTATGGGACATGGAAAGTTCATACCTTGTTTTTTTTTTCGGCATCCGTGGTGGTGGAAAGTAGAGGACCTCAATTGGAGACGGCAAGGACAAAAAGTCATGATGCTATAGAAAGTTTTTATACCTTTTTTTAAAAATCCGTGACGCCGATGGCTGTAGATGTGGCGGAGGGGAAGCAGCTGAAGGATGTCTCGCTCATGATGTGGCACCCCGGTGAAGCCGGTTCAGCATGAGAACGAGGTGGTGACAGATTCGACATTGCAAACCATCGAAGACAAGCAGAGGGTTTGGGAAATTCATCAGTTTTTAGTACTGCACAAAATTAATATTTCAGGCAAAGTAGTACGTCATGGTCATACCAGTTCATTAATTATTCGAGAATTAAATGGATAATTTCCATGTTCATCACAAATGTAAATGTTACACAAATACACACATACAAGCCATATGCAAGAATCCTAAAGTAGAATTTATCACTCGAAGCACACCATATAGCACAGGCAGCTGCATGCGGCCATGCTTATTATTTCAGAATCACACAGTAGTAGTGTTCGATCTCATGGCAACCATGGGGGCAGGAAGGTGGTCATGCATGAGCTAGTCAGTGCCTCTGAAGGATACCTGCAAACAAATTGCACAAACGGAGGAATCAGCTTTGATTTCATTACAAAAGAGCTACTCTAAGATAAGAACTTGTCATCGGTTACAATGGCGAAGCGAGTTTTGTATTTAAAGATTTAACAGTTACAATGAAAGAGAATTCTCCAGTTTGTTACATGTCATGTGATTTGTGGCATTTGCATTTTGCCATCAGGAAAATAACGGAACGAGGTGTCATTTTGATTCTTCAGGGTAAAATTGACCTAATTCAAAGAAAACACCATTTAGTTTGAAGATCATTTCTATATGATAAAACAAACTTGAATGTTCATGCATCTTCTTCCCAAGCCCTGCTAGGGCATCGAAATAGTATTGCACAAAATCAGCATCCTCATTTCCCTTGGTATAGAGCAGGGAGAGATCATTCACCGAAAGTATGAGGACCATACCCTATCTGAAGGGTGGGTTCACCAGCAGCATCAAGGGGATGGAAGAAGTTATTGCCCTGTAGCTGCTGCGGCTGCACTTCTGGATGCCGCTGGCCTTGCTCCCATGCATGTTGCCATATAACCTGGTTGCTCTCCTCCAGCTGCACCATCTCAAATCAAAACGATGAAAAAGGCAACTATCCTTACTGCCTATGTGGTTACGATCCCGTGTATATAGAAATGTGCATCCCTGTTCAAACTCAGAAATTTACGAGGAAAAAACTGGATAGCTGAATATATGTCTAGGAGATGTAAAAAAAAAAAAAAACATCGATGTGTTCTCTTCATCTTGTTGCAGTTATGTACGACAAAGTGCAATAATATACTACAACAGGCACTGCGTGCACAAGAAACATAATAAAAATGTTTGTTTAATGATACAGTATACATTTTACAACTTACTCTTCTTCGAAGACACTTATTTGCTTCACAAAACATTTGTTCCTGCAAATTGAATAACTGAAGTTGTTTACTGGTTAATTGAAGTCACCAATATTATTTGAGTTAAATCATGAAGAGTAGCATATACCCTTTTCTGAAGTTCTGTCAGTTGATCAACCATGTGTTGTGTCTATAGGAGAAAGTAAACTGGTCAGAACAAATGACCTAGAAACAGGCTACATGCTGCACAGTTTTTATAAATTTGACTGTCCACAAACTCATTATCATAGTACACCTAGCAGAGAAGGATTTTAATTAAGAAATTAGATAGCAGTATGTATATATACACACACCCACACACACACACACACACACAGATATATATATATATATATATATATATATATATATATATATATATATATATATATATATATATATATAGGGAAATTATATATATATATATATATGTGTGTGTGTGTGTGTGTGTGTGTGTGTGTGTGTGTGTGTGTGTGTGTGTGTGTGTGTGTATGTGTGTACATAAATCCTAGATGTACCTATTTCACAAAAGGGACAGCTTAAATATTCCACTTAATACAAAACAGGAAATACAATTCGTTTATGGTGTTAGGACTTTTCAGTACCCTTGTAGATCTTATGTGCTTCAAGGATGAATCGAGTTGCTTCTCGAGGTGCTCCAGCTCTTTTATGCCTAAAGACTCTAGATCTTCACCAAGCAAGTTCCTGAGGATTGTTGATAAAACATTCAAACTTTTAATTGGCTATCAGAATATGAATCTATTTGTCTTTGATTACATTGAAAAAATGCATTGAGCTAAGTTACCCTTTTATATCTCTTTAAATAAAAAAGTATGTGCTGCAAACTTGAAATATTATACATGATGACATATCCAAACAATACTACAAATCTTTCATCTTCATTTGGGCTAATTATGCGTTATAAATGGTATGTAGCATCAAATTATAAGCCACCAACCCGCATGCTTGATAGTTTAAGAATGTAGTTCATTTCATTTGTTTTTTATATTGCAAGGCTACAATATATGATTCCACAACAATGGTTCCAAAGAAACATTAAGTAGTTTGTGTGGTGTATTTGATAGGATAGTCATATTGGCAAAACATCTTGAACGTTTTAGTATTCCTAGATTTTGCACTATATGAATTTAAATTTAATGTTGTTTCATGAACTTATTAATCGAGATAATAAATAAACCATGCTATTTGGTATTAGGCACGTTTTCCTAAAACAAAGAACTTTTCAAACAGAAGTTGCTATATTTTTTTAGTATGTACAGAAATAACAAATTTATCTTAAACTGTAAAACATAACTCACCTCTGAGTCCGCTGTAAATTATCAACGCGCGCCTTCAGTTTGAGGTACTCATTGCGGCTGGCTTTCAGTTGCTGAAATAAATGCCAGAAAGATTTACATTAACATGAATGCCGAGTTCAACAACAATGTCTTTTTTCCGTGTAATGAACGCGACGCTCAATACGTGGTTACAATGATCTATATGCTATGTGAACCTCACCATTTTCACTAGAAAAATAATTTAAAGTGAAACTGAAGAATATAAATGTCCATATAGATTTTCATTGTTTTGCAAAACTTATACCAACATACATTAAAAAGTCAAACTTAATTTGCTGTCACATGGTAGCATACCACTACAACCAATTATGTTGCAATAACTTTTAAGTTGCAATACATGATTTTAGTAGGGACGACTTCTGAATGCAAAGACCATTCAACTAATGATGGTTGATGGCTGTGAAACAAGTTATTATTAAGTCAAAGAAATATGTTCTTTTACAGATAGACACAATATTTTCTGGTACATCTGCATCATTTTATACCTCAGCTCACTTGAAATGTGTGTGCAATATAAAAGGATTCCTTGTACAAGGAAATATATATATACTAAAGTAGAGAGGCATAATTTGTTTTCCTTTATTTGCTTGTATAAAACAGAATAATAGTGCATCAATGTTTTTCACATTCCTATCTATTATTGAGAATAAATTAAAGTTTTTATAGTTTATTTTATTGAAAAGTCTCCTGAAATAATAGCCTTTAGGTAGTTCCGATCCATTGAGCAATATTATATGTACATGCTTCACATATGAAAAATCCAAAATATTATATTTCCAAGATGACATTTATTTAGACACAGCAGGATTCCTAGATGAGAAACCCACAAGTAATTAATGTTGAATAATATTTTCTAGAGCATATATAGAGGCTATGCATATGCGCACAAAAACTCAAACAAACTGTCTGCAGTCTGAACTAGAGGAAAACTTACCTCATTCTCTCTATTCTGGATGGCAGTTTCAGGCCCCGCAAAACTGCATTTTTGGTACTTTTCAAGTGTTTTTGGCATGCTGTATATAGAGAAGGCATGAAAACTCAGGCATCCAATAGTTAATAATATCTAAAAAAAAGTTGCACACGTCATTAAAAAGTGAGTGCAATTTTAACACATAGGAAAATAAGGCAAAAAATTCTTAATCTGAAAGGAAACGTGCTTAAAGCATTGCATGTATAGTTGTATATGCTTGATGTTGGAGAAACAGAGTTATCCTTTTCTTTGATAAATCCAAGGTTTAATTTGTAGCAATATGTGAATATGTGTGGCCCAGCGAATATCTATTACTTCTGGCCTATGAAGAAATTAACACAAGCAATGCTTCCTAAAACTCTCTACCATTAATAATCGCGGAAGTCATAATGCTGAGTTATCATAAAAACAAGAATAAAACAAACGGCATCACATTACTAATGGATTCCCAAAATGGGGCATATATCAGTTACTACTAGTTTAATACATATAAATATTGCAGTACATACTCAACTAGAGAAAAGGTGAAATATTCACCCCCACATGAGATACTTATTTGTGGAACTCTGAACGGATGTTGTCTGAAAAAAACATAATGGCTAGGAGATACTATACATGAGATGAGACACAAGGATTGCCAGAGGTAGTTAACAAAGAGTTTGGGCAAACATTAGAGCAAGGTCAATAATAGAGCCAAATTACAAGAGCCAAGTCATACAATAGACGGCTCATAATTGCCTTGAAAATATTTTTCTTTCCCGTTCAATTTCCTCCTCACAACATCTCCTATTTGGTCCCATTTATACATATAGTTTCATGTTTAGCTTGGTGCTTGTATGGGAGCTAATTTGTCTCCTCTCTTCTCTCCTTCACATCAGCATTTGCTTGGCCATAATACCATATTGTACCTACTCTTATGGCTAGGGTGTCATATATACGAGAGCACGAAAATCAAGGGTATTAATTGTTCCATGGCATAGATAGTACATGATCTTTTACTTCCTGGTGGTGGGGTGGGGGGTGGGGGGGGGGGGCTTGCCTCTCAAGGAATATTCATTTTTGCCTTTTGGGCCAAGGACTGTGTTTTTCAAATGAAACATGCATGGAAAAGTTAGTGCAAGCATGTATATATGTTGTACTAGAAAATATGGTAGATAATGATTTGCTCCATTCTACTTGGACTATACTATACCATATATCAGCAGTGATCGATCCAAATAAATAAATATACTCCATTTATCCTGGCATAGTAGTCTTAGTCCTAGGCTCCTAGCTAGTTGCCACTAGGGCTAGAGAAAACCAACTCTAGGAGTTCTTAGATAGTATAAGCGAGGGCTACTACTGTTTGTGGAGAATGGAAGAGATGGTGGGTAATTTGTCTTGTGTCATTTCATACCATACACAATACTGGCACCAACTTAATTAAATAAACACATGCATGATCGATAGAGAAGATATATACTCCAATTAAATAAATTTTGGCTCAGCTTTGAATGGAGCTTGAAGTATTGAGCTAGGTCATGAATCTTTCCATATATACAAAGGTTTGTATAGTTGACCTAGAAATAAGTTTATTCATAGGGTAGTTTGCTTTTGGTATAATGCCAATCTAGGGAAAAAATAATTTTATTGATAGATGATTCATAAGGCCCACACAGAAACCGTTTATAGGAACATAAAAGTTGAGTTAATTTATATATTTATCTCACGATATTATAGATTGAGAAGCATGACATGTGAATACCCTCGATCTTTAGGGGAATGTGAAATTATCATTACATGATATGCTTATTATTAGGCATCTGAACAGCATGGATGAAGATATGTCAAAGCTTTTCTTTCTTTGGCCGAGTTTTGTTTGTTGGTTTCTAAACGAAACCTACTACTACACACTTTTCATGCAACACAAGAAGTCAATTTATGATGCTTCTTTAAAAAAAAAACAAAGAAGAAGAAAAAAAGATGCTAGAGCTAGCTTCTTTTAAAAGAAAACAAAGAAGAAAAAAAGAGTAGAAAAAAAAAGATGCTTGGGAAAACTCCATATATATCCTGGAGTTTGAACTCCATCCATTGGGCTGTCATGAAAACAAAAAAAAATAGAGATCCGCAGGAAATTGTAATATAAGTTTGTTTAGTAAGTTATTAACTGAAAACGGCCGGCCGGAGTCACCATTTTGCTTAACCAGATCTACAGGGAATTCATGCTCCTCCGGTTGTCATGAATTTGAGCTTTGTGCTTAATTTGACAGCCGTGACCGCGTCTACACTTTTAATACCGACGGATCAATTTATGGCCTGTGATGCCGATCGACAAAGTAAAGTGAGGTTGATCTAGCCAACAAGCCAAGGGAGCAGAAAGCAAAACCCTAACTAATAAACCCATGATGAGGTGGTGGCCGGATCCCGTGATCACCGGAAGCCACATGAAAACCCAGCTCTCAGCTCGGCTCGTGTCGAGAGACTCTGGATCCAGCAACATTCGGGCAGATCTGGCGAGATCCGGCCGGCGAGACCAGCTGGTGGCCACCCCGGCCAGTCCCCTGCAGCACCGTGACTAATACTGCCCCGCAGCGGCGGCCGGCAAGGCAGTAGTACATGCATGCGCGCGCGGTGTGTGTGTGTTTGTGTATACCTCTGCGTGCTGGAGAACTCGTAGAGCTTGCCGCGGTTGGAGAAGATGATGAGCGCGACCTCGGCGTCGCAGAGCACGGAGAGCTCGTACGCCTTCTTGAGCAGGCCGTTGCGGCGCTTGGCGAAGGTGACCTGGCGGTTGATCTTGTTCTCGATCCGCTTGAGCTCCACCCGCCCCCTCCCCATGCTGGCCGCCTTGCCGCCGGCCCCGGCCCCGGCCGAGCCCTCCGCCGCCTCCTGATCCGCCAGATCGACCGCACCGTACCGTACCGTGCCGCACCTCTCGCTCGCGCGCTAAAGCAGAGCAAGGCGGATCGCAAGAGCGTCGTCTCGTCTGGAGCGGAGGAGGAGGATCGGGAACGGAGGAGAGGACTATAATAATTTAACGAGCCGAGGGGAAAGCGATGGCACGGCCGGAGGCTAGGAATGAAGAATTGAAGCAAGCGAGAGGCAGGCAGTAGCTAGCTAGCTAGCACTAGTGGGCTAGTGGTGGTGGGGCTGGCTGGGATCGGTGCTGCAGGGACTGATGGGTTATCATCATCATCAGAGCCGGTGGGCGCAAGGGTGGTGCGCGCGCCTCGGCGTGCGTCAGGTTTGCCGTTTCCGGCAAAGCATCCGTAGGGGTGGAAACCCTAGGCCCCCGCCCGGTAGCGCGTTTCCGGAAAGCTGTACTACGTACTGGTGCGTAAGCGCGGTCACGTGCCCTGGTTTAATGGCCGGCCTGCCAATGGCCATGGCCACTCGCAATCGCGCACGCAGGCAGGCAGGCAGGCACAGCGACCTGCCCGGCGTGTCCTCCATTCCATGCATGGCCTGCTGGACGCCCGCATGCCCCTCCACTCCCCTTGCTTGCTGCCTGTTGCTTCCGACGATCCGGACCAGCTCCGCTCCGATCCAGACCAGCTGGATCGCAGCTTCTTCAGTGAGGCAGCCAATGTAGAGCCACCAGGCCAGGCCGGACAAGGTCACCAGCAGGCGCGAAATGAACCAATCCAAGTGTCTCCCGACCGGGGTCCGGGCCAGCCGGCCGGGCGCTGCTAGGATTCGTGCATGCTCGGGCACTGTTGGATCCGTCAGGCCGCGCCGGTTGGTCCATCCGGCGGACGACAGTAACTCTGCACCATTTGCTAGCTGCAGTGTCCGATTCATCCGTCCATATAGTATATCGGATTAACAGAAACGCGCGTGCGTGCGTGCTGTGTTGGGTGCTGAGGGTGTACCTAAGTGTTGCCATCTTATTAATTTGCCAACTCCAGGGAATGTATAGGTACTATACATGACACATCTTGTTGAGACTAATTAAGCTCTCCCAACCCTAGATCATATCTAGCATCCACCCGTGCTAAGAATACCAGAGATGTGATTGTCCCGCATCCACCATCAGGGGCTGCTAGTGCTAGCTCCTCTAATTGGCGAAGCTATGGCTCTGTTCGCTGCAGCTAAAACTGAAAGCTGAGAATGACTTATGTTGATTAATTTTTTGCAAGAAAAAAAATATTGTTTTATAGCCAAAAAGAAGCCAAACTAAGTGTATCCCCCCCCCCCCCCCCCCCCTCCCCCCCAAACAGCGACATGGGAATGGCGCGAGCTGGCAGGGGAGAACGCAATTGGTATATACCAGCTCAAATAACTCTGATTCTTGCGTAGATTGTTGGTCTGCACGGTGTCGTTCAAAATGAATCATCTGTATTCATTCTGTTCTGACACATTTTGAGAGGCAGCTGGGTGCTTACTGTTATCGTTGAATTTTATAATTTCGTTGCTCCCGAGTAATGAAATTCGGTTATCACCGTTGTGGAAAAAAAATATACCAGCTCAATTAATCTCCTCAGCAGAGCAACGAATTGGAGATATATGAGGCATGCATTTCTCGAGAGGGAGAGAGGGTGTGGTTTCAATAATGGGATCAAGTACTACGAGAATCTTGGAATGAATTGGTGGTACCACACCATCTGTTTTGCAGTAGTGATGCTGCTTGTTGTGTTGTTGGCAGCAGGGAAATTAAACGGCGATGGTATATATCGCTAAGGTTCTGTCGTCACGTTCACGTACAGGTAGTACACTATGCACAGTCGTCATCACAACAGAAAAAAAGGTGTCATTTTATTGTGCGATGACGACGACCGACTCTGGATCGAGGAGGAGTACGATCGAGAATTAACACGAGCTAATTAAGGCCAAGCATGCAACGCCTGTCGTACTTGGAACCCCTGTACCATGGTCCATGCACAACACTGACAGCAATATATAGCCCATGGATGAGCTAGTAGCTACTCCCTCCGTTTCAAATTGTAAGTCGTTCCAAGAATTTTGGAGAGTCAAACTATTTCATCTTTGACTAAAATTATAGAGAAAAATATAAAAAATTATGACACCAAGTAAGTATACCATAAAAATATATTTGATGAAGAATCTAATAATACTTAGTTAATATTATAAATATTATTATCTTATTATATAAATTTGGTCAAAGTTGAGAAAGTTGGACTCTCCAAGATTTTTTAGAATGACTTATAATTTAAGATGAAGGGAGTAGCAAACAAGCCAGATTATTCTTTCTCATCAGGAACTGTACATAACCTGCTTGGCCTCCGTACCTATGGTGTAGGCAAAAGGAACTAATAATTTAGGGTGCGTTGGCAAGGTGAAACCTTTCAGTTTCACAGCTGAGACACTTGAATCCCTGTCAAACGGCTGAAACACTGAAACGTTTCAGCGCTAGAACACTTGAAACGTTTCAGAATTTTAAACTAGAGTTGTGAAACACCTCAATAGGTGTTTTGCTCGTGAAACACTTCGACCAAACGGTTTGGTGTTTCTGACAAAAACGTTTTCTCGATTGAAACTGAAACGTTTCGGCGTTTCAGGTGTTTCTTCGGTGAAACGGAACCCTACCAAACCCACCACCCTTAAGGGAGGTGGAGCATGTGTTTGTTTGAGCTACTTTTAACTTATTTTCAGCCATATAATAGTATTTTTCTTTCATTATAATTTAATCGTAAAATTCAATCGCAACTAAAATCAGCACTGTCGAACAGGAAAAAGTAAAACAGGCAATGTTAAAATTGATAGCGCATGCATCGCTTCTATATACTGTTCGAAACACAACCCCATCTTTCTTCATCCGTAGGCAAAGAATCTATAAGTACTCTCTCCATCGTAGAATTACGGTCGTTTTAGCAGCTAGCGTGAGTACCAAGGAGCAAAGCCAATTACCTATATAGCCCTACAATACCAATCATTGCATACTCCCTCCGTCCCAGAATTACGGTCGCCCCTACTCGTTGTACCTATTCGGTAGCGAGATAGACTTTCTATTAGTGCTTCCCTTTTGCCGTCGAGTAGACAGCCCCATCCCATCATCAGTTGTCATTCAATAATGGGATTGGACACTTATTGCCATTAAAAGAATGACAGCTCATGTGATGAGGCTGTCCACTCAACAGGAAAAGGGAGGTACTAGTGGGAACTGGGAAGTCTACCTCGAATAGGTAGCGTGAGTAGGGGACGACCCTAATTCTAAGACAAAACTTAAACTCTAAGGGTCCGTTTAGTCCTAACCTTTGGGAAATATTTTTGGGTCTCGGTACTATAGAACTTTCGTTTATATTTAACAACCTTTTCCAATCATAGACTAACTAGACTCAAAAGATTCGTCTTGACATGTACAGACAAACTGTACAAATTCATTATTTTTTTATCTATATTTAATACTCCATACATGTGCCATAAAATTTATGTGACGGGGAATTTTAAAATTTTTTTAGGGAGTTGGGAACTAAAAAGGGCCTAAAAGTACCGTAATTCTGGGTCGGAGGAAACAGTAGCTAGGACAGTAGAGCCGTGAGCGTAACTGTGCTCGAGGCTCTCTGGTGCACGTCTCGTCTCTCCCTCTGTCTCCACACACCCTTTTCCTCGACGGACCAACAAAAAGGGCGCTCGCCGCTTGCTTTCCGTCGACCTACAAGGTCTAGGTGCAATCACTGAAGCGACACAACGGATGGATTTCATCGGGGCATCGGGCGTAGTACGTTGCGTGTCAGCACAGGCAAACGCACCAGCAGTCACCGCCGCGAGATCCCGCGAGGCCGGCGGCGACGCTCTGCGCATGCCTGCCTGCTGCCTCTGAGGCTGGGCGCGGCCGCGGCGGGGGCGGAGGCAGGAGGCCCGAGACGGCGAGACGCCTGCCCTGCCCTGCCCATGCTTGCTTGTCCTCGATCGGCTCCTCGCTCGGTCTCTATCCTTGCCGCCGGCCTCTCGCCGTCTCCGATCCTAAGAGCGTCTTCTTTTCATGGATCAGCGCTTATTTTCATCCACGAAACGGTATTTTTTCTCTCACAATAAATTAGCACGAGACGAAATCAGTGCATTATTCCTAATCATCGCGTAGGTACGGTGGTGACTGCTGAGAGCCGGCCGGCATAAAGCAGAGGCAGTAGAGAAATGTTCTTGTTGTCGTTGTCGATAGCTGGACTGACTAACAAGGGCAACGCTTCGGTGTACAGTACAGCTGTACTCATGGTATTTTATGCAAAGAATGCGTATTATATACGTATATACTTACAGTACGTGCGTGCATGACTGATGAATGATGATGCGTAACCACTTCTGCTGTTCTGCACAGTGTAGCAGTAGTACACTGTACCTGCGCACCACGTACGTATACGAACGTGCAGCCAACCCTGGTCCCGACATCGATCGATGGAGCTTGATCTAGACAACAGCCGGATCTATGTATAGCGCGCGTCTAAGAGGAACATCAAGTTAAAAACACAATAATCCGGGTAACAAAGTTTACCGGGATCACCATATGCATGACCCTTCTCGAGACTCGCCTTGCAAGGATTACCAACACAAAGTTCGCACTTAGTTAATTACATAGTAGAAACACTTCGTGACTTGGTCATCACTAAAGATGGCAACGGGACGGGTTCGAGGCAGATAGAGCATTCACGGACCTGCCCCTGAAACCCGCTAAGAGAACCCGCCCCGAATCCGAATCCCGCTTCGGGTGTAAATCTGCCCCCATCCTCGAGCCCGACGGGGACCCGACGGGGCACCCGACTCCTGAGTTCACCAATACAGCCCTCACAGTGAGCCTGTCTGCCTGTGTCGGTCAGCCGTAGTGCGGCGGCAAGAGACGGTGCAACGGCAACGACACCCAGCGAGTCGCCGTGACAAACGAGCTGCGTTAGCTCGTCCTCGACTCCTCACACTCGTCAAGGGCAGGTGGACGGCCCAGCGGTGGACCGCGACCTCCACAGTCGAACGACCGTAGGGGCGGGGGCGGATCGTGACCTTGTCAGGGGAAGGCGGACGGCCACAGGGATGGCGCGACACACAGCAGGGCGTGGACGCCGCTCATGAGGCGCAGAAGGGCGCGGCTACCGCGGTGCGTCGTGCCAGATCGACGGTTGTGGCGACGGGTGCATGGCGAGGTGGTGGCACAGCGTGGGGAGCCGGGGATTGGGCGAGCCGTGAGCGTGCGGCACATGGTCGTGCGGCGGCACCTGCGGTTGGGTTGGGGAGCAAAAACAGGAATCTTTGTTGTGGAAAGCTATATATACTTAGGGTTATAGGTATGTGGGCTTTGAGCTTTGTTGGGCCGGTTGGTGGGTCGATTTACATAGATTTCGGGTCCCCGACGGAAACCTGCGGGAGAAAATCAAAACCCGAACCCGTCCTGACCTGTTTCGGGTCCCTGAACCCGAAAACCCGCGAGGCCAAATCTAAACCCGCCCCACCCCTGCTGGGTATAAAACCCACGGTTTTGGGTCTAAACTCGACCCATTGCCATCCTTATTTATCACCACACATACGTGCACGTCCAGGGACCTAGTTTTCTTTGAATGCACTTCCAGCTGAAAACTATGTGAAAGACTCAATATGCATGAACTTGGCACAATATCGATAGGACACTAAGAGCATCTCCAAGAGACAAAAGTTAAGCTCCAACAGACATGCTAGCTGGTTTGTTAAAATAGCAAGTTGGATATCTCACCATTCTCGTTGGTCATGTTTGCCTACCGAGTCATGCTTGCTATATATATTTTCTATTTAGTTAGGCTGTTATAAAACTTTACATTTTAGATGGACTATTTTACATAATGGCTAAATCTCACGATTTATCATCTAATTTTATTAAGCCTCTTGGAGTTGCTCTAATGTCTGTTCTGCAGTCACCCCCACGCCCACCCCCTCATTTGGACAAGGGCCTATGGCCTTTCGTGCTGCTTACTACTAGTACTATGGAGGATTTGGGACGCCAAAAACGGGGAACACTTCAGGAATGAACTTTCATGCGGTAGGCGTATAATCTTAGAGTTTGTGATGATCTTGTTGTTTGAAAAAAAAACGTGTTAATGCTGACCAATTCGCTGGCTTGAGGCACTATGTTGGCGTACTCCTTCCATATAGAAAAAAGATATCGTTTTGAACAAGGTTTTTTTGTCAAACATTAAAAATATAAATATCAAGTTTAAAAATATAAAAACTATATAAATAGATTTATCTTCAAATATACCTTCATAAAAGTATGCATAAATCATTTTTCAATAAATATTTTTATAAAATTATAAAATCAAAATTATAGTTTAGAGACTATGTCGTTATTCTAAACGATATCTAAATCCTCCTGTATGGAGGAGTATCTACCTCCGCTCCTGTCACCTGACTGCTACCTCCACCACGGTTTAACTAGAGGCTGCTGTAATAACTACTACTCTCTCTGTCCCAGTTTTAGTGTTCAATTTTTTTCCCAAAAAAAACACCCTCATAGCAAATCGTGTGTACTGTAGGTGTCAGGCCTACATAGCTCACAGTTTGGGCCGCCAGATACTTTGGCCCATGAAGAATATCCCTGCAAAGTAGCAAGCCCAACAGGTTTCGGCCTACAAAGACCATACAACCGCACGCAGCGCACGGTTGGGATCGGACGCGAATCCCCCCTCTGACGCCGGCGGTGGGCGGTGGCTCCGGCGCTGGGGAACGTGGCCGGCTGGCGGCTTGATGGACAGCGGAACAACCGCACGACGCCGAGAAACTCGACGCTGGGTGCTGCGTTCTGCTACTTCCAGCAATCAATCCTGATGCAGCAACAGCTACGTCTTTTCGTCCCCATTTTACTATGGTAATGAACTCGAATTCTCAATCGATTCTTGTTTTAGCAGATTTAGCAAGCGATTATTGATGTCCACATGTGGTGTGCCGTTTGATTGTCAATCCGCAAATACATCGGCTTAATAGCTAGTAGTACCTGATGCGTAGTCAGGAAAGAAGTACAAACCAGAAATCTGTTTTACTGAAATTCTGGAAGCGCAATGCATCAAACGCATGCACTACGATCACAGGTGTGAGCCTCGTCTCAAGGACAAAGTCACAAGAGAAGCAACATGCTGCAGTCGGCAAGCCCCCACATCAGCAAAGATAATTTGAGGAAAGCGAGCACAGAATCATGCTCAAAAAATGTCCACACGAATGCTGGCGAGCGAGCAGAAACCGATTCAAGGAAACGAAAACGAATGCAGAGAAAGACAGAAATCAATGCTAATCAGTGATCACTAAAAGCTGAAATAGCTCTCTACCAGGTCGTCGGAAGCGCAAAAGATCAAAGAACGCAGCTGCTGCTAACGAGTGACAAGTGACAACTACTACTGCCACGAGAAGGGCATCGACGAAGAGGTACCGTCCGAGGAGCCCTCGCCGCCGCCACCGCCACCGCCACCGCCGCCGCCGAGGTGGAACATCCCGCCGTAGTTCACCTCGCTGTCGTGGGGGCTGAGCACGGTGCTGAGCTGCTGCTCGCCCTCCACCACGGCGGGGCAGGAGGGGAAGCCGCCGCCGCCGCCCGTGGTCGCGCCCGTGGAAGCCTGGGGACGCGAGAACCACGACGAGCTGCCGAACTGCAGGCCCGAGACCACGGGCTGAGCCATGGGGACGTGTTCAGTCGGCCGGACCATCCCGCTGACGTCGATGCCGGAAGAGTTGGCCGGCGCTGACAGAAGAGAGAGAGCACAATCCGAGTCGAGCACGCGAGTCAGCCCGCCGGAGAACATCTTGCCACCAGTGCTGCTGCTGCTGCTCTCGGGTGGTGCTACCGTGTTGAGGAGCGGCTGGCACGCTGAACCCGCCGCCGGCGGCTCCAGCACCACGCCGGTGGCAAAGCTTATCTCGCCCTCCTGCAGGAAAGGGAAGCGACGGCCTTCTTTGGCGTAGGCAGGCGTGGATGATCCTACGAAATGCTGCCTGCTGCTGCTGCTGGAGCCCAGAGGGATTTGGTGAGTGTAATATGGACTCTCCTCGGTTTTGATCACCCCTGGCCAGCTTGCCTCCAGTCTTGGAGGTGCAAATGGTGAGAATCGTGTGCCTGAATTTGAAAGAAATGTTGAACATTTGGTGATAACTGATAAGGAGGTAATGCAGCTACTAGACATGCACACATCTAGCAGCACAAATGAGTGCCCCGTTTCATTCAATGTGAACCAGAATTTTCTTGCAGTTCTATGTGCCAATCTGCTGGTAATCGTATTGAAAGTTTGAGACTCATATCACATATGGGTTGTCGAATAAGTTGCAGTTATGTAAGCACAACACAAGTGGTGAAGCATACTAGTTTGTTTTGTACTAGAACACATCTGAAAGGCAAAGCAACTAGTATTTCAGGAACAGAAGAGGTTCCTAATGAGCAAAAAGTTAAATGTGTGGAACGTAGTTCATAATAACTCGATGCATCTATAGGTAAAATACATCTCTATATTAGGATACTTCAACTTATCGCAACAAATGTATGCAGGGAAATGGATCAATAGGGCAAAAATTGTGCAAGATGCTATAGTAGCATCTTATTAACCGGATTTTAGTTCTGAAATTTGTTGAAATGCTACGCAAGCTCTACAAGTTTAACAGGGCAGGGAGGCTGAGCGGAACCACTTTTTTTTTTTTTTACTTCTCATGGCTTATGTGCGCACAGATCTGTTTTAGTAATGTTTTAGCTTTTCTTTATCCAGCAAGAGAAGGAAACAATGAAGATCTATTTGAACCAAGTACAGACTGTGAAAAAAACAAAGCAAATTGGTAAATACGAAAATGACCTTGTTGGCTTGTGATAAAGCTAGCAGAAGCCATGATGTCTGGTTGTGGCTTCCTGCGGCGGCGATTGTGCCCGTCTAGACGCTTTCTACAGCTGCGCTTGTCGGCGTCAAACTCTGCAAGTAAGTGAAACCTAAACAAACAAAAACTCTTGATCAGACAACTGAATTTGAGTAAGGCAAACGAAAAAGTTGCAACATAATATGCTGACAAGTGACAAGATGCTTGTCCATTAAAGATCATTCTCTCATCAGTCGTCACCACATACGAAGGTGATCCAACTGATAAGTACCTATACTGTTGGCATAAAAACTAGCGGTGTAGTGTGCCACTCCCACAATCATATGGCCATGAACGAATGAAAGAGGAATAATCGATCATTTCCACAGGATCTTCCTTGATGGAGTGAATTAGGATACTCACTTTCTTTTCTTTCTTTTTTTAATTGTAGACAAAGAAGATACTCAGATTTTTCAATGTGGGGAGAAGAATATATGGTCCTAGCCTCCTAGGTAGTTGGGCACATGATCCAATGGTATACTAAGATGCTCCCTCACTAAAGAAACACTATGATAATTATTGTCAGAATATTTAATGTACTGTGCACATATGCTTGTAATAGTTAATACATTGCACAGCCGGGACCAATGTCGCTTGTCAATGAATCCGCCGGTGCTTAGAGACAGGAAAATATTGTAAGACCTGTTAAGCTTGGACCACAGGCAGTGCGCTTATACTATGATAGTAGTAACAAAGGTGGAACCTGACAGTTTCATTCTCCATGCATACGGATAAGAAAGTCGAAAATTTTGTTGGCACACACAGTAGCTGTCACTTGATCTATAAAGTCTGCAATTTGCACCAAAAGACAAAGTAATCAATGATTGAGAATTGTCCCCACGGATTAAGATATTCCCACACATACTGTAAACAGAGAGAGCATCGCGTTAGGATCCTATCAAGTTTTACAACTAGTGTCCATTAGGTCCACCACACAACAGAGCGGGACCGGCTGCTACCGATGAGCAAGACAAAATTGGGCGCCAACACAGATCTGTACTGAAAAATTCACCAAACTAATAAAGATCGAAAATGAAGAAATACACTTAGGACCGGCAACAATTAATGGCTACTGTCCCCAGACCGAAAAAGAAATGGATGGATCGTCGTTCAGGGATGAACTGAAAACAGGCATTCAGTAGGACAATACTGCTGCCCTCGGAGTGAACAGATGAACTACGGAATGCTTGTGGTGTGATCTCTGAAAGCTGCATATGGATGTTCAAGATATGGATGGATTTTGTGGTGATGGTTAATGAAGCTTCACGGTTATTAGAGCGTGCAGAGAGATCCATGCTGATTTGCCATTGCTTGCTCACAAGTCAGAAGTACCACAGATGAAAACGGGCCGAGGCAGCGCTGAAGCACCCGGCCTATGGTTAGCAAAATCCCATTTTGAGAGGCACTTTTATTATAAGGCCACTAAAATGATGATGATTTGAGCACGTGAACACGGTGGCCGTGAAAGATGGAACTGTGTAGACCCGTGCATGGTCCTTTGAAGAGCACGCAGAACTAGCCCAGAAAACGCTTTATGTACAGGGCTACTGTAGGCTACTACGTGCGAGTACACATCTAGATCCATGATGCATTTATCCTTAACCTCTTTCAATTGTACTCTAACTTTCTTTTCTTTTCTTTTTGTGGGGGGAAATTTTCCTACTAGTAACTTTCTTCTGGGTATAGTATAGGTATAGGTATGGTAACACCTGTCTGCTACCAGTACGCCGCCTTTGCCCCTTTCGTACCGAAATAGGGTACGTACGTACAGTATACGCAGGTAGTACTACAGCTGAGCTGCTGTGCTAGCAGATGTGGTAGGCCTCTGAAATCATGGTAGCCAAAGCTGGAGTACCAGTAGGAGTACTCGTACGCGCCATCTCCAAGGGAGAAAGAGTGGCGCTGTGGCAGTGGCAGGTGGCAGCCCCCACACGGGGAGCGGAGAAAGAAAAAAAAATGGGCATCCCGCCGCCGCCCGCCGCCGGCAGCCAAAGGGCGAAAGAATCCGCTGGGAAAAGCAAAAGCGCAGGAGCTCGCTCTCACACTCACACGTCGACTGGGCAGGCAATCATGTTCGGGGCCGGGGCGGGGCTCCTCGTCGTCGCGCTCGCGCAGGCAGGGGTTTAGGGGTGTTTAGATCCAAATTTTTTTTTTGATTTTGGCAGTGTGGCAGTGAGGAATCTTTTATAATAAGTATTTAATTATAGCCTAAATAGATTTAAAAGATTCGTCTCACGATTTACAGGCAAACTATGCAAACGTACGAAAATTTTATCTACATTTAATATTTCATGTATGTGCCGCAGAATTGATGTGACGGAAGTTTTGGAATTCTAGAGAGCAACTAAACACCCCCTTGGATCGACGATTGGGGGAGCAGGAGCAGCTGCCCACTTTGGCAGCAGCGTTAATTCGCATCAGGGTCAGGGCATGGCGTCAGAGAAAGTGAAGGAAGCAGCTCTGAGCAACAGTGAGCTGTGTGTGTGTGTGTGTGTGAGCGCATGCAGTCGGGGACGGCCGGACGGGGAGGAGAAAGGAAAAGCGTGCCAATAATTCGCAGGTACCGCTTGTTGTTGCCAGGCTAAAGCGCAACAGAAGGCTACAGGAGGAAACGAACGAACGAAATGAAGGTTTTTCTCCCCCTTTTCTTTGTTTTTCATCAGAAAGAAAAGGAGAAAAAAAGGCATGCCGGAAAAGGTAAAGTTGTGCATCCTTGAAACGAGACAGGGAGCATGCCCCCCCTCTCCCTCCCATCGGAAAGCAAGCGCTGGCTGCGGTGCACACTACTACTACTACTACTACTGCAGATGAACGTGCAAGCACAGTACTTTCTGCTAGCGACTCACGATTGCTGCATTCCGTTTGCTCATTCATAAATCGCGTTGCGGGGCTACTCTACTAGTGATGAAGAAGTGAAGGGTGAAGGTGAACTGAACAACAAGGGTTTGCTTTGTTTGTTTACCTGCTGCACTGCTGGCAGAAGCGCATCTCGCGGCCGTTGACGACGACGAGGGGGGTCTTGGAGTGCGCCTCGCACACCTTGTGCCGCCGGTGGTAGTCGCGGCACTTGCTCAGGTCCGCCTGGCACCCCTCCACCGCGCACGACGGGCACTGACCGTGCCCCTGCTGCTGTCCCTGTCCCCCGGAGCGCGCGCGCTTCGCCCCCGCCGAGGCGCCGGACGCTGCTGCCGGCGCCGGCGCCGCCGGAGCCGGAGCCTTCCCCGCGCCAGCGCCAGCACCAGCCGCGGCGGCCTCCCTCTCCCTGCGCGCCGTCGCCGTCGCCGCGCCGCACTCGCCCAGCCCGCCCAGCTTGAGGTCCACGGAGCACTCGGCGGCCCCGGGCGCGCGGCTCCCCGTCCCAGTGCCCGCCGCCGCGCCGCCAGCATTGGCGTGGCCCCCGGACGTCCCCGCCGCCGCCGATTGGTCGTGCTCCAGCTCCGCCAGGTCCCACGCTCCTGGCGCCTTGAGATCCCAGTCCATGCCGACGACGTACTCCGCCGCCGCGCCGCCTAGGCTAGCTGCTGCTACCGCCTAGTCCTAGCTAGCTACTGTGCCTGATGGCTGCGTACCTAGCAGGAGCTGGAACCTTCTGCCTGCCTTGCACACGCGCTCACTTGCCTGCTGCTTCCTAGCTCATTCCGCCGCGGGCATTTGCGATCGGCTGGCGACGAGGTGGCTGGCAGCAACTGCAAGTGCGCGCCGGCCGGATCTGCCGCTAATTTCGCCACCCGCGCGCTGAACGAGCATGGCCTGCAATTCAGCGAACGGCAGAGCTGAGCTGCTGCGAGTGTTTGTTTACTAGGCAGTGTCCGGCGGCGAGGAAGGAGAAATGGAAGGTGCGGCGATGTATAGATAGCAGCAGCAGCCTGCAGCCTGTCAACAACAAAAGATTTACAGCAACAAAAGCCAGGCCCGAGAGGCCAGGAACTGGGGGTAGTAGAGTACTTGCAGAGACAACTGCGACTGTAGCAAGGGAGTGTGTGCATGAAAAGAAAGAGAGAGCCGTGGAGGAGGGCAGCGATATTTTTATGAGATTTCCTCGCACCAGGGTGGGGCCCGCAGCCTTTTCATCCCTGATTTTAAAGGAGGAAACAGTGGGCAGGGGCCCACCGCCATGTTCACACTGCCAGGCAAGGGGGTGTGCTACAATTATTGGGGGCACGGCAGGGCGTCTTTGCCTTTCTACAGTAGCAGTACATTTTTTCCCCTCTCTCTTTTTTTTTCTTCTTTTTCCTCTCCTACTATTGCTTTTGTCTTTTGATGACATTATTATTGTTGCAACTCGAATTTTTGTTTTCAGTTCAAAAGGCAGATAAGGATTGTAGGAGTAGTAGCAGCAGCAGCTGACAGTCCAAAGTGACATAAAAAAAAAAATCATTACAACACCAGCAACATCAGTTGTAGCAGCCTACTAACCCACTTCTGTTCTTTGGAAGGTTAGAATAGAATAATACGTTTCCGAGTTTGGCGGCGCCTGAACCACACGTTATTATCATTCCAAAAACAAATAAGGAAAACTCGGGCTTTTGGTGTACGGTATCGTCGAACCAACGCATTGTCTATACCATCTCCGTACACCACACTTAACAGACTTCGGCTCTGTTCGGCTGGCTGGTCCAGTCAGTACGCACCAGTCAGTCATTCAGCAGTGTTTTTCTCTCAGAACAATCAGCCAGCCAGCCAGTACCGTACCAGCCAGCCGAACAGAGTAAATTCCTCTCGAGCTAGGCTGCTGTGTGTCTATATGCCGGACATTTTGAATTAAGATAGTGTAGTATGTGTGTTAACTTTTGCAATAAGTGTCCAACTACTGTGTAGGTAGACTCAAAAGATTTGTCTCGTGATTTACATACAATCTGTATAATTAGTTTTTTTCTATATTTAATGTTTCATACATTCGTCTAAATATTTGATACGACGCAATGTGATAAGAAAGTTGAAATTTTGAAGAGACCTGTTTAGCGTGCAAAAATTTTGCAAAAAAAGAAATTATAGCATGCGTGTTAATTTTTGCAATAAGTGTTCAATCATAACCTAAATAGGCTCAAACGCTTCGTCTCGTGATTTACAGGTAAACTGTGTAAGCATACAAAAGATTTATGTATATTTAATGTTTATATATCAAACATCACGAGGGTTTTGGATTTTGACGATGTGCATTTAAACATGGACCAGTCTAGTGTTACTAGTGGGACATACGGAGTTCATGTGAGTTTCCGTGGCAATAGGCAATTATTTTATAAAGAAAAATAGAGGAGGTAAAAGGATGACACGATTGGTTTTGGTGAGGTGGTGGGGTCTGGACAGAGGACACTCTGGGAAATACAGACCCTTGAGTGACGTGGAGCTTGTCGCCTTGCTCTTTCTAGCTCGCGCCCCAGAGTAGACCTTTCCTTCTTCTGAGAGCCGCTGATAATGCGCGGATGAAATAGCGCGAAAAAGGTTGAGAGAAAGCTTGTGGCAGTGCGTAGCGTAGCCTCATGGGGGCACGACGAACTGCCGAACTGGCCGCGTGAGACGGGCTCTCTCTCTCTCTCCTCGTCGTCTTTCTTCCCTGGAGCTGACTAGCTAGCGACCCTTTCCAATTCATGCACCGTGCATGTAGACAGGTAGTCCGGCCAGCCGGAGAGGGGTAGCGGCCGCCCCCAACTTTTTTTATGCCAGAAATGAAGGTGGCACGTGCGCGGCGATGGCGACAAATATTGCGCCGCCGTCGTTGTGTACGTGTACGCCATCGGCCATAGTAGCTCACAATCGTTCAGGTGAGCTAGCTGGCCTTCAGTATCAGTATCGAAATACTCCTACGTGCTGTACGTTAGCCGGCTGTGGGTGGCGCCGTACGATGTCGTACGTAGTCTAGCCTGAGTATAGCTGCCGGCCGCTGGTGGGTTACTGCTGGCGCGCGGCGTCCGATCCGCCCGCCGTGCTCTGACGACCGGCTGTTCCAAAGCATCCAAAGCTTGCGACCTTGCGCGGGGCGGCGCACAAGATGCCGCGTCCGGGGACGAAGAACCTCTGCACGACCGCCGGCCGCCGGGCGACGTGACGACTTCTTCTTCGCGGCCTGACGGCGGTCACGACTCACGAGCACGAGCTACGCTACAGGCCTAGTCTCCGACGGTGTCATGTCCAAGGGACTGGAAAGAACGCTGCCCGCCGTACCTGTTACTGCCCGGCCGTGACGTCACCGGCGAAGAGTCAACGTTGGCGGAGGACGGAGGGCTGGTACCCGGCCATGCCATGCCTGCCACACAACGAGACGAAAATAACCGCTGATGCTGGTTCCTTATGAGAGAAAAAATATCGTAGAAGGACTGAAAAATAAGCGGACGATAGACTGCTGTGGCTATCGGCAGCTATAGAAGACAGCAGTTTGCCAAAGCTGGGGAGGAGAGGGGGACATTTGCTTATATTCGGTGTGGCTTTCATTCATTCAGTTTCAGCCTGGGTTGTTTCACGAGTTCAGCGAACACGGTTTCTAGTGTGTACAAGAATTTTGCACTGCTGCCCTGCGCTTAATTGTGTTCCAAGGACTGAAGAAAAAAAATGTTTTTACACTATAATATTGGAGCTAGTGTTTGTGACGTCTCCCATAATAAATATCATTCGCATTTTTTAAGAAGTCAAACATATTTAACTTTGACAAAATATATATATATATAAAGAATTAATATTTATATAATACATATAATTAGTATCATTAGATAATTTATTAAATATATTTTTTAATAAACTAATTTGAAGATATAATATTACTAAGATTGTCTACAAATTTAGTTAAAAAATGAGAAAGTTTGACCAGCACGTCTCTAATATCAACTTGTTGTGGAATGGAGGGAGTACTTGTATGTTTTTATGACCCATGACCAACCATTAGCGCTAAGCATTAACAATGTATGTTTCCATAACCCAAGACTAACCATTAGAGTGATTAAAACGGGCGGAGCCAGATCCAATATTGGGGATAGAGTCCCTCCGGCACTACAAGAATTAAGTCTTTACATGACGGATTGCTTTGGTCACAAACAGTCTAAAACGCGTCATGGTTAACTTGCTATGACGATCGAACAAACTGTCATGTATCTCGCGTCATACATTTGCTGGACCAAACTGAGCCGTCATAGATTGGCACTTGTGTTCGTCATGAATTAGATGTGTGTCTTCTGTAACCAACCCATATCAAGCCCAGATCCAGACAATTGTGACGAAAAAGAACATCACAAATTAATATCGAATCATCACAGCATTAACAATACAATTAACATTAACCTTGTCACACATTAAGACACTCATAAAACATATAAAATGGAACAAAGCTCACAATTGACAAAACATTGCTCATAATTTTTATTGAAATCATCAATATTTGTAATTGTACAAATTTTCACTGGAAATATTATGGCAACAACCAAGCTACACTCAAGTAGATACAAAACTAAGATGTTGGTTTGTACAGCACACAACTCATATGGTTTGCTCTTGCCGAAAATAGTCACCATGAGCACCATGATCCTCTTGCCGCAATTCAGAAATAGCCTCATCAATCGCCTGCAAAGAAAACATAGTTGAGATAGATGACAAACTGAATGCATAGTCTTGCATAAAAAATATGACAGAACCGCCTTAATCATAGGGCCCACGTGCGCCGTCATCGTCCCTAAGGACCCACGATCAGTCTGTACGAGTACCCCTTGACCTAGGTGGCCTGCCGGGTTTCCTCGGAAACCCTAATTCACCCAAGGATCTCATTGTAAACATTGCAGTGTTACAACATTTTACACAAATAAAATAAATCAAAGTAAAGAGTACGGAAGAATTACATAACCATATGTTTACAAGTATAAATTACATTATCCCAAACCAGAGTTTCGTAGTGGAGTAGCATCATACTACTAAACACCCTGCCCAAGGGTTATATCAAATACATATCTTCACCCATCCGCGATCCGACAACCGGCACGGTCCCAAGCAGAACTATACCCTCGGCTCACCTGCAACAGGGGTTAATAAACCCTGAGTACTGGGGTACTCCGCAAGACTTACCCGACTAAGAAAAAGGAATAAGACTCAGGAATACAGGCTGAGGGGAGTCAAGGTAAGGCTTTAGCAAGAGTCAAAGTATTTTACGAAAAAGCAACACTAAACCTACTTTCAGTATTTTAGTCAACATCATTATAATCAATATCAATAGTTCTCAATTCTTTCACATATATCCTTCAATTCCAATTACTTATTCAATCTTAAAAACATCCTAGTTTCGAACCACTTTTCGATGTAGGTGTGAGGATCAAGTCTCCATAACCGAGGAGCACGACGATTCGAATCGATTAGTACCCAGCTGGGGATCCCTATCCACACTGCATATGTAGCACCTAAGCTTGCATATGCCAACCCTGTCTACCACGGTTTTTCTATCCCTGAACCGGTCCTACGCCACCCGAGAGCACAGTACTCCTCTCGTCTCCAGGCACGACGGCCACGAGGGTACACGCTACTCTCGCCATCTCTTCACTTTCAGTGCGTGGTTATCAGTTCAAGCAATAGAGCCACCGTAGATAGGGCTTCCCGCAGTATGTGGCTAGTTGCAAAAAGTCTCGATCACAGCAGGCCGACAACGAACGGTCCCTAATACTTTTTCGTTGGAAACCATGCATTGGGACTCTAACCCAAGTACACTGGTGACCACCCGGTTTTCACGTCCTTTTCCGTCGGCGACGATAAGTTGAGACTCTAACCCAATCATATGGCCCACCGAACGGAAAATCCCTTCCCGTCGGTGACGATGTACTGATCAGGTGCACAGCCACCGAACGAGAACATAACCATAATCCTTTTTCATGAATTAATCATTAATATATCACCATCGCTCAAAAATAGCATTTTGTGCAATACTAAATTAATTTAGCAGGGCCAAACATTTTTCAAACATTTTATTTTAAAATGGTTTCAAGGTATTTCAGTGATCAATGTTGGTAATGCATCAATTGGGTTATCAACCAACTCCTATAAATTTAATGCAGTAGATTTATTCAAGTTATAAACATTTTGTAAATCACAAGGAAGGAGCTGAATGCATGGGAGCTTGTCTATTGCTTGAAGTAGACAGAACCCTGAAGTCAATCATCGAAAAAGATCCACGTCCACCGAGTGAATACCTTACTCGGGAACCACTCCAAATAATAAATTTCCTCACGTTCACTACACGAAATAATAATGCAATGCTTACCATGATGATATATATGGCATGATGCATGAGATGCACTAATTTAAAAAGTAAACTTAATTTAGAAAGTTGAGTACAATTTTCCTTCACGGTAAAGTTATAAAACAAACTTCATTTGACAAGTTGGTGGCTATATAATTGATTTATTAACCATTTTAACAGTCATAGAAAGTCTAGTTAATCTACCTATAATATCCTCAGGTGTTCGCTAACAAGTTAGAAAACCCTAATGACATGTATTGACCTGTTAAGCATAGTTAATTATTAATACTCAATTAATATCAAACTCATCAAGCAAACAAATTGCTTACGGACCATTCAAGATTTTATGATCCATAGTCTTCACATAATCCAAAATCACACATAAACCCTAAGTGATTGTAGTTAACCTGAGTTTTAACATTTAATTAAAATTTAATTCTAATAATCTTTTCTTAATTAATCAATTACTCAAGTAATAAATAAGAAATAATTAAATTATTTTTATTTGAGCTCAAAATTTTTCTATAGATAGGTCTTAGCCTAAAACATTACCAAAACGAATTTCATGATTTTTGGATATATATTTGTGCCTAGAAAAATCATGGAAGTTCCATTTATTAATTAAAAGAGGAAGTTTTTAAAATATATCAGAATTACTAAAAATCACTTATTTATATTTTTGTATGGTAAAACACATCATGTAGAAGCTACACAATCAATTTCATGATTTTAACATTTACCAATAAATAGCTATGAAATAAACAAGGCAGCATATCTAGGAAAATTAAATAAACAAAATAAAAAGGAAAAGCGCCACTCGGGCTAAATAGCCCGCTTGGCCCATGATGCCAACAGGCATGCCCACACTTCCTTCTCCTTCTCCTGTATGCCAGACGCGCGTGGGTACGCGACTGGGCCGGCCCAGCAGGGCCTCTTCTTCCTTCCCCACTGCCCCCACTTAGGGAAAGCGGGGCGTGCGCGCGGGACGGCGGCACCGGCCGCGGCGGCTCCCCGACGACCCCGAGTGCACCGCCACTCTCCCCACAAGCTGTCAACCACATTGTCGTAATATAGAGAGCATCTACGGCTCGGACTCGAGCTCTCCCGCGATTATGGCGGACCGGCGGCGACCGGCACGGCGGCGAACGCCATTCCAACTACTCCGACCGAAACTACGCCAAATTGGCAACACCGAATGATTTCTGAGGCTCACCTAGACTCCAAACGATGGAAGACTCAGACCAAGGCAAAGCGGAGCCCCGAGCATGACGGCAACAGCAACTGTGGCGGCACGAACTCGACGACAAAGATCTGTTCCAACATGCTCAGTGTATTAGAGATAGAAATATAAGACCTATCACGAGCACTACACCACAAGGAAACCGAAACACTCATCTGATCGAAGAACACGGCTCCGTAGTGTAATACCTCTGGTATTACAAAGCAATTAACCTGCCATGTCATCATGTTTAAATTTAAGCATCTGCATATGATTGTGCTTAGGGTCACTAGAGTGCTTTGATTTCATGTATTGTAGATTGTGTAATTAAGCCTTTAATTAAAAGTCAAACATTTAATTAACTAAGAAATCAAATTAAGCCCTAAAATTGACTTCAAACCCTAATTTAAAATATATAATGAATCTGATAAAAGTGTCTTAATCAAAGTTGTAGAGTTTTTAAAATGGAATAACTTTTATTTTTGAAGATTTCAAAGTTGTGTCACAGAAATTCAAATTAAACTCAAATTAGTATGTTGAAATTTAAATTTGAAACTTCAATTTCAAAAATATTGAGAATCTGATAAAACTTCCTTAATAAAAGTTGTAGATCTCACTAATAGTAATAACTTTTATTTTGACCATTTTTCAAGTTGTTGAAAAAAATCATAAGTAATTTTAAAATTTTAGTTTGAAATTCAAACCCTACTTTTACCCCATTTTCTGTAGTTTGAAAATCTGACCGAATTTGGATGTGGTGTCAAAATAAAAATTGCTCTTCATAAAAATTTGCACAACTTTTATTTTTACACCATCTACTGAATCGATTTGGATCAGCTCGAACTCAAATCAACTAACATTTGACTCTAGGCTGTAGCACTATAGCTAGGGGGTCCCCTGTTCTTCTTCTCCGGCCCGTACGCGCGTGCCGCGTCCGGCGCCGAGCGCCATCCGGCCGGCGTGGGCAGGCCGAGGCGCTGTCGAGCGGCCGAGGGAGGGCCCAGACACCCCTCGGTCTTATCTCACCCATCTCCCGGGCCATAAAGGCGACAACCGTTCCCCTTTCGTCATTTTTCCCAGCTCGGCTCACCGGCGACCACACCGCACTGACCGACGCGATTCGTCGTGCTCAAGCCACCTCCATCCATTCCATCTCTCGAGCTGCTTCCCCACTCATTTGCGCCACAATTGCGTCCACTCGTCCGAGCTCTAGTGCCTCGGGAGTCCCGGAACGTCGTTGCCGTCACCACGGTGCACAGAGCGCCGCCGCGGATCTCACCGACGTACCCAGCCGTCTCGGGTGAGCCGCTGTTGTTTTGACCCTACGTTTTGGCTTGAGCGTGGTCTCTGGTTGTTCATGCGCGCGGTTATTCCTTGTTTGGTGTCCTAGGGTCACCAGAACGAGGAGTCGCCGTCGAGCTCAAACCGCCAGACCCACTGTCGTCGTCAAGCCGTCCTCACCGCACCGCCTCTCCGACAACCAACTCGTCCGCTAGCTTCGTGGTGAGTTTCTGAATCTCCCCGATGCATTTCCCTTAACACTACCATGTCCCACCGGCCGGAACGGCTTTGCCGTGCCGCCGTGACCCGCCATGGACGAGCGCGAGCTCGCCAGAGGCGAGTAGAACGTAGGCTTAGGGTAGGCGCTAGGTCGCCCGGGCTCGTCGCTGGAGTCGCCGGCGGCGAGGACCGTGCCGTGCCGCCGCGTGCACGCGCGCGATCGCTCGGTCGGAGGAGGAGGAGGAGGAGAAGCTGACAGGCTGGTCCCGCCTGTCAGCGACTCGGTGAGTGAGAGGGTGGCGTGCGCGCGCGGGCGGGCCGCGCTGGGCCGTTTGCCGGCTTGATGGGCCGTGCGGGTTACTTTCAGTTTTTCAATTTCCCGAGGAATTAAAATGAGTTTTTCCATTTACACTTTCAATGAATAGTGTGGTTGTTTCACATTTTTGTGTAGATTAATTTACTTCATGAATAATTATGAAAATAATTATGCATACTCCCTGGAATATGTATTATTTTATAAAAATATTGAAAATGTATTTGGAACACTTTCTGTAGTGATAAAATCAGCACATTAATTAATAAAGGGAACTTTGATGATTTTTAATAAATTATGTATTATTCCAAAAATCATGAAATTTGTTGTGCCACTGTTTGGGAATGAAATCCATCTGTTGGTGGAGTTTAGCCTCAAAATGAAATAGTTTGATGATTTATTAATTATATGTTTGATTAATAAATAGATAAAAATGGATTGGAAATTCAAATTGATAGGTTTTGGTGTGATTTTTGATTGATTGAGATTCTAGGTCAATCACCCTTTATGACCTAGGGCATGTTGAATTAGAATAATCATGTTTAGCTGAGGTAGGGTCTTGTGCACATGTGTGTTTTATTTATTATTAAATTTTTATATGTCATTTCTTGTGCATTGTATTCATGCATTCCATATTACACACGTGTAGCGAACGAGAATCAAGAGGTGAAGTTTGAAGTTACAGCTGAAGAACCTGTTGTGGAGTTTGTGCCTGGGTTTGACATTTGTGGCACTGACCCCGACCCCACTCTTTTCGCAATCAAAGGCAAGCCCCGGTGTATTTGCCCCTCCTTGCTATTTAAAATGGTTATCACTTGAGTTAATTTATTGCATTAGGTTAATAGGAGTTGATTGGTAACCAATTGATGCATTACCATGTTTGACTACTTATCAATACCTAAAAACCTGATTATTTAAAAGTATTGAAAAACGCTTAGTCATGCTTAACAGGTTAGATTTGCCAAAATGCTATTTTCAATTGTGATGATACAAAGTAATTGAATCACTTTATGGGGCTGGTTATGTCCTTGTTGGTTGACAGTGTTCCTACCTAGTTCATTGTCATCAACGGGGATGGGTTTTCCCGTTTGGTTGGCCAACTGTTTGGGTTAGAGTCCCAACTTTCGTCGCCATCGGGAAAGGGATGTGAGAACCGGTTAGTTACCAGTGTACTTGGGTTAGAGTCCCAATGCATGGTTTCTAATGAAAAAATATTAGGGACCGTTCGTTATCAGGCCTGCTGTGATCAAAACTTTGCAACTAGCCACATACTATGGGAAGCCTCTGACTCCGGTGGCTCTACTGCTGGAACCGACAACCACGCACTGGGAGTGGAGAGATAGCGAGAGTAGCGTGTACCCTCGTGGCCGGCGTGCCTAGAGACTAGAGGAGTACTGTGCTCTCGGGTGGCGCAGGACTGGTTCCGGGGTATGAAAAGCCATGGTAGGCGGGGTTGGCATATGCAAGCTTAAGTGCTACATATGCAGTGTGGATAGGGATCCCCAGCTAGGTAATAATCGATTCGAATCGTCGTTGCTCCTCGGTTAAGGAGACTTGATCCTCACACCTACAGTGAATAGTGGTTCGGGACTAGGATGTTTTTGAAATGAATAAATATATATTGAAAGAATGATGATGGATATTGGAAAGTAATTGAAGTATGGTAATGATTAATAATATTACGGAAATAAAATATTGAAATAGGACTAGTAATGCTTTTTCGCAAAACTCTTGAGCTCTTGGTAAAGCCTTACCTTGACTCCCCTCAGTCTGCATTCCTGAGTCTAATTTTACATCTTTTTGTCGGGTAAATCTAGCGGAGTACACATGTACTCAGAGTTTGTTAACCCCGTTGCAGGTAGTCAGTAGAATCCTGAAGTCTGTCTTGCTCCATGCCGTGCCACTATCATCCAGGAGAGCGAGGAAGAATAAAGTTGAACCCGTGGACAGGGTTCGTGTACTACCTATCTATCTTGTTGTAATATTGTTCTACTGCTACTGCTACCACTTTTATTTATGGTATGTAATAACTGCACTTAATTTCTATTTGAACAACCGGTTTGTAAACTAAGTACTATTTAATCTTTCCGCACTTTTATCTGATGGATTTTGTTATGAAATGTTGTAATCCTATAATGGCTTCGCAATGGGATCCTGTCGGAGATAACGGGTGCTTATGTAGCCCGGCAGAGCTGTCTAGGTCATCTAGAACACGGGCCCGGCTGTCAGATGTCATTAGTGGAGATGACAGGTGCCCGTGGGCCACGTGATTTAGGCGGTTCTGTTACACGTAGAGGCTTGGCCGTGGTGAGATGATTCGCGGCGGCGCTCCTGCCGCCCGCAAGGAGGATGACGGCGTGCCGGCAACCCTGATAATGAGAAGGCTCGAGACCGGGTTCAATCGACTCGCACGGAGATGATAAAGCTATTCACGAGATGGAGAGGGTGGAGAGGGAGTAGGGACGGCAAATTTTGCCCTCCACCGAGGAACCGTTGGCGCCGGACAGAGAGCAAGAGAGGGAGAGATTGGGGACGAGGTGAACTCTTAAAGGGGTGTGGTGTTCTCCAGACATGGCCGGGCCCCCCATGACCTCAGCAACTGGCGGTGGCCGGGCTCGGCCGTTCCTGGCTGGCGCCGGCGCGCGGCACAGCCTGCGCGTCCGCGTGGCAGGGCGTGAACCGGACCCCCCCCCGGGTACTGTAGCTAGGCCTCCAAAAGTCAACACCTATATTAGCTAATAACTCCACATTTTGTGTAATGACTTGAAAATTTACTTTAATAAGAGTTGTAGTAAATTTAATTCTAAACAACTTTGGTTTTTGAACCCTTTTTAAATTTTGAATGAATTTTGAGTAATTTAAAAGGGAGTAAAAACTCAACTTGAAATTCATTTCAAATTCAATCAAATTCTCAAAAAATTTCTCAACAACATGAAAATCTATAAAAATAGAAGTTGTTCTATTTTTCAAGCTCTATAACTTTATTTAAATGAGTTTTGTCAGATTCTTGATAATTTTTGAATTAGCATTTCAAATTTGAATTTCAAAGCATTGATTTGAAGTTAATTTGAATTTCCAATGTATAACTTCAAAATCATCCAAAATTAAAGTTGTTTCATTTTAAAAGATCTACAACTTTTATTAAAGCACTTTCATCAGATTCTTGTAAGTTTCTAAATTTGTATTTCAAGTTTAAACTTTAAAACATTAATTAGGGTTTTAGGGTCCGAATTGGGGTTTTAACTGGATTTGCCTTTTAGTTTCCAATTGGATTTTAGTAATTATAAACAAACTAGCATTTAGGTCATAGAATAACTCCAAAGCACCTATGCACCATCACAAGGAGAAATAAAAAATATTTTAGTGATGCACAGTAAAGATGAGTTAATGCAGGATGATTCACCTGCAATCATGATGACATGGCAGGTTTTAGTTATCGTAACAACAGGGGTGTTACAAAAAACATAAAAAGAAGTACAATCAGCAGTACTATCAATTGCAAATTCAGGTCATGAAAAAAGTTGAATAACTTTCTCTAGCAGGGAAAAAACATTGCACCACCAGCACATGCTTCCTGTGCATGCAGTTCAATCGCCCAGCAACATTAAAAAAAACCTAGGACGCTACAGTCGGCCGTTCTTCGCTGGAGAGTGGAGAGGGTGGCCGCGGAGGGGAGGGGGCGGAGGCCGGTGGAAAGGGAGAGGGGGCGAAGGACGGTGGAGGAGCACCGCTAGCTCGCTGCGGTGGGGCGCTGGAGGGCCGGCGGACGCGTAGCTTCGCGACTCGTGAGCTCGCGCGCGGTCGGGAAGAAACGCGACGGCGGAAGAGCGCTACAGGATTGAATCGATGTGTTAAAAGATGCTAAGGGTAGTTTTGTCCTTTCAGGTGGTGGGAAGAGGTGAAAAGGTTAAAGAAAAAAGAAAAGATGGGAAAATGGCTGGAATCCCCTAAATCGAAATAATTCGCATGCCCGATGTCAAATTTCGAAAGGCAGACGAATTGGATGTTAGATATTGTGAGTCATGCGAATTGGATGTCAAATATCGAAATTTCTCATTTGCGATGCTATGGTGTGCGGTCTTTTTTTTCGACATTTGCTGTGCGGTCTTCATTGTGGGCTTTTTTAGCTCTAGTCCGCTCAATAGCTAGGTAGACTTCTGTGGGCTGAATTTTTTTCCCCATAATTTCAACGTGATTATCAATTATACGTAGTTATAGTTGTTTTATCCAATTTTTAAATAAGTAGAGAATCCCTAAAATAATATTTTGCAAATACACTTATGAATATAATATATTATATAAGTTGTTGTGGACGAGTTTTAAAATTTTTTAAATATATTTTATGTTTTCTATATTTTAAATGAATTTCCATATGTTTAAATATAGTAACTGTAAATTGAATTGTTCGTAGCTCTAGTTAAATTCAAACACCATACACACATTTAACTCTAGCCCATATCTGGAAGTTAGATAGATAAAAAATTATTTATTTGCTAGGGAATACTCTAGATCCTGCATGGTTTACAAGGGAATATGGTCTATGACGGTCGAACCATGACGATAATTAAATCAGTCGTCATAGATGTATCATCTCAGGGATGAACCGTCATAGACAATGCAATTTTGTGATGTTTCCATAAAACGTCACCAGCAATCCGTCATATAAAGCCTCATTTCTTGTAGTATACCTGGGCGAACAAATGAGGCCTCCTAAGACTCTCCACAACGTTACCAGTGCCCAAAAAATTCTCTCTCTTCCACTTCTTATCGATGCCACGATTCAAAAAAAGGTCACAGTGTGGGCCCCATTTAGACTGTGGACCCCACCAACACAAAAATCTCATCCTGGTGCTCCTGCCCGGCTTCAGGAGTTGAGGTGGGTGGTGGCGGAAGAGAGAGAAGGTGGAGGTGGGGGCGGGTCAGTAAACAGGAACAAGGCATCGAGGAACCCACTTTTTTGCAAAACTCAGCACCGGCCACAATGTGGGCACCGGTGCCCGGAAGAGGAAAGGGAGTGTTTGGGCACCGGCATTTTACTAGATTGTGGAGAGTCTAAGTATTTTACTACATTGTGGAGAGTCTAAGTTTCACTCTCTCTCTTTTTGCGAGGCCCATGCATAGATGAAGAGAAAGGAGGCGAAGAAAAAGAGATCCAGAGGGAGAAGGGAAGGAACAGAAAGTGACTTTCCCTTTATACCAGCAATCTTAGGGCACATTTTGGATCAGTTTATCATTAGCTGCGAGCTGATGGAAACCTGCTAATAGCTTTTTTATGAGCGGGGCTATCAAGCACAGGTCAGTGTATGTGTTTGTGACTGAGGACCAACCATGAACATGCATGCATCGAATTTAACTCATCTCTACCGTGGAAGTGTATCCCTATAAATACTCCAGAGCAATGAAGGCACACCGTTCTCTTGGCAAGGACGACGGGTGGATGACCACGGCGACAGTCCGATCCGGCCCGAGAACACCCATAATAATATATTAATAATAATGCCTAAATGCTACTAGATGAGCGTGCATGCTCGCGCTCATCTGCATGCACAAACGCACACCCTCCCCACGCGCTTGTACGCACGCACTCGAGCACGCCCGCCCTGCGCTTCGTCTTCAATCTCGAGCCAGGCGGTAGCGGCGACGACGACGCCACCCCCACCGCCCCACGCGCCCTTCCTCCCTCTCTCTCTCCCTCCCTCCCCTCCCCTCCTCTCCCCACGGCGGCGGCCATGGACGGCGGCCGGTCTAGGGTTTCGGCGGCCCCAGGTAGCCCCCCCTCTCTCTCTCCTCCCTAGATCTAGGGTTCCGGCGACCCTTCTTCCCCAACTCCAGCGGGGTCTAGAAAGGGCCGGCCGGGGGAGGAAGGCCAGCCAGGCGGTGGGGAAGGTCGTGCGGCGGCTTTCGGGTTCTAGCGGCGGTGGTGGCAGCCGGGAAGGGTAGGGCGGGGGCAAGTTCGCCGGAGTTGGGGAAGACGGCGACGACGGCGAGCTGAGTCGCCGGAGTTGGGGAAGAAAACAACGGGGTGGGGGGAAGAGGGGGGCCGCCGTGGCCGCTAGGGCTAGCCGGAGCTCCGACGAGCTAGGGCCGCGCTGCCCTAGCTCATTGGAGCTCCGGCGAGCCTTAGCGGCCGCGGCAGGGCGGTGGCCGGTGGTGGGGGCGACGGTGGCCGGTGACGACAGCTGCGGGGCGGTGGCCGGTGGCCGGTGGCGAGGGCCGTGCGCGGGCCGAGCGTGCAGGCGGAAGCAGGCGTTAGCAAAGTCCATAATAATGACCACCTTTTATTTGTCACGGGGAAGAACGTACATACGTACATACACGCTTGCAAGATCGAAATGCGAATCCAAGAGTGTATAGTACGCGTACGTCGACTTCGGTCCTGACTGAGAGCTGCAGGCGTTATGTATGTGATGATGTGAATCCGTCCAACAACGGCATCTCGATCAGCTGCTACGACTATTCTGCCTCCTTTTTTGGGACTGTTTTGATAATTTGGCAGCTACATCAGTAATTTGCATGCACGCGGTAGGATACGAAGTATATATAGATCCTGGAAGATTAATATATATCCACGGACGATGGATTTATAATATGCCACAGTCGACACTACTTACTCCGTCTCGCAATTATAACATTGTCATGTTTAAATTTGACTAACTACAAAACAAAAAAAAAATAGTTTGCATGCACGGTAGGATCCGAAGTATAGATCCTGGAAGATTAGTCCACGGATGGATTTATTGGCCGCAGGCAACGGTACTTACTCCGCATCGCGATTTTAACACTGTCATCTTTAAGTTTGACTAATTACAAATAAAAATATCAACACTTATAATATCAAACAGATATTATTAGATTAACTACGTTCCATATAATAATATAATTTAGACCCATAAATATGAATAATCAAAAATTTGATCAACCGTAAATCATTTTAACCGGCACGACAGGTTTTTTTTGTTTTTGTTTTTTTTTTTTTGGGGGGGGGGGGGGGGGGGGGGACAGTTAGAGTGATAAGGACCTTCAGCAGAAGGAAATAGAACAGCTTGAATCCCAAAACAGCACAAAGGACGGAGGAGATATATACCTTGAACAGCTAGATTGAATCACTGTCATTCATCAAATTATTGTTGTTATTGTTGCTTGCTGAGAACGAGACATCTATCTGGTTGTCCCTGTTGTAGGGGATCGATAAAATTCGAAAAGTCTGTTGTGACAGGGCACCCCCGAGATCGGTTTCTTGTGGGCGCCGAAATTGAGCTAGCGGCCAGATCATCGATGCTGATAGCGTACTAGTGCACAATACTATCTCCTGCTATAGACTCCTACTACTACATTGAACGCGACCCCGGGCTGTTGTGTTGCCATCCACGGTCGACGGATCTGACTGTTCGTTGGATCGTTGCTTGGCCCGGAGAGTGAGAGGGAGATGATGATCAGATGAATGAGACACGACACGATGACGGATAAGCATCGAAGGGTTCCAAAGTTTGATGGATAATGAGTGTGGATACATATTATTGATGGATGGCTGCTATTGTACTTGGTACTAATATACTATATCAAAACAAGATGATTGAAGACATCATACTGCATACGTACGGGGATACTTGGAAACATAATGCATATTTAGGTGGGGCGTTGGGTCAGGCATCGACTGTAATCTTTTGAAGTGAATGATCGATTGTGTGCACGTAGAATTCACGTAAACCGTGGACGTACCTCCCGAACAAGACACACATTAACACTTGGCATTAATTCTGTCATGGGTTTCATTCACATCTTAACTATTTTTTTGCGTGGCGATGACGAAGCTGGTTGTGATATCATCAAGCAGACGTTTCGGTCAGGCAGGGCAGTAAACTTGGGCGCGTGAATGGTGGCCACTGTTGAGAGGTGATGATTTGATGAAAGCCCGGCGTGATGGTGGATGGGAAGCCTTCAATTCCCTGTGGCGTGCCGGCCTCCATCTCGCTGGCGGCCGGCGACAGCAACAGCAGCGCCGGGGACAACGACGATTCAGCTTCACTTTGGTCACTTTCGGACCCCCCAACAAGCTTTACCACACACACACTACACAGATACAGACCTGCAGCTGCAGAAATGATGGGTAGTCTGGACAGTTAATGGCGCTATCGCTCTCTATCTCTCTCGTTTGTTGGTTAGGCACCTGCTCCTCCTAACAGCTATAGGACGGCTATCTACAGTGCGCTATAGAGCTAGAGCAATAAATTGTGAGCGTGATTAGCTGCTGCTGATGATGGAGTGTACATGTAATCTAGCAAAGAGTGAAATTCAAGCACATTATATATCATATGTAATATAATACTGATTCTGTTTGTTTTCTCTTTTACATATATGCACATTATCATATGTACTTAAAAAAATTGAAGTATCATATATGATTTTGGGATAGCACAGCATGTACTTAAAAAAAATCCGATAGCGACTCTTTTTAGTTTGGAGAGAGAGAGAGAGTACCATATACAAAGATTGATATATAAAAGCTTATAATACTGACAGTTTAAGATGGCTGGGGCGCAAATCGACGTTTGGTTGGCGTCTGTCGATTTGTTGCTAAGCTTATCCTTGAGTATGTCGTTGTTGTTATATGTTGTTGTTCATGTTGGTGGTGGTGTTGTAATCTCTCTCCCCCCTATATACTTCTCTTTATCTGGATTGTAAGACTTAAGGGAATCAATGGAAATTTATTCAGGTAGGGCTCTCACCCCTCCGGTGACGTCTTAGAAAAACAGTTTAAGATGGCATCGTACGTGTGTAGTTAGTTTGAAGCAATGGCGGAGGGAGGGAGGGGCTGAGGGGGGCCTGGCACCCCCCAACCTTCCCATACCACTCCTAATATACTCTAAATTATGTGCTTATAATTATTTAATTAGCTAGTGAGTGATATTTACTTTTGTCTTTATTCCATACTGATCTCTAACATTATCTTATTAAAAAAAGTATGTCTTTCTAATGTTTTCTCCATTTTTATCTTTATTATTGTATATGAAACAATAGTTTGTCCAATAGCACACACTCTAATTAGCTAGTTAATTGAAAATCTTTATTTTCTTGTTTACTCTCCTGAATTGATCTTCAATAAGATTTATAATTATTTTATATTAGTCTTCCTACTATCTTTCTTATCTCCTATGTTCTTATTATTGTTCGTCTAAATAGTCATTTAGCATATATACTTAACCTTTAAACACTACACAGTAGTGCGATGTTTTCGTTAATTTGCTTATATAAACGGCCATTTTACCTGTTTGAGTGATTGTTTTGTCTGAGGCTAAATGGCAAGTGACGATTTTTTGACATTTGACATTTAGGGTCTAGCACTAATTAATTTTGCTCTTGTTTAACTACTTGTTATTATTATGCTTATTTTTCTGTGGTCAGGTCTCATCCCCTTTTTTCTTTGTTCTTTAGTTTCAGTTGTTCAATTTTTTTGTATCAACCCCTCGCAGCTCGGTCCGGAGTGAGGTGGTGTTTTTGTATGAGGCCGACATTTTCTCCCTTTAATGCAATGATACGCAGATCTCCTGCGTATTCTAGAAAAAATGCTTATTTTTCTGACCAAAGAATTAGATTGGTCGGATAAAGGCTAGAGTTCAGTGACTAATTAATTTCCCTTCATTCTTTTAGCTTTTCTACTTTCTTATGGCAACACAAACGTTTATTTGAATGTTATGTATATTTTTATGATTTTGCTGTGTATATATTTTAACATGTATGATTGTTGCTGGTTTGCACGGCCCCTCCTATGGCCAAATCCTGGCTCTCCTGGTTTGAAGCGAACATGCAGTGTCTACCTGGAAGTTAAACGGACGACGCGCGCGCTCCACCCAACCTCTCATTCATCTGAAGCTTCCGCCTGACCTTGCAGTGACGACAACATGGCGCATGCATGGCGAATGATTTGCGTATGATGAGAGCGCAGGCACCTAGGACACACGCCGACGATCCGATCGACCACGTACAGCAGGTGGAACCGTGCAAATCAATGCATGAGGCAGAGGTATATAATGAGATACAATTCTATACGTACGAGCGTATGTACGTGTAGTGCGCGTGTGGTGGCCTTGTGGGCCCACATGTACGTACATACGTACGTACCCATGCATCATATGGGGAGCTCCGACGTACGACCGTCTCCAAGAACAGTGTTTTTTTTTCATAAGACCGTCTCTCATGGTTAGATCTTGGCAAGAGCATTCCATATTTTAATAAGAGAGAGGAACTATCTCTTATTTAAAAAGATATTCTCAAATATATACACTAGAGTTTACCTGAGAATGATACGTGAGATTATTTATATTATGAGCTATATATATGTTCTAAGAGATAGATTATTGTAAAGGTTGTCTCCTAAAGCATTTATTTAGGGCTAAATTGCTATTGTGGATACCCTAACAAATCAGCATTAGAGTGCTTCTTTTCAAACGACCGTCGTCTTTCGCAGTCATATGCTGCACGCACACGCTAAATACAGTATGTGGACATGCATATCGTACGTACGTGCGTGTGCACGTGCCGCTTCTTTGTCCCAGGGAGAAAGGCCGTACACATCCTGCGTTGCGCTCTGTCCGTACGTCCCCAGGCAGCACAGCAGCAGTCCAGGCGCTGGACTTTTCCGCGTAGTACGGCCCGCCTCGCTCCACGGCTCCATCTCCATGTGCACGCGACGTGTGGCGCGCAGAGAAGGGGCCGGCCCAGGTCCACGGACGGACGACGGACCTATGAGGTTCTAGTAGGCCTCATCGGCTCAGCGCCGGCAGCCAATCAGGCCAGCCGCGCGCGCCATCCATCAGCGATGGCAGAGACACCCATGTGGGCTGTGGCCGTGCTGGGCCAGCAGTCGTTGTCGTTCTACCAGGCCCGCCCGCGCGCTCCCCCGATCCACCCCGTCCTTGTCGTCTTGTCGCCCTGTCCTGTCTGTCCACTATCACTTAGTACTACACGTAGCTTGATCATCGGCTGACTTCATCAGCTTGGTTTGGTTAACCAGATCCATGTGCTCACTCGATTTGGTCGGCTGATCGAGTAGTACATGCCTTCACTCGGATTGATTAGCTGAATGAGAATTTAGACTCACTCCGACTCTCACTCGGTATAATTTTTTCTCGAACACGTAAAAGACTCGTGTATTAATATCCTCCCTCTGTTTCATTTTATCTGTCGTTGGACAGCATGCACAGGAACCAAGATGCCTGCATGTAGACCTGGACGGTAGGTTTGGGACCTAAAAAAAACTCTGACACCATGTGCTGCAGTTACCAACGAGTGGCTGAGAACAGAGGAGGTGGGAATATGTGGGTGACCAGATGACAGTATGGCCTGCATGCAGCCCTGGATGGGTAGGTTGGGGACCATGTACAGGAGCCTAAACGACACACAATTTGGTACACGCTACTGTTCTAAAACGACACACAGATCGGAACGGAGGGAGTTAGTAGCAAAGAAAACCATACATAGCCTGTCTCATTAGAAGGTGCACTAGGGGGATAAGATATTATAGTTAAGGCTCTTCCCGCCGCCCTAGTAGAATCGGAGAATGATTTACACCATTACTCGCTGCTTAAACAACTCAATTGGTAGCCCCACAGCTTCGACCCATTGCCCCGCAGTTTGCCGAATGGTTTGCGAGTAGATGTTGCATAGAGGCATATATATACACTCCATGGAAACAGCGAGCATTAGGCTCCTTTCTTAGTTCCCAGCCTACCAGCGCGAACAAAAGAGTCGGCACCACCTCTTCTCCCTTAGTACTTGCTTGACACACAAGGCAGGCAAACAACTAGTAAATCATATATTTGTCTCTCTGTTCATGTTCATGCGGCGGCTTGAGGAGAGAAAAGAGAAGGAAACGCGAAAACAACGAATAAGCTGGAGTACGTAGCTAGCTAGCTAGAGGTAGTAGATCTGTCGTAAGTAGATCTGTGGCAGCTAGCACAACATCAAACCAAACAGACAGATGGACCGAGAGAGGGGGAAGAGGACAACACCGAGAGCGTACTGTAGTGGTTGCTATGTGACATACTTGCGCGCCTAGCCACCTAGTACCTACTCCCTCAGTCCCATCTGATAGATGGTTTGACATTTTCAACCATAATTTTGGTCACTCGTCTTATTCAAAATATTTACATAAAAAGAGTTATATTTAAATCATTTTTAAAGAACTTTTATTAATCAAGCAAGCCATGACAAAAAAAAAGTGATAATTTATATAAAGTTTTGAATATGACGAGTGGTTAGACTTGATAAAAAAACAAATGACTTATACATTGGAATAGATTAAGTATTATATACCAGTAGTAATTTGCAAGCTGTAGTGCTGTACAGGGGCAGGGGCACGCACGGTGTGGGCGTACAAGCGTACCATACGAGGGGCATGCATGCATGCTGCTCCGGTCGGTCGGCTCGGCAGCGGGCTGGGCTCAATCCAGCTGCAATGCAATGCAGTCTCGACACTGTAGCAGTAGCACTGCGGCCTTTTTTGAGAGTAATGGTAATGGCTCATTACTGTAGTGACGAGGCAAAAAGTTCGTTTGCGTGGTTTCTCTTTCTGGACCACCGTAATCGAGCTGCTGCTGCTTGGTCCATTTATCGCCACAGGCTGTTAACCTAGTACTGCAACAGTGCTCCTGCTGGCAGGTAGCTAGTGAATATAAGGGCATGGCTAATAATAGAACCAAGTGATTGTCTATAAGTCAAGTCATAAGAGTCAAGTTGTACAATAGTTGTCTCTTATTTGACTATAAAAACTTTTTTATTAATATATGGTACCATGTCTCATCTTCTCTTTCCTTCTCCTCCTCATATACACTCTTATTTGACCCCGTGTGTGCACAGTTTGGTGCTAGAATAAGAGCCAAGCTCTCTTCTCTTTCCTTCCCCTCCACATCAGTAGAAATACTAACTAACTTAGCTATAAGCCCATTACTGTACTTGCTTTATAGCAGTACTCCTGTAGTACTACTGTGCACCATGCAATTGGGGCGGTGGTGGTCTACTGTACCTTGCCTGCATGCATGCATGCGACGCGAGCGAGCGGCAGTGCGATTCTGCGTGCAGTGTGCTTTCGTGGAGGGAGCAGGTGGACCAGACCGGTATCTCCAGTCTCCACGACGCCTTGCGGCATATGCACGGGCGGATCCATATTGTCGTCACTGGGTGCGGCCGCACCCACATCGGCATACGAAATACTTTAGAGTATACATATTTTTTTCTTTATTTGCACCCCCCCTGGGCCAAATCCCTGCACCCACAGCCCAACTGAAAATGAGTTTTATGAGTGAAAGCCCTAATTTAGTTTTAATAATTAATAATATCCTAAGAACTAACCTAGATTGCTAGTGATGGCAAGGTTTTAGGTTGATCAATCCATAGTGTGAACCCTAAAGAAAAATGGTGATGACTAAAGGAAGGCTTAATCATGGAAGGAGCAAAGGTGATCAAGTGACAAGGCAAAGGTATAATCCAAATAGCTTTTTCTTTTGATGAACAAGACACCTAGTGGGTGTGTTCATATTTAGGATAGATAGCCGACTATTAAGGGGAGAACGAGTGTTGGATTACTTTCAAGAGCTTTAGGTTGCATCTCATGTGCATTGATCCAACCAATCTAGAGAACATCTTTGAAAACCCTTGAAAAATGTTTGCAAAATGCTAACACACTATGCACAAGTGTTGAAAACCTTGAGTGTTAGCACATAGAAGCAAGGGGTGGAAAATTAACTTGAAAAACGCTGAGAAATGAGCGTCGTACTGTTAGCAGGGGCAGCGTCGGACTATTGTCCAAAGTCCGACGCCTAACCCTACCTCTGGCCAATGGCGAGCGTCGAACCATTGCCCACTCCAGTCCGATGGTGCCGAGCAGCGAGGTATGACGCGTGGCGCAATCTGAAAGCGTCGGACGCTGAAGCTTAGTCCGACGCAAGTTTTCTTGGTTTCAAACTTCTCTGGAAGCGTCGGACTGTACGTTTCAGTTGGTCCGATGGTGTTCGCTTAACAGTCCGACGGTACGCGCGCAGTGTACTGGAAACATGGCGTCGGACCGAGAGTGTTAGTCCGACGCCCCCAGTCCGACGGTCCGCAGTTGAGCACAAGAAGTAACCGTTGCGATCCAGCGGCTGTGGTTGAATCGAGCTGACACGTGGCGAGATCTAGAGCGTTGAACGCTAACGCTTGGTCCGACGATATCGGTCCGACGCCCCGAAAAGCGTGTTAACAGCTGTATTTCAGTGGGTAACGGCTAGGATTGCACTTAGAGGTATTTATACTCCTTCTCTGGTCACTTGGTCACAACTCTTGCACACTTGAATCATTTGCATACTCTTTATGAGCATCCTAAGCCTCCCACTCACTCACTTGTTCATTTTTGACAATCTTTGTGGGTTGAGTGATCCTCAAGTGCATCTTTGCTTAGTGAATTGCATTCTAGAGCACTTGAGAGCAAGCCAAGGCTGAGTTCTTATTCTCTTGGGGCATTGCCGTGTCCCTAGCGGCTTGGAGGCGATTCCGGTGTGAGGTTGATTGGAGATTGTTCAAGCCCACACCGAGGTGATTGATTGTGAGAGGTTTTGTGGTTATCCTCGGCGGAGTGCTAAAACCTACTCTAGTGGATTGCTCGTGGTTGATAGCCACTTCTCTTGTGTTGGTGAGCGGCTCCCGGTGAGGGATTGGCGTGTGAAGCCTAGCTCGCAATCCACCAAGGAAGACCGGTGCCACAACGAGGAGTAGCGTGACGGCGATCACGTGAACCTCGGTAAAAAATCGAGTGTTCTTTGTCTTCTCCACCATCTAGTGGACTCTTTGCTTTCTTGTATTCTATTGGGTTTGATCATTTGGTTTTCATATTGGATATATCCCGGTGATTGGTCTTCACGGCATGCGGACTTTACTTCAATCAAGCCCATCGGTATAATCCTCTCGATCTCTCTTCCTTGCGCTTAATAATTGTTTAGGTGCCATCTCCTTAGGTTCGGGGGAGTTGGTTTTTTGCGTGTTGAGTGCTTATATTTGTGAGTAGCATATCTTGATAGGTGGCATGCATAGAATAGTCTAGAGCTAGCGCTTTGTCTCGCTTGCTTATCAAATAACTTGTGGTCTAGTGTTTTGCTAGAATTTTTAATAGGCTATTCACCCTCCTCTAGTCTATACGGTCCTTTCAATGAGAAGCATGATATTACAAGGTTAGAAATGGAAGATGCATGTATTGATCCTAAAAAGTCTAGGAAGGCATCTGGAATTACAAACAAACATCACTATGAAGTTGACTGTTTTAATGAGGTTATAGATTGGCTAGTTCAAGAGCTTAATAGCCGCTTTAGTGAGACAAGCTCTCAGTTGCTTGTTTGTTCAGCCGCTTTCAATCCAAGAGATTCATTTCATGATTTTGATGTGGACAGTTTGATAAACCTAGCTAAATTATATCCTGATGATTTTAGCTCAAGAGATTTGATGGATCTTAGACACCGCCAAATCATCAGGATATAATTTAGCTAGGTTTATCAAACTGTCCACATCAAAATCATGAAATGAATCTCTTGGATTGAAAGCGACTGAACAAACAAGCAACTGAGAGCTTGTCTCACTAAAGCGGCTATTAAGCTCTTGAACTAGCCAATCTATAACCTTCATTAAAACAGTCCACTTCATAGTGATGTTTGTTTGTAATTCCAGATGCCTTCCTAGACTTTTTAGGATCAATATATGCATCTTCCATTTCTAACCTTGTAATATCATGCTTCTCACAAAACTCATTTTCAGTTGGGCTGTGGGTGCAGGGATTTGGCCCAGGGGGGTGCAAATAAAGAAAAAATCTATATACTCTAAAGTATTTCGTATGCCGGCGTGGGTGCGGCCGCACCCAGTGACGACAATATGGATCCGCCCGTGTGAGATAACTCTTCTGAAAAGCAAGATTGTGGTTGATGCAAACATTAGGGAGAGGAGGTATAATGAGCTGCAGGTTGATATTGAGCGACAGATACAAACTAAGACTGATAGTATGATGTTGAGGGCCTTAAGAAGCAACTTGAGCAGAGCTATATCGAGAGGCATCACGAAGAAGAGTGTAAAGCCATCCGCAAGCTGATTTGTTTGCAGACTCCATGGTCAGAAACTGAAAACTTCATTGCAGATCTTGATAGCTGATTTGGAGGCTGAGAATGTAGCATGCATAAGAAAGCTACTGTTGCAACAATGAATGAAGAGTAGTAAGTGTAGTTGAGCTGTGCCTATGAAAGCAGTGTAGCCGAACTATAACCATTAGGAAGTTTGGAAAATTCAGTGTTGTAAATGTAAAAACCAGTTTGCTACTTGGAAAATTTATCACTTAATTGCAGAACCAATATTGACCTATTGGAAACATCGTTGGGTGTTCACGGCAACAGGATAAAGAGAACCAGCAGCAAACTTTCCATGATCTCCAGCAAAAGGTTTGCTACTGGACAAATTTTCACAGCTCACGTACATCGCCTTGCATATTTACAGCAGGCAGTCCGTGTTCGGTATATGCTACTGCTAATATGTCCTATATATATGCAGGGACCATAGCAAAGTGTGACCCATACAGGTCAGGCGAAGCAAATTTCAAGCTGCTTTAAAAGCAAACATTGATTGTGACTCTTCCTCCTCTTCATCTTTTGCTACCATCCAATCCAGCTTTGGGCCCTAAAGCAATAGAAAAATGTGTCAAACAAATGTAAGCACAGAAATGAGTTTTGCATGATCATACTAATTAACACGATCCCCGGCTCCCCCGGGTAGAATCGAATACATAACAGAGTGACACAGACAAGTATTATGGATGATATGAATATGCTTCAATATGCTATAGTTCTCTTAGGAAAAAAGGACATTTTCAGCACTGTACAGTGATTCACTGAAAAATGTACCCAGAAGAACATTACTAGCTGAAGTTAGTCCTGTATCATAAGCCTTTTAAAGTCCTAGTGCATTCCTCTCTCTCTTTTTTTTTAAGACAAACAGTAAGGCAAGTCCCTATATGTATTCAACATTTCAACTTAAAACAAACAGGGTTGCACACAGTAGATGGGGGTCAATAATGCACAAGCAAAAGGTGGTCATGCAGAACACTTACCTTAAAATAAGTAGAAGGGCGAAAAAATCCACAATCAAAAGTCCAAGGTATAAAATGCTTACCTTTCCCTGACGAATTATAGTAGGGTTTGTTCCCATCATATCTACCACGGTAGAAGGATCAGCAATTCTTGGTCCACCATCAACAATAAAATCAAGTCCCTGGAAATTTGAAACATTAAAGTGTTATGACCGGAAGGGGGTATACCAGTGGAGGCAACGCGGCTGAGCAGCGGGCCTGCCCACGGTGGCCAGTGTGCAACCAGCGCCCAAGCCGCGACGTTCGAGTCAGTTAGCAGGATCCCTAAGCATCTTTCAGACCTACGCTTGTAAGAAAGGTTGGGATCAAAACACTCAATGATTTAACTAGCAGGTTACAGTGATCTTGTTGCATATAGAAAAAATAAAAAAAATACCTTACATGACATTTATTAGTAACTACATCTACTGGAAACACATTTTTTCTACAGTACTTCCGTAAGCCTGGGTGATTGGTACTCTCCAAGCAAACAGTTGTTTGAAAATATAAATGCATGATGCTTTAACTGTTAGAAAGAGGTGTCAGATGGAAACTTTTTCAGTATAATACTCTCTAAACAATCGCCTGTTTTTGTACCGGATAAGGCAAATGCAGATAGCAACAGTACAGATACAGGCTAACTTGATCTAAAGCTAAGTGTAACTATGAACTATGGTGGATGTATGGAAAAAATTAGAGTACAGTTTCAGGTACGTGGTTAAAATGGAAGAAGATACCAGAGGCTCATAAAGATCAACAATGATTACTGGATCAAGTATCCATTCATCCTCTGAGAGATATTTGACACTGTAAATAAAGCAAATGAAGAATCATTATGGAAGTTGCCAATGGCAAGGTGACAACATGATATCTATTTCTTTATCATAACCAATTCCTCTACATTCTAAGGAAACATATGAACTGTACACAAAGTTATTATATAATTTCAAGTAAAATATCATCCTTTTTAAATGTAGTTACACCAGAATACATAGAGACATGGAGCCATGTGGCATACATAGTGAGGTACTGAGAATGGTCATATATGTAAGCACAGAATTAAGTCCTCCTAAAAGTTTGATCAAATGAATATTAAGCAATATGGAACATATACTACCGCACTTCATTTCAGTTCTAGATCCTATGATCTTATACTGTACAATCCTAATTGGCAACAAGCAGGATCAGAAAGCAAAAATAAGGGAAGAGTTGAGATGTACCTTGTGCAGATCAAAGGTTCATCAAGATTTTGCAATATCGCCTGGCAGATGGTATCATCTGGAATTCGGACACCAACCTGCCTTCTTTTTGCATACCTTGTGGAAGAACCATGCTTTATGCACTGTTTAGGAAATTGCTTTGTTGCAGGTAAAATAAATGTGTACTGCAGAAGATGCAAACAATCAAGTTACTTGTGAAATCGTCAAGAACAGACTGCAGTATAAGTTGAATAAGACATATCCTTACAGGCCCAGGTATTGCACGCTTGACAGCACGGAAAATGTTAGCTTGCCCTTGGTTGGTGCCTCGAGGAAATCCTGTTGTGTAGGTATCGATATCACGTAATGAGCGACACAAGATGCTGAGAGGCTGCATAATTCAGCATGAGTATAAGAACATGGTGCATATGCAGATGGGTACTATGCTCTGCAAGTCATATTTCGTTGCAGAAACATGTTGACCCAAATTGACTCTATAGTCCTGATAATCTTGCCTTTGAGTCTCCAATGCCTTTCAGTCTGCATCGATAACAAGCATATAGTACTGGTCAGAGCTAAAATGGCTTGTTTCATGCTTAAGATTGCGAGCAAACATTGGACTCAATCACTTATCACACCAAAATGATCAAAGCAGTGAATTTACCTGCGAAGGCGGTCAATAGATTCATTGTTACTCAGGTCACAGACAATGGAGTAGCTGTCGAAAGTATGCCCCAAGTTATTTGTGGTCAACCAAGCATAGTTCAAATAGAAAATATAAAAAGATTAATAATATAATCAGCTAATAACGCCTGTAAGAATACACTCAACAAAACTAACACTAAAAAATTGGACAAATGCACATATGCAACTTATCAATTTTCCATTGCTGTAATTTTTTCCAAAGCTCAAATTCAGTGGAACAAAGCTGCTTCAAAACAAAGCACATACAGTAACATTTGCATAGAAAGTGGTTGTAACTTGTAAAACGCTGAAATCGTTGTTTCATTATTATAGAACTTGTGTGCTTACAACAAGAACAATTACATAAAAATTGGTACTAAATGCTCAAAAAGTTGTGGTTGGAGTATGTGACTTTCGTAGAAAAAAAAGGAACAAATGAAGCATTCAGATTTGAGCAGCGTACACAGTGTCAGTAGGGATCACCCCGACGGCGCCGCGATTGATGAGGTCGATGACGGGGTCAAGCTTCCAGAAGTCCTCACCGGAGGGATCCACCTCCACCCGCAGCATCCCGGCATCCCCTCTCTTCGTGCGCGCAAAACCCAGCCACCAAAGAGAATGTTTTCCTAGAAGTCAGCACTAGAAAGCCCGCGAAAGCAAGAGCTGTTGCGGAGAGGTAAAAAGGAAACAAGACCACGCGCTCAGAAAGTACCGTGAACTGGCGCTGGGCAGCATACTTGAGCCGCTTGGGGTTGCGCTTGTGGACAGCAACGATGGTGGAGGAGACGCGGAGCCGAGCGGGCGGATGGGGCCGCGAAAAGCAGACGTGGAAAGGGGAGGGGCAGACGGCGTGGCGGAAGGAGAACTGCAAGGAGGAGGAGGCCACGATGGCAGGGTCTGCGGTGGCCATGGAAGCCGTTGCCGTCCGAGCTCGGAGAATGTGTGCCTAGAGAAAAAAACGGGTGATTCCTTTCTCCTCGTCGTGGAAGAGGATGTGGCAGAACCACACAGTTTAACCTGATCCCAAGCAACTTGTCAGCCATTTGACACTAAGGGTGCGTTTAGTTTGGAATTTTTGGGTAGTTTTGCAACTGTAGCATTTTCGTTTGTATTTGACAACTTTTGTCCAATCATGACCTAAGTAGACTCAAAAGATTCATCTCAAGATAGCCAGCCAAAAAGTATAAACATGCAACAGCTGCTACTGTTTCCATGCAGACGGAAAGTACAATCGATGTGATGGGGAGAGAGAATGAAAGTTTGTGAACTAAACGCAGCCTAAGTGCACAAAAGAGCCAAGTCATAGGGGCCAAGCCGCCAACCAAAAGCTTAACAAACAATAGGTTGTAAGAACAGTTACAAATAAATTATAGATGTATCAACTTAGTATTTTTCCTAGGGTTTATTGCCTACAAGGCGGTGGTCACGAATTGCTTATTGTGGGTGGAGTGCTAACCCAAGATTAATTATATTTTACCATGTTACTAGGTTTGAATTGCCAGGCTACGCTTCACCTAATGTGAGTTCAGGTGCCCCCACACTATTGTTTAGACATTCCACTCAGCTATTAAAGATGAAATAGCTTTATCTCTTTAGCACTTCCTTTTCACCTAACATAGTTTGTCTAAAGACTCTAATGAATGTTAGGTTTAGTAATAGTCTAACAAAATTTTTCGAGAAAAAAAAAATAGTCTAACAAAATTAGTACTAGCAAACAAGACACATTTCCTCAATCCTAACATTACACACATGATGGGTAATTAATTAGGCGCAGCTACGGTGGTGCTAAGATATCAAAATTTTATACAGCAACAGCATAGTTACTAAAGAATTCATAATCAGAGTTCTAGACCTCGAAAAACAATGTTCTTTATCAATCGGAAAAGCTTATGAATGTCTCTATATCTTTCTAAGTTATTTCCAGTTATCATGGTCGAAAATCAAAAGTTTTATGGCTGCACAGCACACAGCCGGAACCTGACAGACAACTTTTTCAGAGATTCATATCTCCCAATTCTTATCTTAACTCTTAAGGGATAAAAACATGAAAATTGGCGACAACAAGCAGCTCCAAATACTCTACAACTTTGGTATTATATCAAGCTTAACAGTGAAGGTAATTTACTACAGGAAATAATTCTTCCAATCAGAACAGCACAAAACAAGTTAAAATTTTGTGAAGAAACCATATAGGAGCTCACCACTGCGAAACCGAGCACGACAGCTAGTTGGGAGAAAGCTGTGCAGATGGCGTCGCATACATCACAGCCCAGCGCGAGGCGCGGAGGCGGTCGCCATGACTGGTGTGTGGTGGGTTATGCACGCCCCGGAGCAGCCAACGGCGACCATCCAGGCTAGCGCAGCACGGCCGACCCGGCGCACAGCCAAGGCACGCGCGGATAGCACGGCCAGCCCGACGTGGCCGGCGGCTGCCCGGTCGGGGGCTTGCGCAAGAGGGAGGAAGAGAAAGGGGGCGCCAGTAGAAAAATCACTCAGTGGCAGAGCGCAGAGGGTTTTGGTGGAAGAGCGCAGAGGGAGGCAACGCGAGAGAGCCGCGAGGAGAGGAAGACGACGTACGGGGAAGGAGATTGGGTCGGGGATTTTTTTTTTTTTTTTGATTCTGGGTCGAGGATTTTTGGGGAGGCAGAAGACGTGCGTGGGCCGTGTTTGTGGACTTGTGGAATGTGTGGGCTTTCTGTTGTGAGTGAATTTTTCTTTGTGTGCGTGTTTTGTGGTGGAGTGCGTGCCTTTCCTTTTTGTTTATTTTCTTCTCTTTTCTGTTCTTTTCTTAGCCACTAAAATCATCTCCAAGAGAAGTTTCAAAAAAAAAAAAAATCATCTCCAAGAGATGTTGTTAATGGCTTCATAAGATCAGATTTATTTTTACTGGTAAAACTTGTCCTCCAACAGCCTCTCTCCATCGGCTTCTCCGACTATCCCCATGGTGCTGAAAGTACCGCTCCGAAGAAAAAGCAAGTCTCGTTGCTCAAGATAGCTCTACTTGGAACGTAGAAATTTAACGTGAGCCTTCGTCAATAATTTAAATAATTTTATGGAAAAACGCAGAAAAATTCCCATGTTTCCCAAATCTGCGTACACAGACGAGTCTGAAGTCAAACAGATGCCCCCTCTGTTTCCTGACTTGCAGTTTATTACTACGCCTTCCATTCACCCCGCAAGGCAACTGCTGCAAATTCACATTTCTCTCGAGCTGTGAAGCACACAGCACAAGCGAACGCCGGAAAACCCACCAGGACCCCGCCGCCGCGAATGCCGGAGCCGCAGGCCATCCTCCCGCTCCGCGCGCTCCCGCCGGATGCGCCGCTGCCCTTCCCCGTCCCCGCGCCGTTCCACCCCCAAACCCCAGGCCCCGGCGGGACGGCCCCGGGCACGCCCCCGAACCCGACCCCTCCTCCTCCGCAACCGCAAACCCCCGCCGCGCCGCCTTCTTCCTCTTCGACGCGGCCACCGCACCCATGGGAAATCGCCGCGCGAGCCTGGCTGGAGTCCTTCCCCGGCGGACGGCCACCCACCGAGCCCGAGGTCGACGCCTACATCGACGTGCACCGCCCCGAGCTCCCCTCCCTCCCCCGCTCCCAGCTACACCAGCGCCTCCTCGCTCTTCGTGGCGACCAGGTAACCCAACTACACCTCACCTGTGTTGTGAATACCATGTGACTCCCCCGGTTGTCGAGCTGATGAAATTTATCGGCTTGTGTGCTTTATCTATTTTATTCTTCATCAAATGTGTTGATTTGGGATGTGGTTTATTCCTGAATCAATCCAACGGCTACTGATCTGGGGTTGCTCTCGCTCATTCGTGGAGAATTGAATGGTTACAATGGGTTTGTTACAGAAAGGCCAACACTTTCCAGCCCTTGGAATTTGTAGTTGCATAATGGCTAGTTTAGTTTCATGCTTAGTTTCTATGGATGTTAAACTACTGTGTCAATTAGTTCAATTCGGAGCTCTGTGTCAATCAGTTACATGTAGTCTGCTTCTTCTGCATGATAGCACTGATGGAACTATTCTTGTACATATATGTTTGATACATGGCCGTCTTCTAGCCCTATAAGGCCATAATTGACCAACAAAACTGAGTCAGGGTCACTTCTATTTTATTCTTTATGACAGGTTTTAGATGCAGACCAGAGCGCATTCCCGTACAGGTTCCAGCGAACTGATCTATGGAAGCCTGTGTACCAGTGGTTGGAATCTCTTGATCTGGACTCACTAATTGCTACGCAGCAGATATCGGACTGGCTTACATCGAACCCAAAGATAATGGACAGGTTGGTCGAGAAACATTCAAAATATCATTTGATTCACTACACCCAGAGGATGCATTTGAAGATGCTAAAAAAGAAGGGAAAGTTGCCAAAGGTACACATGGTGTTCTTGACCATTTGACGGTTGCTGCAAGAAAGATTTTTTTTTTTTCTTTTCCCCAACTTTTATGAGTGCTAAACTGGCACTTGACATCCTGGTAAGGGATTACAAAAGCTATTCTTGATTTGCAGACTCTACAACTTTCTGCGGCTAGAGCCACAGTTCGACCAATTGCTGCTACAGTCACTCCAGAAGAAAACATAGCGCCCTTACAGAAAACTATACCTCCAGTGACAGGTTTACTTTATATATATCTACATATTTTTATTGAAGTGCTGCTAGTGTCTCCATGAAAAATAAGATGGCATCCTGGAAAATTGCAGGTAGATTTCCCAGTGTCAGTGCAGACAGACAACAGAGCGGTACTGCAGGCAGATTTCAAGGTGGAAATGCAGCTCTTAGGGACAAGAAGACGTCATTGTCCAAAAAGAAAGAAGCTTTGCTCAAATATGAACTGTATGCGATTAATTCTGAACTATTTATCTGTTAATATGTGAATAGTTTGTGCTCACATATTCTTTGATGTATTTCAGTTTGACAGACTTGCAGAACCAATTGACTGCTGTGCTGTTAAAGCAATGTCGTACTGTTGCCATTAAAGAAACAGGTTCATCATATGTGGAATTTCCAAATCCAGAGACTAACGCGAGTATACAAGGGGCCATTACTGCAAATGCTTCAGCCCCTTCAGAGGCAAAGAAGGTGTTTATCAATGAACAGTCTGTTCCAGGAGGAGCCCCAGAAAGTGAACCTGGGCATAAGAGGAAGAGAAATCCTATCATTGTTACACCTGCATGGTGTTATAGTGAAGCATCAGCAGGTTTGTTATTTTACCTAATATAGGATTAATCATCTGTTGTTATAGCTGCTACCAGTTGATCTTAGATACATCCTTTTTGTTTGGCTCATATGTGCTATTTTTATTCGGAAAATGTTGAGCTTTTGAGCAGTACCTTTTCCGCAATCTGCTAAATTTTGGTAAAGAATATTAATAAACAGTGGTTTGGAAGTACAAGGTACTAACATCATCTCCATGCTATAAATGAAAACCATCGTTTATGTTATTTTATCTTTGCAAGTTTGACCGCTCACGCCACAAAATTACATCGATTTTGTAAGGGTGTCACGATTCCTGTCAAACTTGGATATTTTGATTTTACTGTAAAGATTAAGTTACAATGTCCTTAGCATGCTGAGATGCACCCAGGAATGCTGGTGCATCACAACTGGTTTTTTACTTTAAAATGAACATGTTGACCCATAATTACCTGTTTTTCAAATATGTTTTGACAGATCTGTATGAACTGACCATGTGTGGTGATACCATGCAGAAACCTTGCAGAATGAACCAAATCCTAGCTCAAATAGTGATGGTTCAAGAAATTTCAATATTTGGAAAGGACATGCGAATCCACTGGTTTCACATAGAGATATTAAGAAAAATATATTATTCTGCCTTGAGGGACGTGAAACTGGTGTTAGCTGCTCTCAAGCTACTTCTTATGGAGGTTATGCTGGACGAAATTGTGAAAGATGGACTCCATTTCTTGAAGGCATGTTTGTTTGTAGTTTTGTTCTCAAGATTATTGCTCATTTGTTTTGTCCTTTCAAGTTGTCTACCTTTTTCATTTTCCTAAAATCATAATGAGTTATTCTTGATTTTCAATTAGGATGGAATTCACCTGCAGTCCAGTTTGAAGGGCCTGCTGTACATTTTGTGAGAAAAAGTTACCTATCTTGGTGTCCAACTTCATGTGCCTATACGTCAAGTGCTCCTTCTGCTCAGCCTCATGGCAGGGTAAGGATCTCTTATGCATTTGGCAATGGAATTTTGTGGAAGTACGAATCTTTGATATCCAACACTTTGCTTTGACTGTCTTATCTTTAAGCAAATATTAAGCACTTTTCTGGTGTACATCTTTTTTATTAAGTGCATGCTTGTTTCTGCTTGTAAATTAAAAAAAAAAACTAAATTTGATTCCTGCCTTGAAGTGGATTAGCTCGTGTAGCTTCAATCAGAAAAAAAAGAGAATGATATATCCTAACAGTCAAACAGTCTGGTGACCTCCCTGGTTATTAGTTTGCTGTATTGACATTGACCCCTATGTTCCTTCAGCCTGACTGTTATATGCATTGATGTAGTAAGGCCATAAGACTCACGTAGGAAGATTACTTCTTGTTTACTGCCCTTTTGCACTATTTTCCACTCCCTGACCCTCCTCACACCTGACCACATTACAGCTCACCTCCTGCGCTCACACCTGGCTTTTCCTGGTGTTCAACTACCGGTTTTTTTCAGTGGTTTTCACTGGTTTTCCAATAAAAACCGGTGGTGCATCCTGTTTCCCCGGTTCACGTGCATAGGCGAGCTTTTAGCTGGACCGGACTGGTGGGGGTGTCAGTTCTAGTTTTTTCTGGTCAGACCGTCGGTCCGGTCCCAATAACTATTGTGGAGCTTTTGAGACCAACATGGGCCATGCCCCCTCCCCCCTGGTCCTGTAAAGCTTATATATATTTGGACTCACTCTACTATGTTTTCCTAGACTTTAGCTCTTTGCTGCAGCTGAAGCTCCACCACTTATATCTATACATTCCTATCTAATTTTTTGTTGCTCCACCTCAGCAAGGTATCCGCAAAGTTCTTGATGTAAAATTTCATCCAGAAGGGTTGCCTCAGCTTGTTTCTAGCTCTAATGAGGTTAGTGCCATTTATGATTCATGTTTCATTTACTACTCAAGAATACCTTGTATTTCTTACTAACTATTGCACTGTCTTAGAATACCTTTGGCTTGGTTCTTAATTACATTTTGTTATCCTTATTTTAAATTATTTGAATATATCTTTGATTATTGGACACACCTTTTATTCTCTTGGTTTATTTAATATTTCATTAATCCAGGCACCCAATGAATTACTGCTTTTCAATCTTCTTTCTGGAAGGGCAATTCAGCTTAGAGGCCACAATACCAAGGTATGCCAAATAAGCTTTCTTGTGGCATTTACACATTCCGTATGTTCTGAGCTAGTGCATCTGTACCTTCTCATCCCTTTCCTTTTGTTGCTTGTATTATAGTATTAGTAGCCGTTCCTATATCTGGACAAAAGCTCACAACCGCAGCCATGAAAATAATGATAAAGGTGCTCATGTTGACTATGTGTCATGATCCAAGGATCATTTGTAGGATAACCATTGGCAGGAAGATGGCCGGGCAAAGTCGGTGTGGAGGGAGAATAGGGTATTTGGGGAATTGGATTGTTTGTTCTTCTTTTTCTTGCTTGTCCTTTAAGTATCGTTTACAGATACTTATATAGGCCGATCAGCTCTTATCCTAATAGGATCTATCAGCCCTTAACCTAATAGGACATATCTTTCTTAAACCTTAGCAAGGTGCTATAGTACCGTGCTACAGTACCCACGGTACCGTTCATGCCAGCCCAGGCTGGGCCACCCTGGGCCCGAACACCCATGACGCTATGTGACACTCTTGAACCTTTCACTTGTAATATTTGCATTTCACTTGTATTATAGTATTAGTAGCGCTTCCTATATCTGGACAAAAGCTCACGACCTCAGCCATGAAAATAACGATAAAGGTGCTCATGTTGACTCTGTGACACGCTTGAACCTTTCACTTGTAATATTTGTATTTCGTTCTTTATCCTCAAATTCTTTGTCACATGGCTTCTAAACATGCCATATACAATGTGAAAGAGAAACCAACTGTTTCATAAGCATATCTGGTTTGTGGATTCGATACAGCCAGATAGGAGTATTTGTTGTGCAAGTGCTAACGAATCATTACACTATAATTTTTTTTTGTGGATTTCGTTGTTCTTTGGTCATAGAGTTTTTGGCATGCTCATTCTTACTTTTACCTTTGTTCTACTATTATTTTCAGATCCAGTCTATCGCGTTTGCAGTCAAAGGGGCAAGTGTAGTTTCTTGTGCTTCTAATTTATTAAAGGTAACTAGAATTTGTTCCTTGCCGATTCCTGCAACTGATGTGAGAATAAAACGGTTTATTGCTTCTCTTCCTGTACCGGACAATAGGTATGGGACTGCATTACCGGCTCTTGCCTCTATACGCTGGGTGGTGATGACCAAAATTCAGTGGGGCATACTCAGAAAATAAATGCTATGGCAGTGAATAAATGGCAATCCTGTATGTGCGCTTTTCATCAACCTTATCTCATTATCCCGCAAACTCCTACATCTTGTATGTCTTATTTACATTTTGTTTAGTTCATAGCTTTCTCTTTTTTTTTCCCCTTGTATGTTGGTAGTTTTCTTACACAATTGATGCTGAGCTGGCAGATTTTCCATGGGAAAGCACATACAGCAACCTTATGCTCGTTTATGTTTTTATGCTGACTGACTCCCTATGTAACATTGCTTGTTCTGTTCAAATTTTTGTTCTGATATCTCACTAGAATAGTGATTTTGTTGGGTGATGCGTGCAATATCTATGGAGGATAAGGATATATTAAGTGCAGATAATGGGGATAATTTTCTGTGTTTTGTACTTTTGTTAGCTCTACTGGTTTGTTCGTTTGCCTTATGTTTCTTCTCTTAAATGAATCATAATTATCTCTATTTTTATTCCATCTTTCTTTATTATTTTGATCTCAACATGGTGTACATTTACAGGTCTTGTTGTCACTAGTGGGGCAAAAGGTGATGGGAAGCTTCTACTATGGAATGCTTTAAGAGGTGAACTTGCTTCTGATCTAAATTCGAACTTGAGGTAACACGTGAATTTGTCCTTGCCCCTCCCATTTTCTTTTCTTTTCTTTTTTTTTTTCCTCTCATTATAAGTACCTTTTCTGCCCTAGTTCACAAGTTTCACAATAGTGTTTAGCTATTCTCCCTTCGAATGAACTGTTTGAAATGTTAAAAGGACCCAGATGATCGCTTTAGGAAAAGTTTAGAGATCCATGACGCTTTTCACTCTATTTTAAATGTTGATGCTTGATTTTTTAGGGGAAATACAGTAGGGGAGGTTCCTATTGTGCATTTTATTTAAAAGAATATTGATTCTTGTTACCATTTCGTTTTCTTTTCCTGCAACCCCTCATCCGTAATTGAGATAGAGTGGTTACTTTGTGAGGGAAAGTTTCCTTATTCTCTCTTTACTACAAAGGAACACAGCATCTCCTGTGTTTTTGAGGAAAAAATATAGAAAAAATGTTGATACAGTTATATAGAAAGTAGAAACTATATGGGTGCATTTTGCAGAGGAAACTTTCCTAAGCTAAGGACTAAAGTGCTTTATGTGGCCTAAGCTTCTAGAGAGGAGAAATGGAAATGATTAAAGTGCAAAATCCCAATATGTTTAAACTGTTAAACCAGAATCAAACCGTGCGAATCTGTGTTAATGTAGGTCCCAGGATATGATCTATCCCTCAGTTGATACAATGGAGTTCTATAGTGAGAATCATCTGGCATGTGGAAGTGATTGTGACTATGGTGGCTCAGCTGTTGTACAACTATGGGATATTGATTCTCCAGAGTCTTATTTATCTTTCTCTGCCAGTGACTCTGTATGTACCTTTATCTTTTGTTTCTATGTACGTATGACTTTTAGCGGTTAATGGAGGACTAACATATCTCTGTCACAGTACATTACTTCCCTTAAAGTCAACCCTGCTGGCAACACTCTCATTACAGGTTATCTATCCTTTCTGTCACATGGCATCTCCCCTATTGCAGCCATGATGAACTATATTTTTGTCTTTACTTTCAAATTCCAGGTTCTGGTGATGGGACTGTTGGCTTATTTGACATCCGTACTTGTTCTGCAATAAGCCACTTGTCAGTGGGATCTGGTTGTGAGGTATTGTTGCATAGAAGTTGGAATTAAAGGCTGTAAAGTTTGAATTTATAATGTGGAAACTATTTAATTGCTTTTGTGACACTGAAATCTTTCCTTTTGATCTCTTAGTTACTACCCCCTCCGTTCCAAATTATAAGTAGCTTTGACTTTTTGGTACATCTATTTTGCTACGTATCTAGATATAATATATGTATAGATACATAGCAAAATGGATGTATCGAAAAAGTCAAAGCTACTCGTAAGTTGGAACAGAGGGAGTAACATATTTCTTCTCTGAGAACTGATAATAAATATGTTGCTTCTCAACAGGTTACATCTGTTTCATTTAGCAACTGTGGCACTTATTTTTCTGCTTCTAGCACATCAAATAATACTTTGGTTTGGGATACAAGGCTTGTCCCAATAAATCAAAGCAAGGATGTTTCGCGAAGCAGAGACATGCGATTTTTTCGGCCTTTACATTGCTTTAGCCATGGTAGTCAGATGCCTACTGCAGAATACACAAGTCAACTACCAGGGTATGTAAATGCGGTACTAATCATTATTGCATATTGTGATTAGTTATGCCTGAAAAGTTTGGTGACAATTTATATGAACTTCAATTGGGACCCTAGTGGAAATCATCTATATTATGAATTGCAATTTATTTTTCACTGGGTTCATAATGTGCTGTTTCTTGTAATATAATTACGATGTTGACTGTTGCCGTCTGTTTTAGTCTAGGAGGTAGGTTCACAAGAAAAGTAGAAAACTTGTACATACTGTAAAGCTGCTTCTACACAGATTTAAGTTCTCTCTTAGCAATAGCCTCTTTAAGTGCTGAATATCCTATTGTGAAGTTGTCTTCCTTTGTGAACGTTTCTGTTGTATTTTTCCTTTTTTTTTTTTTTTTTTTTTTTTTTTTTGCTTTTTGCATAGGCCTTTCCCTTGTTCTCAATCACAAAAAAAGGAAAAGAGAAAACATGACTACAGTAAAAACCTTACTCGATTATTTAAACTTCTCCATTTACAAAGATCTTCATTCATGCTATGTTACTCCTGAAGTTGCAAGATTATATAAAAAAAGAGGAAACATTTAATTTAATACAGCATTCTGGCTGGTCATTTGTATGCTCATGATGGTTCCATTCTGTTAGATGTTCCACATGTGCTCAGAGTTTGTACTTTATGTAATACATTTATAAAATCTATTTCCTATGATCTGAAATATAAGTCCATCTAGGTTTGTCCTAAGTATTTTTTAACTATTTGCCTGTGAATATAAAATTTTATATAGATTGATAACATAAGATTAGCGTTACTAAATTCATTATGAAACATAAGATTAGCATTACTTGATTGATTATGAAATATACTTTCATATTGCATAACTATTTTAATCTTAATTTAAGATGGTATATCTTTTATAGATATTGCTAGATTTAGCTTTGTCCCAGGTCAAACTTCTCTAATTTTGACCAAGTTTTTAGAAAAAATAGACTAACATCGACAAGTTCAAATTGATGTGCTATCAGTACATGTTTCATTGAGAATTTAATGAATCTAATTTGATATCGTAGATATTGATGCATTTTTTCTTTAAGCTAGGTCAAAGTTAGAGGTTTGACTTAGGACAAATGCCAAAGTGAACTTAGTACATATGTTCTATACTTATTTACTTTTGCTATGTTTTATAAATATTTTAATCAGAACTGCAATTTTGTTTTCTGAAGACTGTGCCAGTGTCCAAACTCCAAGCGTTACTCATTTATGACATGGTGTTATAAACTTGTAATACAAAAGTATTTTTTGAGACAAAATAATATTGTTTTCTCATGTCAAATCTGAATATTTTGAGAAAAAACACTAGGCAAAGCTTAAAATGGTCTGGGCGTGTATCCCCTTTTACTACGATGACTATTGCTAGTTTTAGTTTTATGCCTTCTTTCTTGTTGGCTTTTGTTGGGTTTCATCTCTAGCCTACACCTGCTTGGGACTACTAATCTTTGTTGTTGTTTGTCCACTGGGTAACCGGTAACCCCTGCTCATACCCTCTTGTTGAGACTAAACGTGGTGTTGTTTGGCCACTTGATAACCCCTGCTAATACTACGGACATGTCCTGTGTTCATTTTTTTCTACCACACAGTTTGCCGATTGTGGTTTCAAAATCTAAATAGTACTCTGTTGATTGTTTTCCAATGCAGCATCCTTTTGTTTTGTTATCCACGTTTGTATAGACTTTGAGTATCTTCTCTGTTGTCTGTTCCAGTCATGTTGACGAGGGTGATCAGGGGGTAAATGCCACACAGTGGCTGCATAATGAACCTGTACTTGTCACTGTAAGCGGTGATGGCAGGTGAGTAATTAACCCAATGGCATACACATCGTGTCATTCATCAATCTGCATTTAAGTTATGAATAACTACTAGTTTACTCTGCTTTTAGCGTTGGAATGTGGGATGTTACTCTAGGTCAACCTTGTGTCAGACATATCGTCGCTCATACTCGATGTGCTAATGCGGTGAGCCTATATTGTGATATTCTACTTGGGCTCTTCAGCTTACCTCTTTTGGTATTGATTTTTCATGTTATAAGTCCCAGGTTGCTGTAGCCCCTAATGACGAATATCTCTGCACAGGAGGAAGTGATCAGAAAGTTGTGAGTTGCTTATTTGGCCTTTTTGTTTCCTATGTTTCTTATGTTGTACTGGAAGAGGTATTGTTTGGATTGTTCTGTTGGTCTACAACAACCGAAATCAGTAGAAATGGAATACATCTTATTGTTGATGTGGTTATCTTTTTTTGTCAAACACGCAGGAGAGCTGCGTATCTTTATATTATAGAGAGAAAAAAGGGGATAGAAACCCATACAAGGCAACCCCTATGCCTCACCTATGAGACAAGAGAAGGTTACACTGAAAAAAACACCACACAGCACTCAAACCCTTTTTACAAGGAAGAAACGACCCGGCATTTCTCTTTTTTTTTTTTAGAGTAAAATATAGCAGGAGAAACCCAACCAGACATTTCTAGCCACTTACACTAGCATCTCTCCACGACCAAAAGATAGTTCCTGAAGTTTTTGAGCAGTGAGCACCACAGAAGCACCAATACTCGATTCGCTTCCAGGATCACCATACTGTTCAAATCTTTTGTTTGCTTTTCTCCACCAGTCAGCGAAGCTCTTGTTCCTTCTAGATACAATACGCTCAAGTCCAGGACAGGCCAGCAAATAATACCAAAATTGTGTAGCAAAACACAATTAGTGAGGATGATGTGGTTTACTGAATAGTAATAAGAAATAAAAAAAAAATGTAAAATAGCTTGGCCAGTGGTTACATGAATTGGGCATGTTTTGAAGATTTGGCATATTCATATTCATTATACATATATACATATGTATGAATTCTCATCTTGATGTGCATAACTGACTAATGTGGTCCCTGAAGAGGGAATGATTGTGACTGATGTATGATCATGTATGATAAATTATTTTCATTTATGGCTTTGGGCAGAACCATGAGTGTTCGCTTTGCTTTTTTATGTTTAGCCGGTCCTCTCATTGACTATTGGCGTGGCAGGTTTTATATCATAATAGAAGTGGGCGCACACATCTTAATTGGCGTCTTTCACACCCTCTTCAAGGAAATGATTGATATGCTGCCAAAAACCATAGAATTTTTTGCTAACATGGTAAGTCACCTTTCCTTTTTGTGCTTTTCATTCGATGATGTCTACTAGTACTTCGGCACCGAAACAGCTAGAATTAATATATTTTACTGAATCATACATCAATAAATATATGAATATGGTATAAGCTGCATACAAACATACTTCTCATCACTTTTCTAATAGCTTAAGGGGGCTGTTAACTTTCACGTCAGGCAAACAAATTCCTTAGAAATTTAAATAAAGTGGGGAAAAAAATTAAATTGGTGAAAGGCCTTGCTTCACTGTGGAGACTTCTGTTTTATCTTCATGAGAGATTGAACAGCTTCTGTTATTTCCCATTGCGCCATGCATACCTCTGTTCATAATTCTTTTTGCACGCATATCTTTTTCAGGTGGGGATTTCTCTGAGTCAGGCAGTTGAACTTTGGCAGAAACTTGGCTGCTCCAGATGGATGTGGAGCCAGGGCTCATATTGAAGCCTCTGCTTGATGGACGACTGAAGCTTGTGTTGGGCCTTAACATTATTGAATTCTCATGCCTCTTTACAAGTAGAGTCTGTATCTTTTTATTCTCCTGTAACAAATGTTTATGAAATCAATGTCATCCTGACTGGTAGTAGGTCTCTATTCTTAGATAATAGATACTGTTTGGATAAGAGGGGTTGGAATCAAATCCTTAGGAGTTCAACTTTGAACTAAATTCCTAGAGCAACCCCCTTATTTGAGCACCCCTGCTATGAGCCAGATCCCAGATTATGTGATTCCCTCTACTATCAACCAGTTGACTAATCAGTGATAACTACTCACCCGTTGCCTGTATTTCTCTTCCTCTTTTTCTTTGAGTGTGAACATGTAGTCTTTCAGCATTGCCAGAAGCGGAAGCTGCAAAAACTTATGTTAGTAGTTTTGTTCAAGAAATTGAGACTTTCGATCATTTTGAATCGGTACTTGATAATCAATCTGGCTGACTTTCATGTCTATTTAATTTTTAAAAATGAAATGTTCCAAATTATGGTTCCAATACAAGAAATTTGCTGTGAAGGTTGTTTTTACAGGTATAGACTAAAGAGTTAACCATGCAAATACAGCCATTAGTATTTTTTTGTTAGGTCGTTTTTGCAAGGTTACTTATGAATTACTGCATATGTTAATTTATTACCAGTACTACTTTGTGTGTCTGTATGGCTATTTATATTTTTTTGAATTAATTATTGGTTTATGGTAACATGACTTCTTTTTAGTAGTGCAGAATTTTGCTTTTTTTGTTTATTGTTTGACTTTTGTTTATTGTTTATTATTTCTTTTATAGATATTTGTTTAGGTTCTCAACCTGGTATTGCTTGACTTTTGATAGTTGAGTGTAGTCTTGTACTCTTGTCCGTTTTGACTTTGCTGTGGCAGCGTGTATCCTTCGTGCATTGTCCTCCAATAGTTTCTGATTGGTTTTTTTTTACACCGCCACGTTTTAATGCTAAGGAATAGGTTTGTGCTAGTAAGCTGCCTCTTGTTTGTTTTTTCTATGTACAGTAATAGAATATATTAATATATAGTTTTGCTGGTTTGAACATGATATCATTTCTTCCATGCCTTGCTGTGTGCAAAATATACTTCCTAGTACTTAGCACCGGCCTACATGTATGTTCTCCTCGCTGTCACTTTTGCTTTTAAGACCAACTATTCTAATACCTCTGTTCCAAAACTAGCTTTGCCCTAAGTGAAATCTCCAACTTTGATCAAGTTTATAGAAAAATGCACCCAACATCTACAAGACTACAACATCAAATTAATTACATTAAATTCTCCATTAAATATGCCTTGATAGTGCATTTATTTAAGGGTACGAGTAAAATTTAAACTTGTAGATATATTATTCTATTTGTCTAAAAACTGTCCAAGTTAGAGAAATTTGATTTTGGACAAAGCTATAGTGAACTATAATTTGGAACAGAGGGAGCATTCATTGTTGTACTTAATACCCTCAAGATGGCCTTGGAAGAATGCTGTTGCCAACAACGCTGTAGCATAATTACAAACTACAAGAAATAACCATACAGCTTCCCTTCAGGTTCTTATGGCCTATCTTCTACTTTCTACTCTCTTCAGTTTTTTGTTTTTACTTGATTACCTCTATTCAATGTTGCATACATAATATATTCTGTTATTCAGTATGCTGTTGCAAACGAGCATATTCACAAGGTTGCTTTACAGAAGGTTGAATTGATGAAGCTAACGTTTACTGCCCGGCCAAAAATACCTAGTCTCTCTATCCATAAATTATAAAGGTGTGAATTTAAAATGCTTCTATGCATCACTACAATACCAAAATTGTTACATTTGTTCAGTATTCTGGCATCGCTCAAGTATGGAAGTTTAATTCTTTGTAGAGCAATATAAAATCATGGCTATAATAGTTCAAAGATGGTCTGAAGCCAGAAAAGAAGTTACTTAGTTACAGTTTTTTAAAAGAAAACATGAGGCTATCTAGTTCAGTCTAGGATAAATATTTATGACAAATTAAAATCCAAATTTTGAAAGAATGATTTCAGATCAGGTGATTATGTTTGCAGTTCATGAGGTCGCACCTCATCATAGTAGAAGATCTTGTTTCTCTCCTGTTCCCAGAATTGTGTCTTGGCTATTAACTGTTCTACCAAGCCTGCACAATTTTTAATAAATATATGTGACATTTCAGTTTCCATTTTACTCTGTAGATATGATGCATACCTGGAATTTTGTTAACTATAATTCGAGCACGCTCTGCCCTTTTCAAGTGCTTGTGCGCTCCTCTGCTTATTGAGTACCTTCGCTCATCCTGTAGTAAATTATAATCAACTTAGTAAAAGTTAAACTTCTAGAGAAGGCAATGTTTATGGCTATGGTCATCAGGCAGCTAGTGCACCCTGCTGTATTCTTCTAGCCATCGCTCTTCATCACATGAAGCCATCCATTTTTCAACCTTGTCCATTATGTCTTTCCGGCTTGTGGCCTCCTCTTTTGCTTTGTATATATATTCATCCATTGTCTTTAATAGATCATCATGGACCACATCTCCTGGTCATTTATTCCCCAAATAGTTATATTAGTCAACACTTTGAAGACTGGTAAATATGCTTCAGCACTGAAACAAAGATAATGGCATATAACTGCCGAACACACCTGAGATTATCAGATTCATTATTTTGTCCATTTCTGTTTGATAAGGCATGTCCATGTGTGATTTCTTGCAAATTTCGTCGACTTCTGCTCTCTTTTTTAGGAATAGCTCTTTCATTTTGCTTGCCTTCAACTGATTCAGCCGCTGAACTTCAGTTTCAACCTATTTCATTCGATATGGTAAAACTAGTAACCTATCAGCTTCAAGACAGTTACTTGTCTGATACAATTCGTATCTGCTTTGAAGTTTAATCTCTGGTCTTTACCTGTTGAATTGTCTCTAGTGTGAGGCTTCCAGGACCTAGCATACCATTTACTGAAGTCATTGCGAGTACCTTAATTTGCCCATATGGTTGACGCTCTTCCATAGTAGTATCCAGAGTATTCCATAAGTTTGTTAATTCTTTTACAAGGTTTTGGAGCTACAAAATAATACCTGCATTAGTAATAATATTAATGCAGTTCAAGATTCTCTCTTTTTCTTGAATATTCACATGGCATATTTCCTGTTAGAACTAGCGATAGGAATAACTTGCTAATGCTAACATTATTAATGAGTTCAAAGATGATCATTTTGTAAGAAGACCAATGAAGTATCTTCTGGATGCATTATGCCATTTTGCGTTATGCTATTCTTGAACTAAGTATGCTACTAGGTTGTTTTATATATGTATCCTCTGTTTTTCATGCTACCACTGTGACCAAGTGAAATGGGGCTACTGGCTACAATGGTTGGTACCAGAAGGATGACAAATCACCTTTTCCCTTCTATTGCTCTTCTCTTCTTTTAGCTGCTGAACAGTCATATTGAGCTTGTTGAGGATGTCATCACTGATATTCTTTGTCTGTTGCTCATTTGGTCCATCTAGCAACCTTGGGTGAACATTAGCAAGTATCTTTGAAGGATCCATTCCCATTACTTTTGCAAAATTGTGAATTAGAACTTTGTATTCTTCCACTTTGCAGAGACGATCACTCTGGAGAAAATGAAATTCTGAAATCAGATCCAGGAGTGTTGTAGTATCCTAATATGTTTATGATAGTACATGTTTATCATCAAGTGAAGGAGGCATGTGTACCTTTTCTCTTTTCAGTCTTTGCAATTCGGTTTGGAACTCCTCAAGTTTCTTTAGTGACAGATCTTCGTCGTTCACAGTGACGGCTTCATTCCATAAGCGTCCTGCAATTTCAGAAGCAATTCTGTGTATTTCAGTTTGAATCTCCATGAACTGCTTTACTCTGGTTTCCTTTCTCATCTGCATTTCTTGTAGGGCGGGTGTAATGGAATTCAGCTGCTCCTTTAGCGTGCCTGCCATTTTCTCAGGCTGCAAAAATGGTTTTCAGGTTAGTTTCTAACCGTTTCTTGTTAGATATGGATAAATGATGAGACTGCAAGATTTGGATGTTTACTCGTCCAGGGAACGATCTTTCTCCAAGGGATAGCAGAAGGTTGGTAAATTCAGCCTCAGATTCAGCTAATGCTTGATGCAGCTGAATCCGAGACATATTGGCACTATTTACTTTTCTTCTGTAAACTTCTTGGCATTCCTGCTCAAGCTCTTCCAGTATTCTTTCCCTTTCATTTTGGTCTTGCCCAACCTCGTCCCATATCATCTAAGCACCATGCAGAGTTTAGTAAGCATTTCAGCTAGAACGGAACGGATATATATTTTTTGTTGAAAAAACTGTGTACCTTGAGTTCTTGAAGCAAGTAGGCACATGAAGACTCTGGCAGCGCAGCACCGGGAGCTTTTTCAGTCATCTTGAGTGATCCCATCTCAAGGACCTGACAAGCTCAGAGCAGATATTGCTTGGCTGAATTCAGTTGTGCGCGGTACATTACATGCTTAGAGGTGGCTATTTTAGCAAGTGTATGACAGAAAAGCTGCGAAATACAGTGGTGGCTCCTGCTGTGAGTGGCTTTAGATGCTGGTTTTGCTTCCAAGACACGTAGCATATTTGTGGTGTGGTTGGTGTCGCCATGAGAGCTGCAACGGAGGGCCCAAGCTTTGGGAAGAAGGGTCTCTCACTCACTCTACTCTCTAGCTGATCTGGTGGCCTCTTGAAAATTTTAATCAATAATAATAGTAGCCTTGGTGATAATCATAATTAACTCTTGAAAAGTTGGGGAGTTCTCGTCTCTTGAGACGTTTCACCTTTCCATTCAATTCATTCATGTGCTACTAATGAAACACAGAAAGATGAGTGTGCTATATCATGCTGATGGCTGCGCTGCATCTTCAGCGGATTGAATTCCGGAGGCTTCAGGCGTGATGATCTTCCAGCTGAAGCCGCACGCTACTGGAGTAATGGGTGCCCCTTTTAGCTTTACTGGACATGTGCACCCTTTGGAGAGCGATGTGCCACTCTTTTTTTGGCCACTAGCTGGTAGATCTGAAAGCAACAGAACAATAGCTTACTTGCCCTGACGGTTGGGTTGGCGGCAGGCTCCTATTCGCTGAAACTTTTTTTCGTCTTGTTTGTTCCTAACCACGAGGCATAGGATATCAACGACATTGAGTTTTTCTGAACTCAAAGCAGGGTATTCGTATCTGGCTTTTGCCTTTTATTATGGTAGTCATCAATGTTGCTTATCTGCATTCAAGTTTAAAAAGGTAACAACAAGTCTGTTCGGCTGGCTGGATTGTACGGCTCGCTGGCTGATTGTTATGAGAGAAAAACACTGCTGAATGGCTGGCTGATGCTAGCTGGTAAGTTCAAGCGAACAGAGGCATATCATGTCGTGTGTGCCTCGTTGGCATGGCACGTTGCGGGACAAGATGTCATGTCAAGCGAGAAACCTCCCATCTTAGACCATCCGCAGAGGGTCCGGTCTCGGCGTCCTCCAGGAGACCTGATATCGGAAAAAATGAAACGACCTCGAATTTCGCGAAAGGAAATCCACAGGCTTGAATTGTAATTCAACAGATTGCTTGGAACAACCCATGAAATTACCCATATCTCAGTTGAAATCAGGATCCATACAACGATAATTTAAGTCTTACATAAACATTTATTACATCGCCACATTGGCGGAACCAACATTCAGAGAAGCTTAGAAGATGCTGAAGCGATTCATCCTTCACGGCCAACTTGAGTGTAGCACGTGATCCTATTCCTCGTCATCATCTCCCTTGAAGTCATACTCATTCTCGTCACCTGACAGCAAATTTATCAGTACGATATGTACTGGCCACGGAACCCATCTATGATAGCAGTTGCTTTGTGAAAAAATGGATGCAATGCTGATCAAACAGACCTATAGGCTGAGGTTTCCTATGCAAGTGTAATCATTATTTTTAATAGTCAAATTTATATCCCATCCAACTCCAACCATTTCACCCAACCCATTCCAATCCCATCCCATACACCACCTCTCGCACACCTCGCTCTCATTCGGCAGGCCCAACTCCCTCTCGGGCTTGTCTCAGCGGCACACTGCCGCATTGGGCACACTGCCGGAAAAATGTCATCCAGGGGGAGAAGAGAACACTCACTACACTAGTAGAAGCTTCACAGGAAAGGTCCATAACCAGCAAGTTGGCATATGTATCGATCGATTAACCACACACTCTGCAGAGGTTTCACTATTCACAAGATTAGCCATCATAGGTGTTGCGCAACACCTAGGCAGAATTCCGGGTGCTTGCTTGCCTAGGTCGGTGCCACCCTACCACTCAGCCCTGGGGTATTTCGGAACCAACACCGTTATGCTGAGACTGAAAGACACAGTACCGGGCCCATCCAGTGGTACTGCGCATCTAGAACGGAACGGGAACCCATCGACCGTCTTCGCCCACCCTTATCACCTCTCAACCTAGCAGTAGTGGCACCGTCCTACCAAGTAGTCCAGCTGTCTCCCGCCCATCAGAAGCGAGTGAGTAGAAAAAGATTCCCATGAACCTGAAACTAGTCCGTCCTAGGTTTGACCAAGCAGGCATCTTCCCTTAGGGAATTCTCTCCCCGTGCCATCACAGCACCTCCGTCCTCGGGCTTCAAACCGCCAAGGCTATCCCACCCGGAACCTCCTCAACAACTTTACCCGCCATAGGTATCTCGCGTGGGGATGCCCAGGTTGCACCCCCGGCACGACTTGCCCCACTGGGCTCGTCTCATATCCCACTTGGTCGACATCAACCCTTACCACGCACCCAAGACACACGCAGCACTCTCTCCCAGTGGTTATAATCAGGTACATATTCACCGTCCCAATTCCACCACATAGCACATAGCAAGTAGTAAGTAGTGGAAGAGTAACAGTATTAAAGCAGCAGCTAACCTAGCAGCGGACAGCAGGGTAAAGTCTTAACAAGGCAGGGAATTCGAATATACTATCATGCAACTATGCATAACATATAATCATAAAGCAATGGCAACGAAGTCATTAGCAATGCGTAAATAGGTTCCTAAGGATTTGGTGGGACAGTGGCACCTTCGTAGTCGTCTCCTAGCTCCTGAAGGTACTCGTGGTCGTCTTCCTCAGTCAGCTTCTCCTCCGGCTCTGAAATCGATCACGAAATAGTCGCGTCAGCGACTCCTATAGAGTACTTCAGAAAAATCCAATAAAATAAAGACCCAAATGCACACAATCATAGTCTTAGATTGTAGATCTCATTTTTCTGAGAATTTTGATATATGGTGCACAATTTTTGGACATCGTATGAATAAGTTATGAATTTCCGAAGATTATCCTATTTTCTGAAAATGGAAAAATGGCCGAATTACCAGGGGGTGACACGTGGCAGCACGGGATTGGTCGGGCACTGTTCACAGTTGACCGAGTCAACGGTTTCGGCGGCAACGACTCTGCTGACGTCAGCATGACGTCATTGCTGACGTCGCGTTGACCGAGTCAACGCTTCCTCTGACTAGTGGGTCGGGTGATGTCATCTTGACGTCACTGGCATGACACATGACAGCGCCAGAGCACGCCACGTGGCAGCGCTGGAGCGCTTCGGCCCAGGCCTATGAGAGCCGGTGTACGGTGGACCGAGAGTGCCGGTTCATGGTCGTCAGACTCGGCTCGTGGTGAACCGGGTGCACCAACCCTCCCTCTTCTCTGTGGTCTGTGGTGGACCGAGCCCATTTCCCCCCTTGCTGTGTGGCTCAACAGCCCGTAGGCGTGGTGTACGGTGGACCGCGGGCTTGGGACATAGCGCAGGGACACGGTCCTTGTGATCCAGGTCTACCTCGCCTTCCTCCCTTCTTTCCCCCCTTCTCTGTTCGATCTCGGCACGGCGGAGCACCTCACTGCCGGCGAGCTCGCGCGGATTCAGTGCTGTGGTGGTCTACGTGCCCTCCCCAAGGGTCGATAATCTCCGGCGGGCGGACTAGGCTTCGGTTAGATCACAGCCTCGCTAGGTAGGACAGCCCGGTGAGCTTGTTGCATCGATGGTTGGAAACTAGCAGCGGCGGACGACGGCGAGGTGGTGGTGGTTTCGTTTTGGCCCGATTGGGGGTGGCTTCCTCCAATTGAGGCGACCAGCAAGGCATACAAGCCCAAAAGGGCGGGTTTGCGCCTCGGCAAGGTCTTTTTCGTCGCTACGGCGCGCGGCGGCGCTCCGGCGAGGTTGCGGCGCACACGAACAGGGCGGACGGGGGCTCTTTCCGGCGCTAGTAGCTTCGTAGATCGAACGAGAGAGTCGTGGCGTTGCTCCACGACGACTATCCTACTCGGTTGGCGATTGGTGGCGCTCGGAGCGGGTGATTTCGGCGTCGGAACGCGTCGGTGGTGAGCGCGCTCCGCCGGGAACGCGTTGTGCTGCGTTCTCGGTCTAGCAAGGCTCGTAGCCCGGGGGTTTCGGCCGGTCGCGTGAGTGTGTAGTGCAGGTGATCTCCCTGAGCCGGTAAAGGCTCGTGCCTGCGCGTCCCGTGGGCGGAACGCCATGGCGAACAGCAAGGCGAGGTTGGCATGAGAGAGCTCCGGCGACTCACCATGGTGTCGGAGTAGATGGGATAGTGGGGCCGTGTCGAGTCGGTGCCGTGTAGGTGGATCGCAGTGCAGTGCCGAACAGCGACGGGGCACCGACTTCTCCTCCGTGCCCGGCTCCGGCGTGCTCCACGGCGACAGTGCTTCGGCGGTGCTCCCTTCCTTCTCTTCCCCGCCTTCTTCCTCCCTCTCTGCTATGCGGTGTGGTGCGGTGGTTTGTGCCGCCGCGGCAGCGAGTGGGAACGGGGCTAGGGCTGCTCGGGCAGTCCCCTTTTATAGCCGAGCTCAATTGGCTCCAATGGCGGACGGCCGTGATCTGCCGAACGGAAATCAAGGGTTGTGGCGAGCGCCCGGCTAGGGTTTCGCGGTGCCTTGGCGACCAAGGTGAGGGGACAGGCGGGGGACAGGTTCGTCAGGTGTGGCGCTGTCGGGTGAGGCTCTGTCGGGGTAGTGCGCGCAGTCACATGATTTGCGTGCACCTCCCCTCGCCTTCGCGAGGAAGAAGAACAGTGGGGGCGAGAGCGGCTGACAGGCGGGGCCGAGCTGGCAGCGACGGCGTGCGGTGCGGTCGGCATCGCGCGAGCACGCGGGGTTGGGCCGCAACTTGGGCTAGCTGGCTCGCGCGCGGGAGGAAAAAGGGAGACGGGCCGGTTGGGCTGGGCTGGCATGGCGCGCGCACCCGCGCGGGTGAGGCCAAGCAGGCCGGCTGGGCCGATTGGCTGGCTAGCCTTGCTCTCTCTCTCTCTTTTTCCTTTTTCTATTTTAATTTCTAGTGTTCAATTTAAGCATGTTTATGCTTTAGTATTTGTATGAGTACTCAAGCCAATCATAAGATGCAAATAAAATCTACATATGCACATAGCTAGTGAAAATAACTAAAAAGAAGTTGGGGTGCAAAGACACATATTTATAGCTTGTAGATTTTAATTCCTATATGCATGCACATGAAATAGGGTTTTAGTGCAATAAAGATGAAAATTTTAATTGGTTGGTATTTTTGGGTTGTGTGGATTTTTAGGGTTGTTACAAAAAACCCCGCAGCGGTTCCCCTATCGCTGTCCGTTGTCCAAGCGGAAGCATCGGCGTCCGGTATTGCTGGCGGGGATGGAGGACCTCCGCTACGCGCTGGCCGGGGCCCGCTCGTCCTTCGCGCCTCCTGCCGTTCCCCGCTCCCCACTTGTCGCAGTGCCACCGCCACTACCACCGTGAGCTAGGGCCACGCCGAGCTCGCCGCTGGCCGGGGCAGCGCCCGGGAGGCCGTAGCTCCTGGCGGCCGTGCCGGGCTCGCCGGCCGTCGAGGCCCGTGCCGGAGCGCCCGGGAGCTGGAGGAGGCTGGAGGATCCGTCGCCGGGGCCGCGCGCCCTCGCCGCCGCCGCGTGCTCGCCCGGGCCGCATCGGGAGGAGGCCGTGACCGCGTGACGACAAGGACGGTGGGCACGGGGAGGAGGGCCGCGCCGGGGCCGGGGGCGGCGAGCCCGCGTGAGGGAGAAGAGGAGAGAGGGTCGCGTTGAGGGAGAGAGAGAGTGTGTGTGGGGAAGGTGGGGAATAAAAAAATATAGAGTAGAGATGTAAAGGATTGATGGATGCGAGAGAATGGGGCATAGAGAAGAGAATCTCGATGATTAGAACGAAATATTTCATTTAGATGATAGATTTAGATGATGATGAGTGCAGATAGTCTTATACCTCTGCACAATAGTGCAATACCATGTCCACATTCAGGGATCGCAAGTTGCCAAGAAAGATGGCTGGCGGTTGAGACTGGCCATCCGGAAACATAAAAAAAGCATGGAACATTGGCCTGGTTTTGCCTTAAAAATGGGATCAGATGGAGCAAGAGATGAAAGAAAAAAATCGCCTTCCTCTTCCATTTGTTAGTGGAAGATGGGTACGCAGTTATGCATTGATCCGGTTGATCCGTACCTAAAGATGGCAATGGGTAATTACCCACTAAGTAAATGCTATCTATATCCTTACCCAATAGAAAATATTTTACCCACTAGTTTATCCTTACTCATATATGGGTAAAAGTTTTTTTTTCCATACCTTTACCTATGCAGGTAACATGCGGGTAAAAAATACCTATGGCTAATTCTTACCCATTATTCCAAGAATATTACAATTCAAAATTGTATATGTAAGCTTCATTTCAGGCAAAGCATCACAGTTTACAAATTAATAATAAAATTCATCAATCAAACAGGCTAGATGAACATCAAATAAATAGTGACCTACATGGCATCACGCCTGTACTCATACAGATATAGACTGTAACTCAAACTCATTACTCATCAACTAGACTTTAATACTTGTGAGTAGCAAACTAGCAACTTTAATATTACAACCAACAGATACATGAATAGATAATTAAGCTTGCATTATTGACAGAGAATGGTGATAATTTTGGCTCATGAGGTCATGATACATTCAAGTTGAATCAGGTTCAATTTACCCTTGGTTAACGGGTAAGGGTAATACAGTTCCATACCCTTACCTGTTTTACCCGCTGGGTAAGGATTTTTTTTCCGTTACCTTACCCATGGGTAAAAAAAAATAGCCATACCCTGGCCCTAATAAGGTAAAAACCCGTCGAGACTCGGGTAGAAATTGCCATCTTACCGTACCCCTTGACTATCTGCTGGTAAAAGCTTGTCTGTTGGCACCTAACAGAGAGCCATACTGATCCAACAAGGTTGGATCATTAACCTGTGATTAGGGACTGTCCGAAACAACTCAGAGAAGCTGCTGGCTTCTCACTTCTCAGGGTAAAAGTACTACAGGTAGGGTGGATGTTAAGGCTTTGATTTGGCTATGATGCATAGCATTTCAGGTCAGAGTATGATTATGAGCCTGGGCAGGCAATGACTTTACTTCTCTATATCTGCCTGTAAACTTTGAAAATGCCTTTGGCAGTTTTTTTATTTAATTGCATTACAATAAAAAATGACTGCCGAAAGTCGAGTTGAGGGCCACAAGAGAAACCATACATGAGCACAGTCTACCTAACAGCCTAACACAAGGTCACACAAGGCAGCGACACCACTCCATCCGTGCGCTCTGTATACAGGGCACATTATTATTCTACTAATAACCGGTTGACAAATTTTATTTGGATCAAAGCCGAAACTGGGTGTCTTAACACAAGGCCTTTATTTAGGTGGCGAGCGTTGTGGGGAAGCAGCTGTCGTGGACGCATCTGAGCACGTCGCGGTAGTCCCTGTGGATGGTGAAGGAGTCGTAGACCTCGCCGTCGCTGCTCTTCTTGTACTCGAACAGCAGCGACGAGTGGTTGAACGCCGTGAGCTTGACGAACCCGTAGTCCCTGTCACGGTAGACGCTCCACTTGGGGATCGCCGTGGTGTAGTCAGACAGGTGGCAGCCGCCGCCGCCGGCGACGACGAAGATGGTGCCGTTCATGGTCCCGGAGTAGTGGCTGGTCTCGGCGGTCATGCACTGGCTCTGGTACATGGGGCACGTCCTCTCGTAGTTATGAACATGGCCAAAGAAGGCGATGTCGACGCGGTACTTCTGCCAGAGCCTCTGCAGGTTCTCGCGGCCCTCGGGCTCCTCAAAGGATCCCTCGCCGGCGTACCAGGCGTTGGAGGAGTAGCCCAGCACGCGGTGCGCGGCGAAGATGAGCCATGGCTGGTGCTTCCGGTCCACCGTCGAGAGGCAGTGCTCGATGAAGCGGTGCTGCGGCGTGCCGGCGCGCCAGTCGTGCTCGGAGTCGGCGACGCAGAACCGGAACATGCCGTAGTCCACCTTGTACCAGAAGCTGGCCCTGTTCTCGGCGGGGTAGTAGAAGTAGGTCTCGGCGGGGACGCCGCACTCGCCGCCGGAGTCGGCGACGTCCCAGAACGCCGCCGTGTCCGGCCAGTCGCGCTCGTGGTTGCCGCTCGCCACCATGTATGGCCTCACGGCGGTGATCGGCGCCACCTGCGCCGTGAACTGGTCCCACTGCGAGATGTACCCGTTGGCGTACGGCATGTCGCCGATGTGGAACACCATGTCGTAGTTCTCCAGGTCGGCGATCAGCGCGTCCGTCGTGTTGAGGGAGCCTGGCTGGTACGCCGCGTACTCGTTCGACCCGTCACGCTCCGCTTTCCCCATGTCGCCGAACACGATGATCCGCTGCAGTGACTTCTGCCCCCGCGACGGCGGCGCCCGGAACGTGTACTGCTTGCCCCACACCACGGTCCCGTCGCCGTCGGCGAGCTCGTGCCCGATCCTGTAGTAGTACTCCTTGTTGGGCCAGAGATCTCTGAGGAAGGCGGTGTGGATGAAGCCGGGGTCCCTCCACCCGACGGTGCGCGCCGGCTCGCCGCACATGCTGCCGCGGCTGAACGTGAGCGTCCCGGCGGGAGCGCGCGCGGCCTGCTGGGCGGTGATGCCGGCGACCACGGCGCCCCACTCGACGAACGGGTAGGCCTCGTCGATGTCGTAGCCGCTGGTCCACGTCACCGTCATCTCGTCGTGGGACTTGCCCTGCGCTAGGCGCGGGAACACGGGCGCCTTGGGGTTCTTGAACGAGATCGGCTCCGACACCGCGATCAGCTTCGGCTGCACGCATTCATAGATCGATCGAGACGAGGGATCTTGAGCTAGATTCAGCTTATTTTCAGTCATAGAACAGTATTTTCCTCTTATAATAATTCAGTCATACAATTTAGCTTAACCGAATTTCAGTTCAGTGGAACAGATAGTTAGCAGTAACTTGAAGTGCTTCCATTCTCCGGAGTAGAGTAGTATAGATAGAGCAGCTCACGTACGTTTTCGAGGCCACCGGTGAAGAGGGCGAAGGAGAAGTCGGAGCGCTGGTTGATGAGCTGCAGCCGGATGCTGCCCTTGCCCCAGTACATGTAGTTTGCAGAGTAGTTGGCGAATTGATACTGCACCCCACACCCATGCAGCAGCAGCAGCAGCACATAGAATGTTTGAATTCAGTGAAAGAAAGGTCGTCTACAGATTAACTTCTTCGGGAACATATATGTTTCTCGAGAAGATCATTAGAGCAAGCCTGATACGGTTGCAGATTAGTACTCTAATTATGTAGTTACCTTGATGGGTGCTGTGCAGATATACGGTTCTTCTGCTGGCCATGGGTTAGGACACGTAGCCGACGAGCTGCATACACAGCACACCCACATGAGTGACTGATGGCGAAGATGCGCCGTCGATCGTCAGCCATTTGATTTGATGGGGTTGCAAAATTATATGTAGGAGTATGTACTAAATTTGCACCAAGTCTGAAACTTACTTGAATTCAGCTGGAGAGAAGACGCCGATCCAGTCGCCGTCGGACGGGTCTGTCCAGCCGTACTTCACCGTCACCCACTCAGTGTCTTCTCCCTGCCACATTCAAATCAAACTGCTTAAGAAGCGATTAATCAATAATCATTGTGCTGCTGATCACAACTTTCTTGTTAAAGTCCATGTCATTCAGATCAATCTAAGGTCAACGCTGATAAATCCTAGCTAGCTACTTCCAATGCCAACGCTAATCTAGCTGCCGGCCGGCGTAGTGTGCGTAGCTGTAGGGGTACGGGAACGGGAACGTGCCTGCTCGCCGAGCAGCGACGGAGTCGCCTCCACGAACGCCGACAGCTGCGGTTCGACGGCGGCCTTGTGGATGGCGATCTTGGACAGCGGCTGGATCCCTTCCGCCGGGGACGCGCTCGCGGTCCCTGCCAACGTGGCCGCCGCCGCGACCAGCGCCGCCACCACAACGGCCGCCATCGTCGTCGCCGCCGCCGCTGCGGCGCCTCTCGACGACGACCACACCATGGAAACTGAAACAGCTAACTAGGAGTAGCTGCTAGCCAGCGTCACACACTCACACGAGCTACCGGAGCCGGCCGGCGTCGATGCTTTAAAACGACAGTGGACAGTAGTCTACTGTTGACGGCGTGTCTGGCTGACGTGGTCGACCGGCGACGGCGAGTTAAAATAATCCGCGCGTGTCTCACGCAAGGCGTGGGCAGTTGGACGAGAGCGGATTTTTTGTTCCTCCGTATGGCCGCAATTGGACATCACTTCTTTGGCAGGCTCCGATCCTGTACTGACGACGGCCAGACCTTTTGGCAGACGGACCTACTAGTCAGCAATTTTTGTCCCGGATGCCGACCGGATTCCCGTAGGCTGTAGTGGCTGTCAATAGTCTCTGTCATCTCTGACGGTAATCGATCGGTTTGCCCTAAGCATTACTGGCTAGCTGATCGCACAGGGGTAACCACTTTCTGATTTTATTTATCTAGCGGAAAAAAGAACAGTGACCCTAGCTTGTATGTAAGGGCTATACATGTTAGTTTGTGAGAGCTTCACAATTTATATTATGAGATTAATCTAAAAATTGTCTAATTATTCAACATCAGAGACGACACGGTACAAGTAACTTGTTTTCTTCCGTATCTGATGTCTACCCATGTCGTCTCTAATTTGTAGTTTTGATAAGAAGGGCTTGCTTGGTTCCCCGTCATCTCTTGCCATGTCATAGTATCGCGACTGCCATGGCATGTTAGCTGGCGTTTGGATTGCGTGGGTTGGAGCTGCTACAGTTGATTTTTGTGTTGGTTTTCACCATAAGTGTGGCGGCCACTTTTGTCACCACAACACAAATTCGGCGGTTGCGCCACACGCCTCGCGTGGCTTGTGGTGGCTGGGCACCAAACAGATACAAAGTAACCAAATTTCATCATATATATATATATATATATATATATATATATATATATATATATATATATATATATATATATTAATCATTACTATGAAAAATTAAACATGCTGCATATGCCACTACAAGAAATAATATGAAGTTTTTACCATAGTAATAAATGATGATCTAAACTTACTTATAAATTACTGAGCTATGGCTTATAAACCATGGAGGTATATTATAATATATGTTATCGTTTGCTGAGCTGTCTGATTTGTCGACAATAATTCGGAGTAAATTGCATGATGCTGATCAGATCGACACACGATTAGGACGCTTGGTTAGATACATGTGTAGCGTGTGTGTATATATATGATAATGCTGTCACGTGCTATACTCTGTCTGATTGGCAACAAATATCCGGCCGGCCGGATACGTACGTCCATATGTCCAAAACCACGATATGGTACCACCATATGATATAATATAATATGGTGAGCATATCCACGATACCCGACCGACCTTGGCACGCAGGGTGTGTTGGAGGACGAATTGAAGCTCTCGTTGTCATCATCATATTCATATCCATGATTGGTGCTGTTCCAACGTGCCAAAAATATCCGACCAATGTGTGTGGCCGCTGGGGACAGCCGGACAGGCGCTGCGTACCGTGAGCATCTCATGCATATTCGTACTGTTGTGTATGAGATCTGATTCTCTTAAGGCAAGTGGCCAAGTACATTAATGTTGTCTCATCGATGATGTCATATAATACCACGTTATTTTTAGTCGACTCAACAGACATCATGTACAATGGTTATTTTTAGCTAGGTTGTCTCATAATAACTTAAAATTCCTTAATTTATACATAGAGTAAATGTACAATTATGAGTTACATGGCAATAACAACTTATATAATGGTAGAGTAGTTGTCTCGTAGTTTTAAATTTTAGCTCATGAGGTGGTTGTTTCATGAGACAACGACCTCTTCCTTTTTCACCTCTCTCTCTTTCCTCCACATAAGCAAAAATCATACGTGGCATTGCATGAGACAAGTTATGTGGCCGTTGACATGTAGCATTGTACCTGCCCTAATAAGGACCTCAATTTCTTCTTCTTTTTTTAAGAAAAGGAGGACCCCCACTTCAAGATTAAATGAAAAAATAAATATCCGTTCCTCTACCTCTTTCACCCAATGCCGTGGGTGGTGGAACTTGCTGCAGGGCGTGCTATACTGCTATTGATCAAGTGACGTGAGCAGAAAGTAGAGGTCACAACAACATCAATGCACATGTTCATCTCAGGCTTGTGATATTTTGTTATTCGGTAAGGTCAGGCCTTAAGTCTAAGACCTGAGCATAAGAATTTTCATTCTGGTCCTAGGGCTGGCTGACCACGGCGCCCCACTCGACGAACGGGTAGGCCTCGCCGATGTCGTAGCCGCTGGTCCACGTCACCGTCATCTCACCGCGATCAGCTTCGGCTGCACGGATTCGTAGATCGACGGATGTTAAGACCAAGACAAAATGCTGAAGTCTCCACTAGCTAAGGATTCTTTGGACAAAATGCTGAAGAACTTGTTCTCAACCAAGGACCAAATGTCAATTGATGTGTTTGCTGTACACGGGTTCCTCGGCAGATTCATTTCCTGCTTGTGCAGTTCCTCTTCAGTAGTAGTTGTAGTAGTATTAGCTTGGTTCTAATTTCAAGATGTTTTACCCATTTGCAGGGCAGTAACACCGGTCACGATGAAGTAGCTGGAAGCACTTAGAATGTGACGGCATTTAGCAACATCAGTAGCATAGCTAACCCAGTGCGAGCTTTGTCAGTAATTTGGCGTATCTCTACTAATATAAAGGTCACTAGTTAGAATTATCCTAAGTGCACCCCACCAAATTATTCCCACAGTCTATATCTCTTATAATCTTCACTAAACGCACCCCAAAACATGTACCCATAAAATCAACTCTATTTAACCCGACGCTCCTAATACACTCTTACCCCCCTAATCTTTTACTCACTCAGATCCAAAGACCCAGACATCATCACTCATTTTCCCCTCCCACCTCCACCTCTCGCGCCACCGAAACACCCCCTACGCCCAGGTTCGAAACACAATCCCAACAAAGAAAACACCGCACAGATACGCTCAACTTAATCGGGCCCAATCGTAGCCCAGAATAGCGGCATGCAGCATCGTATCCTTCCCCCGGCGCCCGACCAAGAAATCGCATAACATCACGTACGCGCCGGCGTTGCCATCCCAGGACCGCCGGCCCTTCCCCCGGCGCCAGAAACGCTTCAAACAGGCCGCTATCAACGCCGTGCGGAACGCCGCCGATCCGTCTGGAAGCCGTGCGGAAGCCCATCCCTGCGACGCCGTGCGAAAGCCCGTCCCTGCGACGCCGTGCTCGCTGCTACGTGAAGACTGCTCGATCGTCGTCGTCGAGGCCGGGATGCGGACGCGGCCTGCTCCATTGCCCCACAAACGAATCCGTGCGGAAGCCCGTCCCTGCGACGCCATGCTCGCTGCCACATGAAGACTGGTCGTCAACGTCGTCGTCGAGGCCGGGACGTGGACGCGGCGCGAGGGGCAGGGGCCGACGGGAGGGAACTCTTGGGACGGCTCCTTCCGCGTCCTGCTCGGCTGCTCCATTCGTGCACGTACGGTACGTCCAAACAACGTGATGGCCACCATCCGACGACTTGAAAACAACACACAGCATGCACGTATATATGTACCGGATGAACAGATTATTCTTTTCAATATTTTTTCAGCACGCAAGCAAACGAATCCGGGTTGCGGTGGCAAGCTAGAGTCACCGTCGCAGCTCCCTCCTTGCTTGATCCTACTCTTGCGGTGGCGACAACGGCATCGGCGGGATCCTCCTCCGTCCAGCGAGGATTCGGTCGGAGAACGTCAAAACGAAGCTTCCTCCATTCCTCGCCATCGACACTGTCCTCGACATCGGGCCATCCTCTGTCCCGGACGTAGAGCCGTAGAGGAGGACGTCGTCGGAGCCTCATCTGTCCCGGACGCAGGGACGCAGGGGAGGACACCACCAAAGCAGGCCGTCCTCGTCACCATGCTATGATCCCACGCTTTCTTCCCGAAACTACAGAGTGATCGTCGCTAGGGTACCGATACGGGATACTTCGTTTAAGCTGACATGGTGGATCGGTGAGAAACTACCTCTGCATTTGTCATTTCAACAAGCAGTGCTATGTCACCTGATGTGGTAGAGAGGGTACAAAGTCGGAGTGCATTTACTGACATATCAAACAACGCCGGACGTGATATGTTCGTTGCCATCTTTCATAGCCATTACCTATTTAAATATAAAAAAATTCTAACAAAGCTGTCACACACAGGCAAACAATTCAAAAAAAAATCAGTCATCAAGGATTCTGATTAAAGGCTTCTGTTTCAGGTTAGCTGTTGTCATGTTGATGTCACCATGTGGTGTTGAGTGCCGAGCTATTACATGTGCAGGGTGGTTGCTGCTATTGGATTTGGTCACATGCGTCAAAGAGACAAGCAGAGCAGCTGCGAGAGGGAAGCAAAAGAGGAGAGAGGAAAGGAGAAAGGTAGGTCTTTTCTTCCAAATCTCACCAAATTTTCTTGAGATTTATGTTTTTCCTTGAAGGATAATCTCTATTTCATCCATCGATTCAGAATTTTTTTTTCCCAATAGGGTTGATAGAAGGACTACTATGCTGATTTCAGGGCATGAATGAATTAAGCGGATTACTTGACGAATTTCTGGGAACAATGCCATTAGAATTTAAAATATGAGGTTTGTAGCGCTGCTCATAGCACATTTACCATATCAATATACATATTTCAAACCGATTTTATATCCATCTAAAGTGTTGTCACGTTCCACTGGTAATTTAGAATATTTTTCACATTTCATAAATAATCAAATTGTGTCTGCATCCTCGTCTGCCAATATTGTGCCATTGCAACCGCACCAAGCTAGCGACGCACCAGAAAGACCATCTCCACCTGGACGAGGAGCAAGGGCAACAGGCCAAATATGAGCACTACGACGAGTGCTGATCGCCGTTGGATGGATGGCTTTGGCGATGAGAAGGCCGCCACACGTACGATGGACGTGGCAAGTGGTGACGAACACCAGCAGCAGGTACACGATCCGGTTTGTCCTGATTCGATTCGATTTTAATTTTTTATTACAAATTTTAAATTACAGGATTTTCCTGATGTGCTTTGTGCTTATATACGGTATTTGCTTTAAAACTTTGTTAGGATCCTTGCAGAATTAATTTATGGATCATCCTTTTTGGAGCTCTGAATGTAGATTATTAGCGCACTGGTATATATCTTTCTTTAGTTTTGTCATAACTTGATCTCTCAGATAGCAAGAAATTATAAATATATATATATATCCTTCCAAACTTAGATGTATCATATACATGGATAATGCAAGAATAATGCACAAGTTGGATCAAGGGGATTAGATCAAGTTTGTTGATGTTAGCCTATGTGACTAGGTGCTAGCGAGGATTATTGATGTTTGTTGCTGGAAACTGTTTAAATTGTTTTTAGCATGAATTATAAAGAGTAATATATTCTCAATCTATGTTTGATTACTAAAAGATATTCATTAATCGTTTGATTTGCATTGATAGATGATGCCGTAGCGTTAGCACGGGCAAATATACTAGTCAATGCTTAATTTGTCACTGATTAGAAGGGTGAGGCCTGGCGTGCAAGGGTAAAGTCTTACCGGACGTGACCGGAAGGTCCCAGGTTTCAAGACAAGTGTAAGGCGGTCCCGGGTGCCAAAACGAGTGTAAAGCTTGCCACTAGCACTCTTTCTACCGGCACAGAGCGGGAGCTCTGCACTGGGTACGGCAGGTGTGCATTTCTTCTGTGCTAAGGGATGTAAATAGGAAGAATGTCACTAACTGTATCATTGCGTATTGAAATTGCCATTACCACGGCTAAGAAGGAATGATATATATGTTCCAATCTTTTTATCTTTTATTAGTACGTATTTCTTAACTGCGATATGAAGTGCACCTCTTCCCGGAGTTGCCATTTGTCCAAAGAACTGTTCTATGCTGCAATATTTATTACGCAGAATGCAATGGTAATTTCTTGATATCAAACCTGACCAACCAATAACAGCAGTTATCCAGTGACCAAAACAACCGCAGCAGCTGACATTACGCAGAAATCACGTGAACTAAAATCCCATACATAGAACACAGCCACAAAATGTTGAAATGACTTATTATTCTTTTGGAACAATGGTAAGACTCAACGATCAGTCGATCACCACCATGCTTGCTCCAAGTGGTCAGCTGCTTAATTTCACATCTTAGATCTTCCTATGCATGAAGAGTTCTGTATTTTGATCCGATGCCAAGACGTGTTGAGGATTCCTCTCAGATTCCATATGTCTTCTACCTTTTCGGGTTGAACATTTGCGGCTGAGTCCACCTGTACTCCACAAGATTATTTCTCATAAACTGTTCTAAGTTGAATGAAACAGTGTGTCAAGAACTCAAGATACACTTCACTTACCGCCTTAACTACGATCTCAGGATTTGCCGGTATGTCTAATGTAGCCTCAAAGAGAACCCAAGCCCACTTATCACTTTGAGGTCCATCTGATACATACGCCACATTGTCTTTCTGATATCTACGAGCCTCAACCCAGGTTTTACCCCCATCAGCAGATATATCCACTCTCTCTATGCCACGGCCACCACCTGAAAGTGCATATCCAGCAATCCTAGACTGCACGAGCAAGCATAGCGGTGTGTCAAGAAGATTTATTTGAAATTTGCCCGTGGTGCTTACGCAGGATTCAGTCTCAGAGTATGAATTGTTATGGAAACATACTGACCTTTCCCTCCTTGATAACATCTACATCTTCCAGTGTACAGATAGCGGACTACATGATCAAAGTAAGTGAACATAAGTTCTTGAGAAACCTAGCACCACATATGAGAAATGAAGAATCATGATGCAGCATACCTGCACAGGGAAATCCATCTGTGGCCTTCTAGTTGACCAATTAATATTGTCCCAGTCCACGGTTGGTGGAAACATTTTGTAATCTTTTTGCATAAAAAAACCCTGATCGAGAATAGCAGTCAGTTTTGAACATCAAAAATAAAGACGAGGAGGAATTGCACTCGTAGTTCCAGAAAACCTGGCATTCCTCCTCTTTTATGTTGATACTGTCCAACCATTTCACAGAGCGTGCACCAATAACACCAGGTACAACAACCCGGAGTGGGTATCCATGGTCCCGATTGAGTACCTACACATGGTAGTTTATAACAAGAAAATTAAAAAGACAACCATAATAAATGAAAACCAAAAAGACAAACAAGTAGCGGAACGGCACAAAGTCATTAGTAAAGAAACTATTTTTTGAAGAATATATTAAACATCATATCAAGACTATTTAAAATTGAATTTCAATTATGCAAAGAAAAGTTATCCACCTTTCCATTCATTTCATATGCAAGTAATACATCCGCATCAGGATCAGTTGCCTGCTTTAATGGAATAGATGCCGTATAAGGACCACCTTTTTCCTCCTGACACAAACAATATGAGATTATCAAGGAGGTTTTGTCAAAAAAAAAAAAGGAACGTTGACCAGTAAATAAGGATCAACACACTCACTTTACACTTGTCAACGCTAACAAACTCAACATGCTTCCCTCCTAGAGATGTGACTGAACTGAGTTTTGGTATTCCAACTAGCTCAAGGACATCAGATAGTTTGGCACCTCCCCAAGTTGCTGGAATAATACGAAACATCAGTAGATAGTAGATACTATTACTAGGAATCATTTTAGTCAACAAGCAAATGCATGCGCTAGTATCTACAAGCATATTTTGATGAGCACAATCAGAACATGGAATTTTTCCGTATTCTCTATATTATACTCTCATTTATCAGTAGTAAAACATGGAATGTAAAAAAAGAAAGGTTGTCAGTTCGAGACTACAAAATTAGGAGTCCGGAAGGGAAGCAAAAGATACAGGTCTAGGGATAGTAAAATGCAAGCAGTTCTTGAGGTTAAATGATCATTGTACCTAGCCACTTGTTATTAATGAGTTCATGAGGTTCATCCAAACTACTTGTCTGACACAGAGTAATCAGCAACAGCAAGGGCTTATTTCTACTCTAGAACTCATAAGATTTCACACGTGCACCCACCACGTGAGCATTAGAGCATACCTCCGATGGGTTTCATTTCTACAACATCGAAATGAAAGGCACCACTGAAGTTCTGAACTCATCTCTTACCAGTTCCAAGAGCCGATATGTCCCAACCAACACCTCTCACTTTTCGTACATTACTCATCGCAGTCCTCCTGTTTCCCGCACACTGTAAATGTCAGGATCATATTGTTACACGCTTAGGTTATTAGCCGTACTAACATATAGGCATCACAGAATGATTGGTTGAGCAAGCATATATATGAAACCTGTAAAGTTGCTGTGACATTGTACTTCGGAAGAGCCCTGAATACAAAGTTTTATGTCATTCTTTACTCAAAAGCAAAGACCATTCATGTCACATTATTAGATGCTAGAAAGAAAAAACATTAAACATTACCAAATGTCACCCATGGATAGCTGAATATGCTTGTCAACGAGACCAGAAATGGAAACAGTGTATCTGTCGGGCCATTCATATAAAGTGTCAGTGTTTGGTAAAACTGTAACAGATCACAATGACATATGGGAATTCACAGTTTGTGCTAAAGAACCTTGAGAGGTCCTCCACTTTAGGGATGGGTCCATGATTCCTCTTGTAGAAAAAATCCACTGGGGTGATGTAAGATGCAACTAGCGCTGATCGGTGAGGCTCAGCATTGAATGGCTCCTGCAAACAGCATGATAATCACAGATTACTCCCATTTCTGCATCCTACTGGGTAGTTTAAGAACAAATTCCTAGTAAAACAAAAGCTCATTCAGGCAAACTCTTGATATTCTAGACACTCGGCAACAGATAAGCTGCGTCGTTCTGTGGCAGCACTGGACTGCGGCCGGAAAGGCATACGAACTGGGGCCTATTTTCACAGGACAGAGAGACTAGAGAAACCCCTGCTCACTGCTCAGTGCTTACACACCACGCTTCGCTAATCATTTGCGCAGTAACAGCACGTGCACGCCTGACGAATACGGGGAGCGGAGCGCCACCCGCTGCTGCACAGCACCGACGGCCGGCCAGCGGCGGCCTGATCGGCGAACGCGCCGAAGCCCTCGCACACATCCAGCCGGCCTAGACCGGCCCGGGCAGGGCCAAGCCAGAGCCGCGAACAAATCCCGCCGATTCGCGTTGGCGACACCACAAGGCACCCACCCAACCCAACCCAATCACTCAAATCTCCAGGGGGTGGAGGTGGACGCGGGGGACGGGGGAGGGAGGGAGGGCGTAGCGCGGACCTTAGAGTTGATCTTGAGGGCCGGGTGACGCGGCGGCTCCTCCGCGTAGTCGGACGGCGCCGTGAGCCCGGGCATCTTCGTTGGCCTCCGTCTGCGGCGGGGGGGTTTCTCCCTGGAGGTCCGCCGCTCGCTCTGCTGTCTGCTCCGCGAAACCAAGTGGGGTGACGAGAACGAGAACGAGAGGAGATGATGAGAGTGAGACGATGACACCGAGACAGCCAACGCCACGGCCTCGAAGTGGTCTCTCCTCTCCTCTGCGCCCCCTGTTTTGGTGCGTGGTGATGGTGACTCGGCGGCGGGCGCTCCCCGGCCCGACCCCAACATTCCCGTGACATGACATGTGGGCTCCTCGCCCGCCACTCGAAGTTCCTTTGCTGGATGTTTCTGCAGGTCGGGAACATGGGCTTTTAGCCTAGCTTTGTAATGGGCCCTGAATTGGGCCTAAATCAACCGCTAGAACGGGCCAGGCTGCCTTTGTCTTGGATGGAAATTTGAGGTCTGGATATCGAATCGGAGGTCTGGATATCGAATCGGAAGAGAGGGTTTTCCAAATGAAAAAAAAAAAAGTCAACTTTGCCTCCCACAATTCTAAAATCAAACAAACCACCTCCTTCAACTTTTTAAACCATGCACTTTACCTCCTTGGAGTGGTTTCGAAGGCTGTTTGCTACAGTTTTGTTGGACTCCATATGAGTAGATCTACACACTGAATATATATTATGGTATGCTTTAGTACAAAGTTTTTACTATAAAGGTTTTGTCCTTGTCTTTTTTATTTGTTTGGCTGAATATTTGAAAAATCATAATAAATCAAAGAAAAATCATAAAATATAAAATCTAATTTTTTTTTGGTCTCCACACGAGTAGTTATACACTGAAATATATAATCGGCATGCTTTAGTCCAATAAAATAATTATAGAAATTACAGCTATGAATTATTTCGATTAATTACAAAAAAGCATCGATCTAAAACTACAACTGTGACAGAACCGCCTTAATCATAGGGCCCACATGCCCCGTCATCGTCCCTAAGGGCCTTTGACCAGTCAGCACGAGTTCCCTTTGACCTGGGTGGCCTGCCGAGTCTCCTAGGAAACCCAATTTCCCTGAGGATCTCATTGTAAAGACATTGCGAGTATTACAACAGTTTTACACAAATAAAATGAATCAGAGTTAAGAGTGCGGAAGTATTACATAAATATAAATTTTCGAACTTAAATTACATTGTCCCAAACCAGAGCTTTGTAGTGGAGTAGCAGTATACAACTATACCCTTGCCCAAGGGTTATACCATGAACACATCTTCAACCATGCGCGATCCTTCAACCGGCACGGTCACGCGTAGACTTATATTAAAATACCTGCAACAGGGGGTTTACAAACCCTGAGTACTGGGTACTCCGCAAGACTTACCCGACTAAAAAAAAAAATTTTGACTCTTGGAATGCAAGGCTGAGGGTAAGGCTAGCAGAAGATAAGAGTTTAGCAGAAAAGCATTACTAGCTTATTTCAGGATTATAGTTCATCATATTCTTTAACAATATCAAAAGTTTCAGTATCAATCATAAATCCACATTCTTTCCATTATTCAGTTACTTTCAAAAACACCTATGTTCCGAACCACTTTTCGGGGTAGACGTGAGGATCAAGTCTCCATAACCGAGGAGCACGTCGATTCGAATCAAGTAAGTACCCAGCTGGGGATTCTATCCACACTGCATATGTAGCACTTAAGCTTGCATATACCAACCCGTCGTCACGATTTTTCTATCCCGGAACCGGTCCTACGCCACCCGAGAGCACAGTACTCCTCTCGTCTCCAGGCCTGCCTGCCGCACGGCGGCCACGAGGGTACACGCTACTCTCGCCATCTCTCCACTCCCAGTGCGCGGTTGTCGGTTCCAGCAATAGAGCCACCTGACTCTAGGCTTTCCGTAATGGTATGTGGCTAGGCTGTTCATCATGATCACAACAGGCCTTACAACGAACGGTCCCTACTGCTTTCCGTCGGAAACCATGCATTGGGACTCTAACCCAAATACCCTGGAATCCGCCCGGTTTTCAAATCCCTTTTCCGATGGCGACGAAAGTTGGGACTCTAACCCAAACAGTTGGCCAACCACTCGGAAAACCCGTCCCCTCCGATGACAATGGACTGATCAGGTACACTGTCAACGAACGAGGACAAATACCCTTCCCAGATAATAATTCATTTGTTTCAATCATCAGAGTTGAAAATAGCATTTTTGCAAATCTAGATTAATTAAGCATAGCTAAGCATTTTAACAAAGCATTTCAAATCATCAGGTTCTTTTGGATAATGAGTAGTCAAGGATGGTAAATGCATCAATTGGTTTTCAATCAACTCCTATAAACTTAATGCATCAGTTTTAAACTCAGTGTTATAAAGGTTTTTAAAATAGAAGGGTTAATGCACCGGGGCTTGCCTTTGTTGCAGGTTTGACAATCTCGCCAGAAAACCAGAGAAAACCACTTGACTCGACTTGACGAATATTCCCTCCATCGAGATCAATCAATCAATCTCTCCGATCACCGAATCACTATACGAATGCAATGATACATGATCAATGATATGCACATGAAATGACAATGCAACATTTCAACATAGAAGCAAAACCCTAGTCGGAGCATAATTACACCTATGAGCTAAACAAGGCAACATCAATCAAGGTTCCCTAGGTCATAATGGTGTTTTACCTAGGATCACAAATAATCCCAAAACACACAACCTATAATTCATTTATTTATTCCTTTAATCATTGACCCTATATTAATTGGTTAATAATTTTAATTAAGTCCAAATGAGTTTAGACTTTTCAACAAATAGATTCTAGCTCAAAACAGTAACCTATGAATTTTCATGATTTGTGAAGCTAGAATAAAATTATTAAAATTCAATAAAGATCCATATTGCATTTAAATCTTTTTATTTAATTCTTCTAATTAGACCTATAATAAATATATTACCAAATTAATTCAAATTGGTAACCAAATTTGCCAACAGCAAGATATTGACCCAACATAGTACCAAAATAATTTTCATGATTTTTGGATTATCCTAGAATTAATTAAAAATCATCAAACATGCATTTATCAATTAATTTAGGCATTTTTAGATCATACAGAAAGTTCTTAAAATCATAATTTAGCATTTTTATAATAATCTTCATACCCCAGAGAGCACTCACAATTAATTTCATGAATATTGGATCTACAAATTAATTCATACAAAAAGATAAAGGAGCAGCACTATTCATCAAAATATAAATAGAAATGTTGTTTTAAATCTCCTTGGAAAAGAAAAAATTAGATTCGGCCCAGGGCGGCCCAACCAACCAGCCGGCCCAGTCCAGCCGCGCGCCTCCCTCCTCTCCTTACTCAGGCCGCACGGCCCGCAAGCGAGCGGGCCGGCCCAGCAGCCCACGCACGCGCAAACCTCCCCCGCGCGCCCCTCTCTCCCAGGGACACTGACGGGCGGGTCCACCCGTCAGTTCCCTCTTCCTCCTCCCGCATCCCCTCCCCAGAGCGCGTCGCGCGGGCGGCGCTGCCGCGTTCCGGCGATGCTAAAGCGCTAGAGCCAACGAAGTTAACGGGAAAAAGGATTAGGGGCTCACCAGGGACCTTGAACAACCAATGGAGTAAGCAGGATTGGCTCCGGGACACGATATCGACGCGGGGGCTCGTGCGGCGGCGCGAGCGCTGCGGCAAGCCGCCGTCCCGACAGCTCCCGACAAAGAACCCGGGGCCTAGCGAGCGCACGAGGTTAAGTAAAGCTCAAGGATCAAGTAACACCATACGAGATTGAACTCTCCCTCACCGTGACGGCCCGACCGAGGTGCTCCCGCTCGCGATGGATCCCGACCGCCGGCGAGGAGGAAGAACAGGTCGCACGGCCGACACGATCAAGGAACAAGCTCCTACCGGGCCTAATAGAAACGCAAGGAGGTGCCTGACCTACTGGTGCAAGGAATTGGGCAGTGGTGGAGCAACGGTGGCCAATTTGGCCAGCGACCGCGGCGGGGACGCCGGTAACCGCCCGGAAGGAAACATGGAGATGAGGTGATGGGGGGGGGTTAAATAGAGTGGGGTGGTGACCAAAAGATCGTGGATGACGTCGCCGGCAAGCCGCGCACGTCGAGAGGACGGTATGGGCCAAGGATGGACGGCGACGTGGGCGGCAGTCGCGTCGGCGACGTGGGGAGGAACTAGGGTACAGTGATGAAGTCATCTACAGTGCTTTGAACTCTACTCCATTGACTGTTTTGGCGCCAATTTCTCCCAAAAGTTGAATAGCACTCGAAAATATCTCAGGATAAGAATTGTAGGCCCAGAAAAGATGCACAACTTTGCTTTTGGAAGAAATTTGAAATTTTGAATATTTTTGAAACCACAGCAAAGGGGGTAAAATAGGTTTTTGAAATTCAAATCTAATTTCTGAAATTACTTTTTATTTTTCTCAAGAACTTGAAAAATGCCCAAAATAAAAGTTGCTCTACTCACTGAGCTTTACAACTTCTATTAAGAAAGTTTTGCCAAATTCTTGATATTTTGGAAAATAAAGTTTTAAATTTGAATTCAAACATAGTAATTTGGGTTTAATTCAAATTTTTATTAAAGAACTTCAAAATTGATCAAAATAAAAGTTGTTTATCTCAGAGAGATCTAAAACTCTTGTTAAGGAAGTTTCAGCAGATTCTCAAGAATTTTTGAAGTGTATTTTCAAATTCAAATCTCAAAGCACTGTTTTGAGCCTAATTCAATTATTTTCAACATAACTCCAAAATATCCCAAAATAAAAGTTGCTTAATTTTAAAATATTTACAACTCTTATTAAGGCACCTACCTCAGATTCCCTATAGTTTTTGATTTAGGGTTTTAGGGCCAAATTAAAGTCTAAATTAGATTTTTCTTTTTATTTGATAATTGATTTTGATTAAGTGTTTATTTGTACAATCATTTACAAACACAATCAAGTAAATCAATCTAAGCCCTAATGCTCAAACATAATGCAATTATGGAAAATTAAATATGATGACATGGCAGTTTTATTAACCGTAATACCAGGGGTATTACAGCCTTCCCCCCTAAAAATAAATCTCGCCCCGAGATTTCAGATACGGCTAAAGCCTTAGGTTTAGCAATGGAAAAGAACAGTCTCAAGCACTTAGTTTGGACTTGATTAGTAAATAAACAGAGGTTTTCATTTCATGGAACTTCATAGGGGAGAATTATGTTTAAAGGGTAGCAAGAATTTAGAAAGCTTTCGGGTGGACATTTCTCTGAATTCAAGGATTGCTTCTCTTTCTGACGGTTGATTTCAATACACTTGTATCTTCTTGCTAGAATCTTTTGAGTCATATAATTCCTTCATGTCCTAGCTCTCATGCTGGATACTTGGAGTGTGCCAGACCTGGTTCAACTCACTCTTATCAGGTCAATATCTTAATCAGACTCTTGTTGACACTCCTCAAGGGTGACTTATGAAACACACCATGCACACTCATGAGGGTTCAGACACTGGAGTCAACATGCTTCCAGCTCACACTTAGCTTCCCATTTATAATGAAAATCTTTATTTAGTCTAATCAGTTGTCTCTTAACACTATAACCTTAAACCTTAATTCTCCAAAATAGAACACCTATGCGGAAAGCTATCTGAGTGTGATCTCATAATGAGTTAAGGTTAAGAGTGATGATACCAGCATGGGCCAAGCAGCTACTCCCATATAAAACAGGAGAAACTCTCGGTCGCGTCGCGGCACCATTGATCTATGACCCTAACACCATTATCAAATATACCCAAATAATTCACCACAAGGTGGTTTTTGTATTCCAATTTAATTTTTCACTATAACAAACACTCTTGTTATTACTTAAGTTGAAATGGTTTTTCAAAAGTGGTGCTAGAAGTACACAGAGTTTATACAAGTCAATTGCGATTCTCAAAAGAAATTTCAAGGAGGGTGATGAACTGATGACACATTAATTGTGAGCCACAATGGTCCAGGAGTGCCGACTACGATACCAGTGCATACCCTAACGAACTCCTAGGTGGCTGCAGTCCACAGAGGATCCCAAATTTAGCACGGCACCATAGTCACGTATCGAGTTACCATTATAGAACACAATTAAAGTGACTATAGTAAAAGAGAGAAAAGTAGGTGATTACGGATATGATGAAATATGACCGCAGATATTGACACGAGCATATACCTTCAAAACCTCAGGTAGTGGAGTTACGAGATACTTTAGGTTGCTATAGTGTATCTCAATCGTAGGTCATATTTCACCAAACCAAATCGAATAGAGCTTTATTCGTTGTGAGACTATAGTAGATCAGAACCTTCGTCCTTGATACCTGCACGTGCCTAGCAGAACCTCGTGTGACCATGGCACACAAGAGACCCTAGGTTTCGACGCGGCACCATGGTCTTAGGTCATGGCACTACTATAGGACACAAACCATAAAGACTCTGATAACAAGTCGAATTCAAAAGGGGTGGCACGTGCCGAATCAGGGCATGACACATACATAGGTGGAAGAAAAATTCAGAACAAGTTTTGGACTAGGCAGTGGGATGAATGCGAGGGCATCACAAAAATTTTGAGGAAGTAGATTTTTCATAGATTCCAAGATAATCGGGAATTCATAAAACAACAGGGAATCCTCAGCAGATCGTAGATACCATTTCAAAGTGAATGGATTTCAGGTACCATTTCCAAATCGGTTCCCGCTGTTTTATCAATTCAGATTAAGATAACTGCATGGTCAAAAAAAAAAAATTTTAAAATTCTAAGATACTAAGTGTGAATCTCAGAGTAAGTTGTTAATACTTAGAAATGGATGTAGCTTTTGTGAAAGAGTATAGGCAGAGAGTGAAAGCACATTAATTGTAGGCTAGGATCATAACCATTATCCTTGATAACAGCGAGCGTCCGCCAGTAACTTCTTATGGTTGCGACCCATAAGAGACCCTAGATTTTGACGCTGCATCACGGTCGTGGATCACAACATCCCATAGACTACAACTACAATAGCTTTCGAAAGGAGTATAGGGTCTTCGAAGGAAAAGATGAATTTTCAATTGAATTGATCTCAAGGAATACAGGATTAGCTACCGCTCGAATTTTGATTGGCAGAGTGAAGGAGCGCATCCAGAACTTTCCCAAGAACCAGAAACTTATGGAGTAATGATCATTTACGATTGACAGGAACTTGATATAGAACCAGGTTCATTGATTTAATTGATCCTGATATATATATATATATATATATATTTTTTTTACTTTGGAAGAGGATTTTTTAACAGAGTCTAACTTGAAAATTCAGTGGTACTCAGTACCATTAGAGGGCGGTCACGATCATACTACGATACCTGCATACTCTCGGCGACAAGCCATGTGGATGCATCACACATGGGGCTCCAAGCTTTACAGCGGTATCGCAGGTCAGGAACGACTTATCCTATAGGTACTTGCATCAACCTGACCTTCCAAGCAAGAGAAGGATAAAGTAGCATGTTGAAAAAAATCCTTTCTAAATAATGAAGACTATTGTTATCCTTTCAAGGTTTGTGACATTGATGTCCTTTGAAAGAATAGAACTTGTAAATTAAGCTGTTTCATAAGCTTTTGACAAAGGACTTTGGATCAAGGGGTTTTCAAAAGGGTGCTATACGGAGTTAGAATTATTTGGAAGGAATCATGCATTTACCAAAAGCCTTTTGGAAGATGGATTTCAAATAACGTTTGGGAGTTGAAAAGTATTTGAAAGTTTTAAACTCCAGGTTTGAGATTAGTTTTGAACCCAAAACGAGTTTTTGAAAAACAAATCTTTTGACTATCTTGCTTTTTTTTTTAACAAAAATTTAGAATGTATTAATTCCAAATTTGCAAAACTTGGTTTGAATGATTCAGTTTTCATATCAAGGCCGTTTGTTTACTTTAAACAAAATTGGGAGGGCCTTTGCACTCATCTTTGTTTTCAAAACCTGCCATTGACTTGAGTTGTCAGAAATCTTCACCAAATCCTTCAGCAAGCACAAGGAAAGATATGAGAATGAGACCTTTTGAAATAAGTTTTGTTTTTGGAAATACAGATATACTTTATTATGGGGGAAGTATTAATTGTTGTAATGCATGATATCATGATGCATGAACGTTCCAACGCGAATTAGAATACTACGATATACGTATATATTCATATAAATAAAATATTAGAGTGACATGCACTCAATATTTTAGAACATAGGGCATACCTAAGGTGCTAATCCACTACTAGGCCTAAAATATATCTATAGACCTATAGAAAGAATCAAAGAAAGATCCTATAGAATGAATGAGGTGAGTTTAGAAGCAACTCAGACCAAACTACCCCATTGTTTTTATTTGATCCAAAACAGTTTGAACGTTGTTGTAACGTAATACCACAAGTTCTCTACAATGAAATGCTCTGATACCACTTGTGACAGAACCGCCTTAATCATAGGGCCCACATGCCCCGTCATCGTCCCTAAGGGCCTTTGACCAGTCAGCACGAGTTCCCTTTGACCTGGGTGGCCTGCCGGGTCTCCTAGGAAACCCAATTTCCCTGAGGATCTCATTGTAAAGACATTGCGAGTATTACAACAGTTTTACACAAATAAAATGAATCAGAGTTAAGAGTGCGGAAGTATTACATAAATATAAATTTTCGAACTTAAATTACATTGTCCCAAACCAGAGCTTTGTAGTGGAGTAGCAGTATACAACTATACCCTTGCCCAAGGGTTATACCATGAACACATCTTCAACCATGCGCGATCCTTCAACCGGCACGGTCACGCGTAGACTTATATTAAAATACCTGCAACAGGGGGTTTACAAACCCTGAGTACTGGGTACTCCGCAAGACTTACCCGACTAAAAAAAAAAAATTTGACTCTTGGAATGCAAGGCTGAGGGTAAGGCTAACAGAAGATAAGAGTTTAGCAGAAAAGCATTACTAGCTTATTTCAGGATTATAGTTCATCATATTCTTTAACAATATCAAAAGTTTCAGTATCAATCATAAATCCACATTCTTTCCATTATTCAGTTACTTTCAAAAACACCTATGTTCCGAACCACTTTTCGGGGTAGACGTGAGGATCAAGTCTCCATAACCGAGGAGCACGTCGATTCGAATCAAGTAAGTACCCAGCTGGGGATTCTATCCACACTGCATATGTAGCACTTAAGCTTGCATATACCAACCCGTCGTCACGATTTTTCTATCCCGGAACCGGTCCTACGCCACCCGAGAGCACAGTACTCCTCTCGTCTCCAGGCCTGCCTGCCGCACGGCGGCCACGAGGGTACACGCTACTCTCGCCATCTCTCCACTCCCAGTGCGCGGTTGTCGGTTCCAGCAATAGAGCCACCTGACTCTAGGCTTTCCGTAATGGTATGTGGCTAGGCTGTTCATCATGATCACAACAGGCCTTACAACGAACGGTCCCTACTGCTTTCCGTCGGAAACCATGCATTGGGACTCTAACCCAAATACCCTGGAATCCGCCCGGTTTTCAAATCCCTTTTCCGATGGCGACGAAAGTTGGGACTCTAACCCAAACAGTTGGCCAACCACTCGGAAAACCCGTCCCCTCCGATGACAATGGACTGATCAGGTACACTGTCAACGAACGAGGACAAATACCCTTCCCAGATAATAATTCATTTGTTTCAATCATCAGAGTTGAAAATAGCATTTTTGCAAATCTAGATTAATTAAGCATAGCTAAGCATTTTAACAAAGCATTTCAAATCATCAGGTTCTTTTGGATAATGAGTAGTCAAGGATGGTAAATGCATCAATTGGTTTTCAATCAACTCCTATAAACTTAATGCATCAGTTTTAAACTCAGTGTTATAAAGGTTTTTAAAATAGAAGGGTTAATGCACCGGGGCTTGCCTTTGTTGCAGGTTTGACAATCTCGCCAGAAAACCAGAGAAAACCACTTGACTCGACTTGACGAATATTCCCTCCATCGAGATCAATCAATCAATCTCTCCGATCACCGAATCACTATACGAATGCAATGATACATGATCAATGATATGCACATGAAATGACAATGCAACATTTCAACATAGAAGCAAAACCCTAGTCGGAGCATAATTACACCTATGAGCTAAACAAGGCAACATCAATCAAGGTTCCCTAGGTCATAATGGTGTTTTACCTAGGATCACAAATAATCCCAAAACACACAACCTATAATTCATTTATTTATTCCTTTAATCATTGACCCTATATTAATTGGTTAATAATTTTAATTAAGTCCAAATGAGTTTAGACTTTTCAACAAATAGATTCTAGCTCAAAACAGTAACCTATGAATTTTCATGATTTGTGAAGCTAGAATAAAATTATTAAAATTCAATAAAGATCCATATTGCATTTAAATCTTTTTATTTAATTCTTCTAATTAGACCTATAATAAATATATTACCAAATTAATTCAAATTGGTAACCAAATTTGCCAACAGCAAGATATTGACCCAACATAGTACCAAAATAATTTTCATGATTTTTGGATTATCCTAGAATTAATTAAAAATCATCAAACATGCATTTATCAATTAATTTAGGCATTTTTAGATCATACAGAAAGTTCTTAAAATCATAATTTAGCATTTTTATAATAATCTTCATACCCCAGAGAGCACTCACAATTAATTTCATGAATATTGGATCTACAAATTAATTCATACAAAAAGATAAAGGAGCAGCACTATTCATCAAAATATAAATAGAAATGTTGTTTTAAATCTCCTTGGAAAAGAAAAAATTAGATTCGGCCCAGGGCGGCCCAACCAACCAGCCGGCCCAGTCCAGCCGCGCGCCTCCCTCCTCTCCTTACTCAGGCCGCACGGCCCGCAAGCGAGCGGGCCGGCCCAGCAGCCCACGCACGCGCAAACCTCCCCCGCGCGCCCCTCTCTCCCAGGGACACTGACGGGCGGGTCCACCCGTCAGTTCCCTCTTCCTCCTCCCGCATCCCCTCCCCAGAGCGCGTCGCGCGGGCGGCGCTGCCGCGTTCCGGCGATGCTAAAGCGCTAGAGCCAACGAAGTTAACGGGAAAAAGGATTAGGGGCTCACCAGGGACCTTGAACAACCAATGGAGTAAGCAGGATTGGCTCCGGGACACGATATCGACGCGGGGGCTCGTGCGGCGGCGCGAGCGCTGCGGCAAGCCGCCGTCCCGACAGCTCCCGACAAAGAACCCGGGGCCTAGCGAGCGCACGAGGTTAAGTAAAGCTCAAGGATCAAGTAACACCATACGAGATTGAACTCTCCCTCACCGTGACGGCCCGACCGAGGTGCTCCCGCTCGCGATGGATCCCGACCGCCGGCGAGGAGGAAGAACAGGTCGCACGGCCGACACGATCAAGGAACAAGCTCCTACCGGGCCTAATAGAAACGCAAGGAGGTGCCTGACCTACTGGTGCAAGGAATTGGGCAGTGGTGGAGCAACGGTGGCCAATTTGGCCAGCGACCGCGGCGGGGACGCCGGTAACCGCCCGGAAGGAAACATGGAGATGAGGTGATGGGGGGGGTTAAATAGAGTGGGGTGGTGACCAAAAGATCGTGGATGACGTCGCCGGCAAGCCGCGCACGTCGAGAGGACGGTATGGGCCAAGGATGGACGGCGACGTGGGCGGCAGTCGCGTCGGCGACGTGGGGAGGAACTAGGGTACAGTGATGAAGTCATCTACAGTGCTTTGAACTCTACTCCATTGACTGTTTTGGCGCCAATTTCTCCCAAAAGTTGAATAGCACTCGAAAATATCTCAGGATAAGAATTGTAGGCCCAGAAAAGATGCACAACTTTGCTTTTGGAAGAAATTTGAAATTTTGAATATTTTTGAAACCACAGCAAAGGGGGTAAAATAGGTTTTTGAAATTCAAATCTAATTTCTGAAATTACTTTTTATTTTTCTCAAGAACTTGAAAAATGCCCAAAATAAAAGTTGCTCTACTCACTGAGCTTTACAACTTCTATTAAGAAAGTTTTGCCAAATTCTTGATATTTTGGAAAATAAAGTTTTAAATTTGAATTCAAACATAGTAATTTGGGTTTAATTCAAATTTTTATTAAAGAACTTCAAAATTGATCAAAATAAAAGTTGTTTATCTCAGAGAGATCTAAAACTCTTGTTAAGGAAGTTTCAGCAGATTCTCAAGAATTTTTGAAGTGTATTTTCAAATTCAAATCTCAAAGCACTGTTTTGAGCCTAATTCAATTATTTTCAACATAACTCCAAAATATCCCAAAATAAAAGTTGCTTAATTTTAAAATATTTACAACTCTTATTAAGGCACCTACCTCAGATTCCCTATAGTTTTTGATTTAGGGTTTTAGGGCCAAATTAAAGTCTAAATTAGATTTTTCTTTTTATTTGATAATTGATTTTGATTAAGTGTTTATTTGTACAATCATTTACAAACACAATCAAGTAAATCAATCTAAGCCCTAATGCTCAAACATAATGCAATTATGGAAAATTAAATATGATGACATGGCAGTTTTATTAACCGTAATACCAGGGGTATTACAGCAACAAAAATTCTATACTAAAGCATACCATATTATATGTTTACGTGTAGATATGCTCATGTGGAGTCTAAAAAAATAGATTTTACATTTTACAATTTTCTATAATTTACTATGATTTGTCAAAGATGTAGCCAAAATAAATAAAAAAAGAAAAAGACAAAACCTTCATAGCAAAACTTTATACTAAAACATATCATAATATATGTTCACTGCGTAGATCTACTCATGTGGAGTCCAACAAAACTGGATTTTTTATTTTATGATTTTTCTGTGATTTACTGTGATTTTTTAAAAATTCAGCCGAAACAATTAAAAAAGAAAAAGACAAAACCACCGTCACTGAAGCAAAACCACCATTTACTGTAGCAAACCGCCTTCAAAACCGCTCTAGGGAGGTAAAGTGCACGGTTTGAAAAGTTAGGGGAGATGGTTTGTCCGATTTTGAGGTTAAGAGAGCCAAACCAAACTTTGGCAAAAAGATAAGGAAGGTAAAATAGATCTGTAAAGAGCATCTCAATATAGATTGTTTTGCAACTCCCTAAAAGGTGTTAGGAATTCAGGCAATTTCTAAGTCAATTTAATTCAGAAATAAAATAGCAGATTTATGATGACATATATGTGCGTGTGTATCTCACTCTTAAAAGCTATAGCATGCAAGAACGACATATTGATCAAAATAGTAAATACGCAAATTACTGTAGGAAAAGGTTTATAAATGTACCAAGCGGAGGGTCCAATGCCAAGGGCATCGGAGACTCCATTCGCACTAGTCGACATAGTGTGTTGTTCGAAGTCGTGAACCACAGTCGATGCAGGTAAAGGATCGTAGTGTAGTCCTACGAACGGTCACCAGGAAGTAGCCGATGAAGACAGTCGATCCTCGTCTGCCAAGAATAGCCGATCGCCACCCTGAAAAGTCCTAAATAGCTAGAGGGGGGTGAATAGCCTATAAAAATCTACAAACAACACTTAACAAGCCGATTAGTAACAATAGCAAGCTTTACAAAGCACTAGCTCTAAACTACACTATGCAAGCCACCTAGACAAGTAAACTACACTATGATCACTAGTTCACACTCAAAGGCTATGTCACTACTGTACACTACTCCTAAGTAAACAACTAACTAACAAACTACACAAGAGAGTAAGTACACAAATGTAAAGAGTAAAGGTGATTTCAATACCCCCGGTGTAGAGAAGAGATGAAGTCCAATATAACCAATCAATCAAATACAAGAGAAATCCTCGGTAGAGAGATGACACAAGAATTTTTACCGAGGTTCACTTGCTTGCCGGCAAGCTAGTCCTCGTTGTAGCGATACACCCACTTGGAGGTTCACGCGCTAATTGGCATCACACGCCAAACCCTTCTCAAGGGTGCCGCACAACCAACACAAGACGGGGATCCACCAAGCTACGAGCAATCCACTAAAGATGCCTTTCGCGATCTCCCGCGGGGATAGGCTCAAGAACCCCTCACAATACCTTGATCGGAGGTGGAGACAATCACCAACTCCCCTCAACTATCCTCGCAGCTCCAAGCCGTCTAGGAGTCGGCAAACTCCAGGAGTAATGAGAGAAACCGCTGTGAATCACCGCTACCAAGTGCCTCTAAATGATCTCTATCAACGCAATGCACTTGATGCTCTCCAAACTCACCAAATGATGATGACAATCAAGTAGGATGAGTGAGAGTAGAGTGGGAAGGCTCACAAGTATGCTATGATGTTTAGGAGTGCCAAGAGCACCTCTCCAAACTAGCCAAGTGACTATTTATAAGCCACACATAAAGAACTAGCCGTTTAGACTTTACTGCGTACCGTCGGACTGTCCGACGGCCAGAGCGTCAGACTAATCTGCACGGTCCGACGCCCCGGATGAACGTCACGTGTCACTAGCCGTTTGAAGTCGAACGTTGGATCACAACAGCTAACTTCCCGCGCTAAACGAACCGTCGGACGGACGAACGTCGGACCAACACCCGCGGTCCGACGCCCACTACCATTGCACTGTCGGACTGAAAATACACGGCATGTCGGACCAAACGAAACCACGGTCCGACGTTTCCAGAGAGCTCCCCGAGCCCTGAAAACCATCGGACGTTGGTCCGACGCCCACCGTCGAACTAATGCCGAGAGTCCGACGCTCTCAGAGCTCGCCACGTGTCAGCTCTCGCACGATCTGCACCGTCGGACGCTCGGGCAAAAAGTCCGACGCTCCGAAACTGAACGTCCGACGCTCCTCCGCAGGGTTAGCCGTCGGACCGAGGCTAATGGTCCGACGCTCTGTGACTCTACGGTCTGACGCTCTATTTTCTTAGGATTTTCACTCAAACCTTTCACCCTTTGTTCCCATGTGCTAACACCAAGTGTTCTACACCTTGTGCACGTGTGTTAACCTTTTCAAAAGAGTTTTCCAAGGGTTTGTTAGTGTCACTAGCATCTATATGTAATGCAATGATCATGAACATGTAGTGGCACTTGATAACCGTATTTCATCAATGATTTTGCCCCTCTTGATAGTACGGCTATCTATCCTAAATGTGATCACTCCCTCTATGGAGTCTTGATCACCAAAAGCAAAAGAGCTCCTATGGATTATACCTTTGCCTTGAGCTCCTAGCTTTTTCACCATCTCTTGATGAAGCTTGTGGACTCCTTTTGATGATGGACTTATACCATTTGCATGGATGCCGCCAATAGTGCTTTCTCCTTTATTGATGGGCTTACACCATTTTCATGGACGCCGTCATTGCCCTTCACTTGTGGCCTCCACCGACCCGGTCCTTTGCTCCATCTTGCCATTTGCTAATCAATTCTCATGAAACACTTAGAGCAATCGTTAGCAAACTAGGTTTCATCAATTACCCAAAACCAAACATGCGCTTTCAATCTCCCCCTTTTTGGTAATTGATGACAACCTTCACAAAGATATGAAATGAAAACCAAGTTTGCACTTTGATAGTACTAGCTCCCCCTACATATGTGATTCCTTATGTTTGGTTCAATTTTTCACATATGCATGAATTTGAAGGTTTCGGTGAGCTACTACTATCAAATGATGCTAAGGTATATAGAATGGACCTTTAAAGCGTGATACCATCGGAGTTGCGAAAATATACCATCCTTAGCACCATTGTTTACTAGTCATGCATCACAAACTCAAAAAACCTCGTGAGATCAACATTTAAGTAAAAGAGGTACTTTGTATGACATGTAAGTCCTATGCACGCTAGTTTGTCAAATCACCATTCAAATCCTATTTCTAAGCATTTCACCAATTCAAACAAGTATAGGAATTGAAGTTTTGACAATGCAACAATTCATATGTTAATGCATACACAAATGCAACAACTTATTCATGAGCTTACTCCCCCTACTTGTGTGCTTTCAAATTTTTAATTGACCCCTTTTCTTTCTTATTTTTGTGACTTTCTTCTCCCCCTTTGTCAACAATCACCAAAAATGGTGCAAATTATGGGAGTATCAAGTCAATAAATGGGGTTTAGTTCATGTTCACATTGGTTCAATCTAGATCAGTTGCCTAGAATATGTAACTAAGTTTAAACCAAGGACAAGCTTCTTCACACCTCACTAGTAGGGTTATCTTGACCATGTTAAGTTACACATCATGAGCTCATATTCTAGATTCAACACTAGGTTTGCAAGCCCATCAATATGTCATATGCTACCACTTGATCATACAAGCATAAAGAACAAAAGTGGTATCATATATACATGAAAGCATTTGATTTTTCATGAATGAGCCTATAAGATGCATTTCATGTCTACATGAACTAGACAAATCCTTATCAAAGTATGAATGCCATGTCAACCAATTTTACCTTACTTTAATCGAAGAAGAGGCATGTCATATAATGTGGAATGCTTTTCACTTCATGTTGGAGTAGTCTAGTATGTTTAGCTCATTTCTCAACTTGCAAAATCTTGACTCATCAAGTGGCTTGGTAAAGATATCCGCTAATTGATCTTCGGTGCCAACACTTTCAATTGCAATATCCCCTTTGATTTGGTGATCTCTAATGAAGTGATGCCTTATGTCAATGTGCTTTGTTCTTGAATGTTTCACGGGGTTGTTGGTTAGCTTGATAGCACTCTCATTGTCACATAGCAAAAGCACTTTCTTGTATTTCAATCCAAAATCACTCAAGGTTGCCTTCATCCAAAGCAATTGTGCACAACAACTTCCGGCACTAAAGTACTCTGCTTCGGCTGTTGAGAGAGCAACACTATTTTGCTTCTTTGAAGACCATGATACAAATGACCTTCCAAACAATTGACAAGTTCCACTAGTGCTCTTTCTATCAACCTTGCAACCGGCATAGTCGGAGTCCGAATATCCAATAAGCTCAAAGTTGGACCCCTTAGGATACCACAACCCAACATCTTGTGTGCCCTTCAAATACCTCAATATTCTCTTTGCGGCTTTCAAATGACTTTCTCTTGGTGAGGCTTGAAATCTTGCACACATGCACACACTAAACATGACATCCGGTCGAGATGCGGTCACATCAAGGAGACTTCCAATCATTGATCTGTATAGCTTTTGTTCTACCATTTTGCCACTATCATCCAAGTTCAAATGCCCATTAGTTGCCATAGGAGTATTCATGGGCTTTGCATGTTCCAATCCAAATTTCTTCACCATATCCCTTATGTACTTGTCTTGACTTACAAATGTACCATTCTTTATTTGCTTAACTTGAAGACTAAGGAAGTAGCTAAGCTCACCAATCATGGACATTTCAAACTCACTTGCCATCATATTCCCAAATTCTTCACAAAACTCTTGATTTGTTGATCCAAAGATGATATCATCCACGTATATTTGTAACACAAACAAATCTTTGACAAGCTCCTTAGTGAAGAGAGTTGTATCAACCTTTCCCATTTTGAACCCTTTAGAGAGCAAGAAATCTCTCAATCTCTCATACCATGCTCTAGGTGCTTGCTTCAAACCATACAATGCCTTTCTTAGCTTGTACACATGGTTGGGCTTCTTCACATCTTCAAATCCAGAAGGTTGTTCCACATAAACCAACTCATTGATGTACCTATTGAGAAATGTACTCTTGACATCCATTTGATATAATTTGATGTTGTTAGCACAAGCATAGGCTAATAAGATTCTAATGGCCTCCAATCTAGCAACCGGTGCATAGATTTCTCCAAAATCAAGACCTTCTAGTTGAGTGTAATCTTGTGCAACCAATCTAGCCTTGTTTCTTATTACTATGCCATCTTGATCTTGCTTGTTTCTAAAGACCCATTTTGTTCCTATCACATTGTGTTTCTTTGGTCTTTCCACTAGCTCCCAAACTTGATTTCTTGTGAAATTGTTGAGCTCTTCATGCATGGCATTGACCCAATCAACATCTTTCAATGTTTCCTCAATCTTGGTTGGCTCTATGGTTAACACAAATGAGAAATGCTCACAAATTTGAGCTAGTCTTGCTCTAGTTTGAACTCCACTTTGAATACCACCAATGATTTGATCCAAAAGATGATCCCTTGCAATAGAGACCGGTTGGAGAATAGGAACTTGATCATTGGATTGAGATGAGCTAGCTTGTTGATCTTGCACTTGAGATTGATCTTATGAGTCACTTGCACTTGCTTCATTTTCAACTTGCATACTAGTATGAATTGCATCATCATCTTCATCATCATTGACTTGCCTTGGCCTAATATCACCAATATCCATATCTTTCATTGCATTTGCCAAGTCATTGCCTCTCACGTCACTAAGATTTTCATCTTCATCTTGAGAGCCTTGAGTTTCATCAAATTCAACATCATGTACCTCCTCAAGAGTACCACTAGCCAAATTCCAAACTCTATATGCCTTGCTTGTGGTTGAATAGCCAAGTAAGAAACCTTCATCACATTTCTTTTCAAATTTGCTCAATCTTGTGCCTTTCTTAAGAATGTAGCATTTGCAACCAAAAACCCGAAAATATGCAATGTTGGGCTTTCTACCATTCAATAGCTCATAAGGAGTCTTTGCAAGCATACCATGCCAATATAAGCTGTTGATGTAGTAGTAAGCGGTGTTGATTGCTTCGGCCCAAAAAGAATGACTAACATTGTATTCACTTAGCATTGATCTTGCCATATCTATCAAGGTTCTATTCTTCCTTTCAACAATGCCATTTGATTGTGGTGTATACTTGGGTGAGAATTGATGTTCAATGCCACACTCATCACATAATTCATCAATCTTGGTGTTCTTGAATTCACTACCATTGTCACTTCTAACTTTCTTGATGGTTGTTTCAAACTCATTTTGGCTTCTCTTAACAAAAGACTTGAATATATCATACACTTCACTCTTGTCAACTAGAAAGAATACCCATGTATATCTAGTATAGTCATCCACAATCACAAATCCATACTTGCTCCCACCAATGCTAGTATATGTGGTTGGTCCAAACAAGTCCATATGTAAGAGCTCAAAAGCTTTACTAGTACTCATCATGTTCTTCTTAGGATGTGTATTTCCAACTTGTTTGCCGGCTTGACATGAACTACAAAGCTTATCTTTCTCAAAAGTGACATCTTTCAAGCCTCTAACTAGATCATGCTTCACTAGTTTGTTCAATTGTTTCATTCCAACATGACTAAGTCTTCTATGCCATAACCAACCCAAACTTGACTTAGTGATCAAACAAGTTGACAATTGAGTTTCACTAGCATTGAAATCCACAAGATATAGGTTGTCATATTTAAACCCTTTGAATATCAAATTTGACCCATCAACACTAACAATTTCAACATCATCAACCCCAAATATGCACTTGAAACCGAGATCACAAAGTTGTGCAACAGAGAGCAAATTGAAGTTCAAGCTTTCAACTAGCAACACATTTGAGATGGACATATCATTGGAGATAGCAATTTTATCAAGTCCTCTCACTTTCCCTTTCTTGTTGTCACCAAATGTGATTGCATCATAGCCACTATTTGCACTTGTGTTGAAAGAGTCAAACATACTAGAATCACCCGTCATATGTTGAGTGCATCCACTATCAAGCACACAATGCCTCCATCCGTCTTTGTAATTGACCTAAAAAAGAGATCAATTCCTTTTAGGTACCCAAACTTGTTGGGTCCTTGAATGTTATTGACTAAGCTCTTTGGTACCCAAATGGTCTTCTTTTTTGGACCCAACATAAATGTACTAACAAACTTAGCCTTCACACCGTTTGAGCCCTTTGTGAGAATGTAGCAAGAATCAAACTTAATTGAGGATACATAAGCATTGGATTTCTTACTTTTGCAATCTTGCTCTAAGTGACCAACTTGCTTGCATTTTGTGCAATATCGGCCATTTCTCTTCACAAAACAAGTCTTGTGAGGAGTAAAGGCGGTTTTGCCTTTCTTGGGGGTATAGCCCAATCCCTCTTTGTGGAGAGATGCCCTTTGGCTACCCAAGCACATAAGCAAGCGGTCCTCACCACCATAAGCCTTAGCTAAGGAGTGATTGAGCTTTTTAACCTCCTCCTTTAGGTTCTTGTTCTCAACTACTAGTGAAGGGTCACTAGTGGGTGAGGTAGTAGTGGGGGTGCTACAAGAAGGGTTAGTAGTAGCAACAATAATAGGTTCACAAGATATATCACATGTTACACCTATGTTGCAAGTTTTAGTTTCTTTCTTTTACACTTGTTGTTGCAAATCTTCATTTTGCTCAACTAGAGAGGAATGAGCTTCATCAAGCTTAGTGTGAGCTTTTGGAGCTTCTTATGGTCTTCCTTTAGACTCTCATAAGATGCTCTAAGCTCCTCAAGTTCTTACTCAATGGATTGTTTATCCTTGCGCAAGCTCTTACATTTCTTTTTAAGCTTATCAAAATGAATACGTGCATCATCAAGCATGTCAATTAGCTCTTCTTTTGTTAGGTCATCATCACTAGATTCTTTATCGGATGATACCTTTGAGTCCTTCGCCATGAAGCAAGAAGGAGTGTCGAAGATGGAAGGCTTGTCATGAATGGCAATGCTTGCATGTGCCTTCCTCTTGCTCTTCTTGTCATCATCACTTTCTTCATCACTTGAAGAGGCATCACTATCCCATGTCACCACATGAGAATAGTTCTTCTTCTTCTTGTATGAGGATTCCTTCTTCTCTTTTTTCTCCTTCCTCTCATGCTTGTTCTTCTTTTTGCCCTTGTGATCATCTTCACTTGAGTGTGGGCAATCGGCTACCAAGTGATCTTTGCTTCCACAATTGAAGCATCTTCTTGGCCCATCAAACTTTCTTGCATTCTTTTTCCTTCTTGCCCGGTAGCCCTTTTTCTTCATGAACTTGCCAAATCTTCTCACTAGAAGGGCCATCTCCTCATCACTCTCACTTGTGCTTGATGGATCTTCACATGATTCAACTTTTGCTTTGCCCTTGTCTTTTGATGATGATGTGGCTTTGAATGCCACACTCTTCTTCTTCTTCTCATTTTTGGAGTCTTCATCTTTTTCTTTCTTCTTCTTATTGATCAACTCCTCCTTGTCATCATCATCTCTATAGGCATCATCGGTCATCACCTCCGTAAGCACTTGGTTTGGTGTCAACTCACTCAATGTAGTCATCACCAGAACCGTGATCAAGGTAGCAAATCTCTTGGGCAAGCTCTTCAAGAATTTCATTGAGAAGTCACTATCCTTCACCTCTTCATCCACGGCCTTGAGATCATTCACAATGACTTGCAATCTATGGAACATCTCCGGCACGGTTTCATCATTCTTCATCTTGAAGCTTGCAAACTTGTCCTTCAAGATGTATGCTTTGGTGGCCTTTACACCCTTGGTGCCCTCATATGATTTCTCAAACTTCTTCCAAGCTTCATGAGCACTCTCAATGTTCTTGATTTGCTCAAACACTTTTTCATCTACGGCCTCATGAATAGCACAAACCGCAATGTCATTGAATTGAAGCAATCTTTCTTCGGCGGTTGTGGGATTGGCCGCATTGGCAATCTCAATCTTAGTTTCCACAACCTTCCAAAGCTCTCTATTGATTGACTTCATTTGTGAGGTCATCTTGCTCTTCCAATATGCATAATTTGTTCCATCAAATTGGGGTGGCTTATTGGTGTTGTTGATGTGAATGTTGAGTTGAGCCATTTTTACACCGTAGGTTGTTAAGCCTCAAATCAACGGTGCCTCAGCTCCGATACCACTTGAAAGGTCCTAAATGGCTAGAGGGGGGTGAATAGCCTATAAAAATCTACAAACAACACTTAACAAGCCGATTAGTAACAATAGCAAGCTTTGCAAAGCACTAGCTCTAAACTACACTGTGCATGCCACCTAGACAAGTAAACTACACTATGATCACTAGTTCACACTCAAAGGCTATGTCACTACTATACACTACTCCTAAGTAAGCAACTAACTAACAAACTACACAAGAGAGTAAGTACACAAATGTAAAGAGTAAAGGTGATTTCAATACCCCCGGTGTAGAGAAGAGATGAAGTACAATATAACCAATCAATCAAATACAAGAGAAATCCTCGGTAGAGAGATGACACAAGAATTTTTACCGAGGTTCACTTGCTTGCCGGTAAGCTAGTCCTCGTTGTAGCGATACACCCACTTGGAGGTTCACGCGCTAATTGGCATCACACGCCAAACCCTTCTCAAGGGTGCCGCACAACCAACACAAGATGGGGATCCACCAAGCTACGAGCAATCCATTAAAGATGCCTTTCGCGATCTCCCGCGGGGATAGGCTCAAGAACCCCTCACAATACTGAAAGCCCATGTTTGGTTTTGGGTAATTGATGAAACCTAGTTTGCTAACGATTGCTCTAAGTGTTTCATGAGAATTGATTAGCAAATGGCAAGATGGAGCAATGGACCGGGTCGGTGGAGGTCACAAGTGAAGGGCAATGACGGCGTCCATGAAAATGGTGTAAGTCCATCAACAAAGGAGAAAGCCCTATTGACGGCATCCATGCAAATGGTATAAGTCCATCATCATAGGTGTCCACAAGGTCCATCAAGAGATGAGAAGGAAGTTGATAAGAAACCGGGAGCTCAAGGCAAAGGTATAACCAATAGGAGCTCTTTTGGTTTTGGTGATCAAGACTCCATAGAGGGAGTGATCACATTTAGGATAGATAGCCGTACTATCAAGAGGGGTGAAATCGTTGATGAAATACGGTTATCAAGTGCCACTAGGTGTTCATGATCATTGCATATGCATATAGATGCTAGTGACACTAACTTGACCCGTGGAAAACTCTTTGAAAAAGGCTAACACACGTGCACCTAAGTGAGAGACACTTTGGAGTGTTAGTGACTTAAGAAACGGGGTGAAGTTTGAGGGTTAGAGAGGGTTTGGTCCTCTCTTCCTCCTGCCGAGCTTGCGAGGCAGGATTCGGCGAATTTCGGAGACATTACAATAGAAAAACTAGCGTCGGACCGTATTGTCACAGAGCGTCGGACCATTAGCCTCAGTCCGACGGCTAACACTGCTGAGAGCGTCGGACGTTCAGTTTCGGAGCGTCGGACTATTGTCCGAAGCGTCCGACGGTGCAGAGCGACGAAGAAGTGACACGTGGAGAGCAGGTGGGCGTCGGACTCTCGGCGTTAGTCCGACGGTGAGCGTCGGACCAACGTCCGACGGTTTTCAGGGCTCGGGGAGCTCTCTGGAAACGTCGGACGGCCGCGATCGTTAGTCCGACGGCTTCATCCCGCTGAGTCCGACGGTGTCAGCTGAGGGCGTCAGACCGTTTGTTTTAGTCCGACGATTATACAGTCCGACGGTTCGTATAGCGCGGGAAGTTAGCCGTTGTGATCCAACGTTCGACTTCAAACGGTTAGTGACACGTGGCGTTTATCCGGGGCGTCGGACCGTGCAGATTAGTCCGACGGTCTGGCCGTCGGACAGTCCGATGGTACGCAGTGAAGTCTAAACGGCTATTTCTTTGTGTGTGGCTTATAAATAGTCACTTGGCTGGTTTGGGGAGTAGCTCTTGGGACTCCTGAACATCATAGCATACTTGTGAGCCTTCCCACTCCACTCTCACTCATCCTACTTGATTGTGTTCATCATTTGGTGAGTTTGGAGAGCATCAAGTGCATTGCATTGATAGAGATCAACTAGAGGCACTTGGTAGTGGTATTTCGCAGCGGTTTCTCTTGTTACTCTTGGAGTTTGCCGACTCCTAGACGGCTTGGAGCTGCGAGGATCGTTGAGGGGAGTTGGTGATTGTCTCTGCCTCCGATCAAGGTATTGTGAGGGGTTCTTGAGCCTATCCCCGCGGGAGATCGCGAAAGGCATCTTTAGTGGATTGCTCGTAGCTTGGTGGATCCCCATCTTGTGTTGGTTGTGCGGCACCCTTGAGAAGGGTTTGGCGTGTGATGCCAATTAGCGCGTGAACCTCCAAGTGGGTGTATCGCTACAACGAGGACTAGCTTGCCGGCAAGCAAGTGAACCTCGGTAAAAAATCTTGTGTCATCTCTCTACCGAGGATTTCCTTTATTTGTGATTGATTGGTTATATTGGACTTCATATCTTCTCTACACCGGGGGTATTGAAATCACCTTCTCTCTTTACTTTTGTGCACTTACTCTCGTGTGTAGCTCGTTAGTTAGTTGCTCACTTAGGAGTAGTGTTTAGTAGTGACATAGCCTTTGAGTGTGAACTAGTGATCATAGTGTTGTATACTTGTCTAGGTGGCTTGCATAGTGTAGTTTAGAGCTAGTGCTTTGCAAAGCTTGCTATTGTTACTAATCGGCTTGTGAAGTGTTGTTTGTAGATTTTTATAGCCTATTCACCCCCCCTCTAGCCATTTAGTACCTTTCAAATACCTTGATCGGAGGCGGAGACAATCACCAACTCCCCTCAACGATCCTCGCAGGTCCAAGCCGTCTAGGAGTCGGCAAACTCCAGGAGTAATGAGAGAAACCGCTGCGAATCACCGCTACCAAGTGCCTCTAGATGATCTCTATCAATGCAATGCACTTGATGCTCTCCAGTAGGATGAGTGAGAGTGGAGTGGGAAGGCTCACAAGTATGCTATGATGTTTAGGAGTGGCAAGGGCACCTCCCCAAACCAGCCAAGTGACTATTTATAAGCCACACACAAAGAACTAGCCGTTTAGACTTTACTGCATACCGTTGGACTGTCCGATGGCTAGAGCGTCGGACTAATCTGCACAGTCCAACGCCCCGGATGAACGCCACGTGTCACTAGCCATTTGAAGTCGAACGTTGGATCACAACGGCTAACTTCCTGCGCTAAACGAACCGTCGGACGGACGAACGTCGGACCAACACCCGCGGTCCGACGCCCACTGCCATTGCACCGTCGGACTGAAAATACACGGCGTGTCGTACCAAAAGAAACCACGGTCCGACGTTTCCAGAGAGCTCCCCGAGCTCTGAAAACCATCGGACGTTGGTCCGACGCTCACCTTCGGACTAACGCCGAGAGTCCGTCGCTCTTAGAGCTCGCCACGTGTCAGCTCTCGCACGATCTGCACCGTCGGACGCTCGGGCAAAAAGTCCGACGCTCCGAAACTGAACGTCCGACGCTCCTCCGCAGGGTTAGCCGTCGGACCGAGGCTAATGGTCCGACGCTCTGTGACTCTACGGTCCGACGCTCTATTTTCTTAGGATTTTCACTCAAACCTTTCACCCTTTGTTCCCATGTGCTAACATCAAGTGTTCTACACCTTGTGTACGTGTGTTAGCCTTTTCAAAAGAGTTTTTCCAAGGGTTTGTTAGTGTCACTAGCATCTATATGCAATGCAATGATCATGAACATCTAGTAGCACTTGATAACCGTATTTCATCAACGATTTCACCCCTCTTGATAGTACGGCTATCTATCCTAAATGTGATCACTCCCTCTATGGAGTCTCGATCACCAAAAGTAAAAGAGCTCTTATGGATTATACCTTTGCCTTGAGCTCCTAACTTTTTCACCATCTCTTGATGAAGCTTGTGGACTCCTTTTGATGATGGACTTATACCATTTGCATTGATGCCGTCAATAGGGCTTTCTCCTTTATTGATGGGCTTACACCATTTTCATGGACGCCGTCATTGTCCTTCACTTGTGGTCTCCATCGACCCGGTCCTTTGCTCCATCTTGCCATTTGCTAATCAATTCTCATGAAACACTTAGAGCAATCGTTGGCAAATTAGGTTTCATCAATTACGCAAAACCAAACATGGGCTTTCACACCCGCCGGGAATTTCCAATCGCCACCAATTTGTCGATGACGAGCGAATTTGTCGATGTCGATGGCGTGACTCGTCGATGAAGCGAAGAGCCGATCAGAACGAGCAGTCGCGGAGTCGCTCCCCGAAAACCTAATCGCCGCGCACCGTGCAAGGATCTCACACAGACGTGGGTTCCGGAGGCACCTGCTCTCCCGACATTCTGTGCGCGCAGAGTTACGGGACGGAGAAGCTCAGGAACAGCTCAACAGAAGAACAATGGTGCTAAGTCGATTTCTCTTATTTTTTGCGGATGAACACCAACGCCTGTATATATAGACACCGGAGCGTAGAGGATGAATAACAGAGAATCTGGACGTCATGAGACGTCCATCAATCACCAGTAACTCTGACCATTACCGTAGAAGAGTTACCAGTAACAATTACTATGATAATGGGAGTTACCGCCATAACCATGGGAATTACTCGTAACCTCACCATAAACATGGCCATTACGAGTTGGTCATCAAATATATGCATTCCACAATTAGCACTCAACATTTATATGGCCTTAGTATTTATTTGATTTAATTGAATAAAATATGGACAAATCTATATTAAATCCAACAAAAGGTACTCCTTACGTCAAAAAACATGCAACTTTAGTACAATATCATGTTTTAGTGGGTCAACTTTAATCAATTATAGATAAAAAAATATAAATATTTATAATATCAAATAAACATCACTAGATTTATTACGAAATGTATTTTAATAATATATTAATTTGGAGCCATAAATACGAATATTATTTGCTAAAAACTTGGTCAAACGTGAACCATTTTTTTTGGCACGCAACTCATAGTTGCATATTTTCTGGGACGGAGGTAATATTTGTGGGAGGGAAAAGATTGTCATCTGCAATAGTTTCCAATAAAACAAATTTGGATCCATGATATTTTTTTGTTGCGGTCTCTTCTTGGCCGCGAACCAGCCTGAACTCTGCTGGCCGCGACCCCTTCGTGCCGACCATGGCCTCCAGCTGCTGGCCGCGAATAAGTTTCAGGGCAAGCAAGGAACCCAGGCAAGAGGAAGATGCAGCGCTATGGTCTAATCCCGTATTCAAGGGAATCTGCCATTTATTTACTATAATTTGCCATATGTTTTGGGTGATTGCTTTGCTTGCCACATCATACCTTCGTATTCCAAACTGAAGAAGCGGTTACTGTTAGTGTTGGAGTACATTTCTGCTGTCATTGCCATTGCCCTTGTCTGAAACCTACTACTCCTAAGTGTGTGTGTGTGTGTGTGTGTGTGTGAAACCTTGTCTGAAACCTACTAAGTGTGTGTGTGTGCGCGCGCGCGCGCGCGCGCCTGTGAAACTGTCAAGCTCATGGCAGGAGCAATGCTAGCCACCGCTAATCGTTGCCCTCAATGCAGTGCAAGCTGCTCTCCCGTGGACCAAGTGATCCTGAGGTTACTGACCTTTCAAACGCAGGGTAGACTCCTTTTTACTTCCCGGTCTCATTACTCCCATGTTGTCTAGATATACGTCCTGATTCATCTTTCTATCTATCCACCTTCTCTCCAAAGAACCTATGTAGGTCTCATTCTTATGGTGACATTATGGATTTCTAGAAAGTGAATACAGAATCTGGATTTTAGATAAATAAAATCAGGGATGTATGGAACTCATTTTCATAGTGGTCATTACATTTGCATAATGAAAATCTTCGAATAGGAGTAGTAGGTTTGGGGTACATATATACTTTGATTCTAGACTATAAATGTTTGAATTTATTATCACCTTTATTAGGACATCCAAAGATGGCCTAAGAGGCTAAGGCTGCGTTCGGTAGCGCTTATAAGCGCTTATTTTTCAGCACTTCAGCAGTATTTTTCTCTCACAAGATTTCAGCACTTCTACAGCACTTCAGCGCTTATCTACAGCACTTCAGCTTCACCGAACAGGGCCTAAGAGTATCACCCAGAGTGCACATATTCAAAATCCTATTGTCAAAAGTAAAATTTAATGCAAGAGTGCGCCCATTTAATATTATATTGTCGAGGCGCCTGTGATAATTTTGTCAATCTCGAGATCTGTCAGCACAGTCTATCCGAGGTGCTTATAAGGATAGGGTTTGCGTGCGTGCGTTCATATGGGTGAGTGTGCGTGCATTGTAAACGTCTGTGTTTGTACTGTGCAATTCGTAAAAAAAAAGTAAAACGTATGTACAGGAAATCTCCTATAAAGTGCTCATATCCAACAACATAAAGTTAGTGGCACCTTAAATTGTTCTCCTTGTACCTCAAATTTGAGTCACCTCCCTCTTCCACACTAACTTAAAAATAGGAGGGGTGAGGTTTAGCAGATATGATATAGGGAAAAAATGTGAGATTTAATTTTAAATGGACTCTTGAAGATGTTATGAGAGCAGCCGCGATGTGGCGGAAAACCAAGTAATAAGCACCTAAATCTGTTTGTAAGTTGTAAACATCGAGACACTAAATAGCAAATATACCATGCAATAGATTTAGTTTTATGAGTATAACATTACAGTAATGTAATGAAATAATTAAATTCTATCTCTCTACACTGATTTAACCCTCTCTGCCCATGGCCTTATTGCCGAAATCCCACCACTTGTGTTGTAGGAGGGTTCAAATATTCCACCCTACTTAATATAGTCGGGAAGATACATTACTGATGCTGATGTCGTAAGCAGCTTCACCTTCAGCATGTCACTCTAAACATGAGTAAAGCACCTAACTTTTGTCCGTGGTAGCATCCGAACCTAGCTGGCCAGACCCAACCTGCAGACCACCAGTTTGCTCGCTCAAGACCTCAAAACCGCGTGTGCCCTAGAGCCGCCGCCGCTCCCGGTCTACCACCGTTGATCCCCATCCGTTCCCCTCCAGCATCTTGCCGAGAGTTAAAGGGAGCGGGGTTCCATTAATTTTAATAAGTTTTTCCTAATAGATCGAGTCATTAGGGTTAGTGTCTCTTCATGCCAAAGTTCTTGGTATTAAAGTTTTATGTCCTCCTTCTTCTCTTCTCTGGCGACGGCGAAGAAGAAGGGTGGAATCGTCTTCTTCATGGCGGCTTCGTTGAAGATCAGGGCGGCAATCTCGACGTCAACATCTTCATCAACATGACGACATGGAGATCTTTGTTTCCGGACGATGGCATCGAGGCGGAGATTATGTCATCGCCATAAAATAATTTTCTCTAGTCTCTTGTCTGTTTTGTTATGGTTAGATCTAGCCATAATGAAAGATTAGGGAAAACATGTTTCAGATCAGTTTTACTCATTCTTCGGTGGCAGAAAGAAGGAAAAGGAAGACGCCAGAAAGAAAAATTTCCTCAATTCCGCCTACAGGAATGTTGGCCGTCGTTCGTTGGTCATTTGTTCTCAGGCCATTTACGGAACGTTTGCCTGTGCGGTCATCCATACTGCAAAGCATTAAACAGGTTAGGTTTTGAGTTGTGCTATTCACAGTGTGGGTATTTTTCTGTGATTCAGAGTGCTTGTAACAGATTGATGTACCCAGCTATCATATAATATAATTCTTCTTCCGTAAAAAAAAAAACCGCAGACCACCAGCTGAGCCACCTTGTTTTTCCTTTCTTTTTCTTTTTTTTTAAAACAAACAACATTATTTCAGCAGCATCTAAACTGATAACAATTTTACAGAAGGCTAGAGATTGCAGTGCATCCAAAGTTGGGCACTGGTTTACACGCTCTCTGTTGGAACAAAGACAGTATAATTGATTATCTGAATCAGAGAAAGCCTGTTTAGCTAAGGAATCCGCAGTCTGGTTGATGTATCTTGAAGATTCTGCTTGTGGCTGATTGGAGTTGAGCCAGCTCGTTGATCATGGCCTGATTGACACGCCCGGCAAAGCATACGTTGGCTAATGCTCAGGACCTGAAGATTTTTCATTTTTAATAAGATCCATAACAACCACATCAAAATCATGAACAAGTGAAAAACACAGTAGGGATCTTTAAAAAAAAAATCACAGTATGATATATACACTCCTGAATTTGATGCATATTTACATCTGTCTGCAAGTTTAAAGCTGTAGTTTGCCGGACGTGAAAATAAATAAGAAAGAGTTCCTAGAAGACAGGAGAAACCAAATGTGTACTGTAGCATCGAAGTATCATGAGATCGGAACGCAAAACACCATGATTTCACGACGCACGCAAAATTCTCCATGGATGGTGAATTGATGATCCTCTCAACTCCAGTGATCACCACCTGACAAACTTCTGCGCGCCTTCGAAGAAGTCGAGCATGTAGTTCTCGAGGTCCTCCAGGCTGCACTTGACGTGCCTCGCCGGGTGCCGGCTGCCGTGCCCAAGGAACGCCCGGTACGCCGGGATCAGGCGCTCCGACACGGCGATGCGCAGCTCCTCCCGGAGCTGGGCGTCCGACACCTTCCACGCCGTCTGCGTCCGGTACAGCTCCTGGAACGCCGCGTTGAAGCTCTTCGCCGACGGGCCAGACGGCGGCGCCGGCGCCCTGTGCCCGGCCGCCGGCGGCCTCGCCGCCGCGCCGTCGTCCCTCCTCAGCTGGGACAGCACGGCGGTCCATGACGCCCGGAGGTAGCCGGTCTCGTACTGCCGGATCAGGCCGCGCTGCCGCCGGAGCCAGTCGTCTCCGACGAGCTCCCGCAGCGGCGCCGACTCCCGCACCTTCTGTACCACGTAGTAGAGGTTGTTCATCAGGAAGATGTTCTGCAGCCCGGCGTCGTCGTACAGCCGGGCCTTGTCGTCGATGTTGCGCAGCAGCAGCGTGAGCAGCTCGCGGATGCACAGCGCGGACGGCGGCGTCGAGGCTGCGGCGGCGGCGGCGGTGGTGGCTGAGTCGTCGTCGTCGAGGCCGGTGTCGTCGCCGAGGACCGCGTCCAGGGTGGCGCGGCAGTCGGCGAGGAGGCCGCAGTAGTTGAGGACGTAGCGGGTCATGGGGTGGATCTCGCCGCCGTGGACGGGCCTCCGCGACGCCTCGCCGTGGATGGCGTGGCTGAACTCCTCGATGGTGTGGCGCACGGTGGAGCCCAGCTGCTGGACGGTGTTCGAGACCTCGCCCGCGAAGAACTCGCGCGCTTCGTCGTCGGCGAAGAGCGCCTCCAGCTCCGGCCGCACGTCGGCGAGCGCCTCGTACATGGCTAGCGTTCGGTACAGCTTCTCGGTGGCGCGCGGCGACACGGCGACGGCGTCCGCGAAGGCCAGCAGCTGCAGGACGCAGCCCCTGGCGACGTCGGCGAAGCACTCGTGGCCGAGGTTGTCCTCGTCCCACGACGCGAAGACCTCGTCGCAGAGGCGGCGCTCGGCGGCGAGCAAGGTCCTGACCACGGGCCTCACGGCGTGGCTCCACCGCCGCATCCTCTGGTCGAGCGCCGGCCACTCCATCCTCAGCACCTCCTCGATGGCGACGGGCTCGACGCCGAGGAGCGCCACGGACTCCGCGAGCGCGTCGCGGCGGGCGTCCACGTACACCTGCGCGAGCTCCGGGCCGTACCCGGCGCGCAGCATGCGGGCCGCGACGGCGCCGGCGGAGGCCGCCGCGGCCGGGGAGAGCGTGCCGTGGCGCGGCGGAGACGCGTCGGGCGTCGTCGTCGTCGTCGCGTCGCCGCCGAGGTCGTCCGACGACGAGAGCGAGAGGCGGCGCAGAGAGGAGGGAGAGGAAGAAGAAGAGAGCAGGGAGCGCGCCTCCTCCTCCAGGCGCGGCATGGCGGCGTGCACGGCGGCGGCGGCGCGGGCCGAGCGCCCGGATGCCGCGATGACGTCGTCGACGGCGTACAGGTAGTCATCGGTCATGCCGGACGACGGCGACGAGGAGTTGCACCGGAGGATGACCTCTTCCGCGGCGGCGATCTCTTCTTCTTCTTCTTGATCATCGTCGTCATCAGCGCCGGACGCCTCCTCGGCGGTCTCCGGAGAGGAGAGCGGGTGCAGGCGCGGGTCGAAGGTAGACATGAAGCGCATCATGTCGTCGGCGGCGTTCTTGGACACAGCGAGGCTCTTCAAGATCTGCTTGGCGGCTGCCATGACCCTCTCTTGCCCAGCGTCCGGCGGCGGGCTCTCCATGGACGTAGTCGTCGTGGGAACACAAAATTAAGGAGCAAGCTTTCTTCCTCCTAGGTTGGAATGATTCTAAAGGTGAAAGTTTGTTACGCCAAGAATATCTTGGCCGTAATTTATAGTACGTAATTGCGTACTGCTAGTTGCCTTTGATTTTAGATATAATAATCAGCGAATGATTTCTTTCCTTTGACATCTCTGCGTCTTCTCAAAAAAAAAAAAAAAACCCACTTGCGATTTGTGAACCAGATGATTTAGCCAATTAGACCGTGTCAAGTGACTGCAAGTGACGTTTGTCAGATTGAGAAGTCGTGAATGGAAAAAAAAAAAGGGAAATGGTGAAACATACGGCACATTCTATTGGAGGAGAATCGTCTCGTCGACGTGTAGATGTCGGCGGCAGCAGAACGACCTCGACGACAAGTATGTATTGGAGTAGCTTCCTATGCAGTTCGACTGGACTAGAAGTAGAAGATGCAGACGGGTACAGGTGCTGAGCAAGTTTCACCGGATGCGATCGTGAAAACTTCGCAGCAATTTCACTGAGGAAGTGTTTAGCTACTCTTCAAAATTCCAAAACTTTCATCACATCAATTTTACGGCACATGCATAGAACATACAAAACTTTTGGATGTTTGCATAGTTTATCTGTAAATCACGAGACGGATCTTTTGAGTCTATTTAGACTATAATTGAACACTTATTGCAAAAGATTTCTCACTGTTACAGTGCTAAAATCTTAAAATTTTGGGATCTAAACACCCCCGAGTCTGGACTTCGGAGCATACAGACAACTTGAAGTTTTTGCGACCTGACCGCCGTTACCGTTTGTTTTTTAGGAAAACGTCACCATTTTTAAAAAGCACCAATGCAACATAGATGTCGACGTTTATATTCACTCACCCCGTACTAAGTAAGCACGCTTATCACAATATACCCAATAAATATCTTTGAAATATCAGTCCCCCACAAATCTTGTGACTTCAAGCTACAGTCTAATTGGTTGTTTTCAAAGGTCTTGCTCGCATCTTGCCTAGATAAAAAGAATATTCCATTTTGTTGGGGGGAGCCGGACAGTAAAACACAGCCTAGACATTCAGGCCTTGCGCTCTGAAAAAGGCATAAAAACAAATACCGAGACGGCGAGGTAAATCAAACACTTCTTAAGTTCTTAATACCGAGGTATTGTTAAATTTACTACTACTATTTGGACCAAGGTGCTGCATCTCGTCGTAGTCATTTCTTTACCCTTTCTTTCCCGCAAGTGCTAGAAAAAGAAAACAAACTGCGCTGCACACGGACAGGTATGGCATGAGATGAGACAAAAAAGAGTCCTTATTTTGGTTCCGCAGCTTCTAGGCCGTCAATGCCCGATCGGACGGCTGAACGATGTCCTATGTGAAACACGCTTAGTGGCCACTTGTACAATTCTTTTATACGAAGTCAATTGGTCAAAGTCATCGTTTACCCAGCCTTGGTTTTGCTTAGTCGGCTCACCAGACCAGACACACAAAAAAAAAATATGGAGCCATCAATCAAGTCAAATACATAAAGATCGGAGGAGAGTGTGTGTGAAAATTGAAGTGTTGAATTTATTTAGTTACCAATTATATTGTCATCCTGGTCTTGTAGGATTGTCGGCCAGGCAGTATGGTCTAGTACCAGGCGTTCGAAATTAATGCCAAGAACACTATCTGAACTAGTCGAGATTTCACGAGTGACGTTCTGGGATTTGGATATCAACCAAAGAAGCTTAAAGCGAATACTATTGTTCAAATTGATTTCTCTCCATTTCTGTGGCCAACGTGGCCACAAGTATCATCGTAATTTTGCAAGAAACAATTTTCATGAATATAAGAACTAGGAGTGGACCCAAATAGTGAGGCTATACGGATTGCAACTAGGGATACAAATGGGCCTGTCCACGAGCCCGAAATTAAAGCCTATTTGCAGGCTCGTGAACAAACCTGCTTGCAGCTAGGTCTAATTCGTGAAGAACACGCTTTTTAAGCTTAGCTTGCCCATACATTACAACGAGAGAAAAATAAAACAAATGTTAATAAAAACAAAGATAGGAGTGTTGCATATATTTATTTATATTTGTATTGCTATTTTCTGATCTAACTCTGCGATCTTTTAAGAGTCCCAAAACAAAGGAGTCTACGACGGACTCCATTGCTATTTTGTTTTTCTCTACAAACTAGGAGTTCATGAAAGGCCCTAATTTGGTTTTGGTAATTGATGAAACCTAGCTACTAACCTAAGTGCTAAGTGTGTGTAGCCTAAAAGAGGTTAATGATGAGGAGGAAGATGACATGAGCTAAAGAGAAGATCAAGTCTTGAAAAGGTGAAAGCAAAGGGTCAAAGATCTAAAGGCAGAGGTAAAAGGTTAGGGCTCTTTATTTCGGTGATCAAGACACTTAGTGAGTGCGATCACATTTAGGATAGTTGGCCGAACTATTAAGAGGGGAATTATTTCGTGAACCCGGTCGGCAAGTGCTCTAGGGTTACATACTTTGCATACACTTGATCTAACCTAGAGTGACTAACTCCGCCTTGCTATTGCGCTTAAAACTTGCTAACATACGTGCCTAAAAGTGTGAATCACTTAGTTGTCAGCATCTAGAAGCAAGGTAGTTGAAGAGAGAGTGAAAACAGCTCTCAGAGGAGCACCGGACGCGTCCGATGTGCATTTGACCTCTCTGGAATCTCTCTGAGTAAGCACCGGACGCTGGAACAGTAACTCCAGCGCGTCCAGTGATGTTTTTCGAGCGTCCGGTGAAATCTTTGAGAATCTGACTTGGTGAGTGCACCGGACGCTGGGAGCGTCCGGTGACCCTGCAGCGGACGCGTCCAGTGTCGTTTTGAGCTCTCTGGATGCTCTCTGCGTGGACACCGGATGCCGGCGTCGGAGCGTCTGGTGCTAGCGCGCGCAGTAAAGAAATTCAAACGGCCAGTATACGTGTCAACGGGCGATACACAGGACAACCATCGGACGCGTCCGGTGCGAACTTAAGGAGCGTCCGGTGTGCACGTTTTCAGTGAGAAACGGCTAGATCCTTGAGCACGCTTATAAATAGGAGTATGGCTGGCTTGGGGCATGGCTCTCGCGTATTTTTGATATTCCTAAGCCTCTTGTGAGCCTAGCACACTCCCTCCAACTCTCTCCCTTTGATTCAACTCAAGATTTTAATTGAGAGAGAGTGAATCAAGTGTAGTGATCATCTCATTGCATCCTAGTGCACTTGGTGGCTTGGTGGCAGAGTAATTCTTGTTACTCTTGGTGATTGCCGTCACCTAACCGGTTTGGAGGTGGAGAAGGTGTGGAGAAGCTTGGTGATTGTACTTGCTCACACCGGTGGATTGTGAGGGGTTTGTGCCTATCCCGAGCGGAGTGCTCAAAGGTAACTTAGTGAATTGCTCGTGTCATTGAGTTACTTTCTTCGTGGTAGGTCCTTGTGGCGTCTTGTTGTAACACCTCTGGTGTTACGATTAATTAAAATCTGCCATGTCATCATGTTTAATTAAATTGCTTGCATATGATTGTGCTTAGAGACCTTAGAGTGGTTTGATTGTGAATGATGATGATTGTGTAGTTAAACCCATGATTGAAAACCCAAAAATAAATTCAAAAGAAAAATCAAATTTAAACCCTAATTGGACCCCAAAATCCTAATTCAAAAACTAAGAGGATTTTGGTATTGGTCCCTTAATAGAAGTTGTAGATATTTTAAAATGGAACAACTTTTATTTTGGACAAATTTGAAGTTATTAAATAGAAATTTAAATTAAACCCTAATTACTACTTTAAAATTTAAATTTAAAATGACAATTTCAAAACCATCAAGAATCTGACCAAACTTCCGTAATGAAAGTTGTAGAGCTCAGAAAGTTGAACAACTTTCATGTTTACAGATTTTTCATGTTGTATAGAAAACTTTAGAAAATTTGATTAAATTGTATTTGAATTTTAAATTGGGGATTTACCCCCTTTCTGTTATTTTCAAAATTATTTCGAATTTGGACATACTTCAAAAACAAAACTTGATCTTCATAAAATTTTGCACAACTTTTATTTTTAGGTTTTGCACTAATTCAATTTGGAATAGGTAATGATTGGGAGAAATAGCATTTGACCGTAGGGCACTAGCTACAGTGCTGGCCCCTACACCCTGCTGCCGTCCGTGCGCGCGTGCGCCGTGGCGTGCGCCGGCACCTTCCGGCCGGCCAGGCCCCGGCCGCCGCCGCGTGGTCGACGCAGGGGGACCCCGGACCGAGCCTCGACCTTATCCATCCCTCCCCGACCATAAAAGACGACGAGCACCCCTCCTATTCTCCTTCTCTGCGGCCACCGTCGGGTTTGTCTCTGTTCACCGGACAAATTGCCCGGTCTCGCTTGAGCATTGCCCATTTCACTTTGCCAGTAGCACCACCCCATCCTTGCGCTTCGTTTCCACCCAGTAGTGCCGACCGTAGTGGTCGGAGGGTGCCGGAACGCCGTCGTCGTCTTCGCGGGTGGCCGGAGTACCGCCGCGAGGGTCATCGTCGTCACCAGACTGCTCGGGTGAGCTCTGGACCTTGGGTCCACGTGTTCCAGTCTATGTGTGCCCTATGGTTGCTCATGCGCGTGTTTTTTGCCATTTGGTCCCTTAAGATCGCCGGAACGAAGCCTCGCCGACAGTTCCGAGCCGCCGGGATCCGCCGTTGTCGTCGAGCTCACCTCTACGCCTCGTCTCCGCTCAAACCAACTACTGGTCTAGGACCGTGGTGAGTCCCTGGTCCCTCCCGAGCCATTTCCCTAAACGTTACCGCTCTGTTGGCGCTAGCCCATGGCCGCCGGCGTGCTCAGTGCCGCCATGGCCATGGCTTTGCTTGCTGCTAGCTCTAGGTTGCTTGAACACCTACATCAATGGGTGCGCAAGGCCCCAGGGAACGCGTAGATAGCCTCACCTTCGACGAAGGAGTCGCGGAGCGACGGGTAGCCGCCGGTCAGCGCTCGCCGGCGCTCTGGTCAAAAGAGCAGAGGGAGGAAGAAGGGGCTGACAGGTGGGGTCTGCCTGTCAGCGACCCGGTGAGAGAGAGAGAGAGATGAGGGCGCGGGCGGGCGCGCGGGTCTTCTGGGCCGGCCTGTGCGTTGCTGGGCCGTCCCGGGCTAGTTTCGTTTTGCCAATTTCCAGATGAATTAAAATAGCTTTTCTATTTTGAATTAATATGAATAGTATTGATATTTGTTCTTTTTAGTAGAATTAATGTATGGCTCCAAAAAATATGAAAAATTTTGTGGATGCTCTCTGTGATGTTTAGAATGCTATAAAAATATTAAATAAATGTTTTGGACACTTTCTGTAAGGCCTAAAAATTTGTAGATTAATTAATAAATGTAACTTTGAATAATTTTAATTAATTCCCTGTAATTCCAAAAATCATGAAATTTATTTTGGTACTGATTCATGGCAAGGGCTATTTGTTGGTAAAGTTTGATAGTGTTTTTAAGTAATTTAATTTGTGGTTAATTATTATTTGGGGGGTAAAAGTTAAGAAAATTAGGTTTAAATGTTGAATAGGTAGAGTTTGTATGAATTTTGGATTGATTGTGGTCTTAGGTCAAACACCTTTATGACCTAGGGCATCTTGGAGTAAGTTACTTTAAATAGTATGCAAGGAGTAATTGTAGCTGTTTGAATTGTTATGTCTTGTATTTTCGGATCGTTGCATCGCATTAAAGCATTTATCATTGCATACGTATAGTGACCGAGAATCAGGAGGTGAAAACTGAAGTGACTGCTGAGGAGGTTGTTCCCGAAGTGGTCTAGGGCTTTGATATCTGTGGCACAGACCCTGACCCTACTCTCTTCGCAATCCAAGGCAAGCCCCGGTGCATTCAGCCCCTTCCTTGTGATTTATAAAATCTTTATAACTTGAGTTAATTATTGCATTAGGTTGCTAGGAGTTGATTGTCACCTATCTTGTTGCATTCCCTGCCTTGATATATTACCCTTGAAACTTGTTTAAAAATTAAAATGTTTGAAAAATATTTAGCCCTGCTTAATTAATTTAGATTTGCATAAAATGCTATTTTTGACTTATGGGGATATACTAATAATGAATCATGAGAAATAAAAAGGGATATGAGTCCGTTCGGTGATTGTGCACTTGGGTAGGAGCCCCAATGCATCGCCACCGACGGAAAGGGATTTTCCGTTCAATGGTTATGAATTTGGGTTAGAGTCCCAATGCTTGACCACCGGTGGAAAAAAGGATTTGAAAACCATGCGGTTACTTGTACTTGGGTTAGAGTCCCAATGCAAAGTCTCCGACGGAAAAAGAAATTAGGGACCGTTCGTTGTAGGCCTGCTGTGATCGAGACTTTGCAATTAGCCACATACTTCGGGAAGCCCTGACTCTGGTGACTCTACTACTTGAACCGACAACCACGCACTGGGAGTGAAGAGATGGCGAGAGTAGCGTGTACCCTCATGACCGGCGTGCCTGGATAGGAGAGGAGTACTGTGCTTTTGGGTGGCGCAGGACTAGTTCAGGTTCGGAAAAGCCGTGGTAGAAGGGGTTGGCATATGCAAGATTAGGTGCTACATATGCAGTGTGGATAGGGATCCCCAGCTGGGTACTAATCAATTCGAATCGTCGTTGCTCCTCGGATATGGAGACTTGATCCTTTGATCTACAATTGAAAAGTGGTTCGGAATTAGGATGTTTTTTAGAATGAATAAGTAATTGGAATTGAAGGATATATTTGAAAGAATTGAGAACTATTGATATTGATTATAATAATGTTGACTAAAATACTGAAAATAGGATTAGTATTGTTTTTTCGCAAAATACTTTGACTCTTGCTAAAACCTTACCTTGACTCCCCTCAGCCTGCATTCCTGAGTCTCATTCCCTTTTTCTTTAGTCGGGTAAGTCTTGCGGAGTACCCCAGTACTCAGGGTTTGTTAACCCCTGTTGCAGAAAATCAGCAGCCGGAGGTTTGTCTTGCTCCCTGCTGTGTGACCATCGTTCAGGAAGGAAGTGAGAAAGAGTGAGGTTGGACCCGTGGGCAGGGTTCTGGTATCATTTATCTAAGTATGTTGTATCGTTGTTCCACTGCTACTGCTACCTATCTATGGCTTATAATAACAGCACTTAAATTCTATTTGGACAACCAGTTTATAATCTAACTACTATGTAACTTTTCCGTACTTTTACTCTAATGTATTTTATTATGAAATATTGTAATTCTGTAATGGCTTTGCAATGGGATCCTGTCAGAGAAAATGGGTACTGATGTAGCCCGGCAGGACCTTCTAGATCATCTAGGACACGGGCCCAGCTGTCAGAGGTCATTAGTGACAATAATAGGAGCCTATGGGCCATACGATTTAGGCGGTTCTGTTACACTTGTGTAGGCTCGGTGTGTGATTCCGATTAGCCACTGGACCACCGGTTGAAGTCGACACAACGGGAACGTAGCGTGTCGGCAAGCACGTGAACCCCGGGGATAAATCTTGGTGTTCATATTGATTTCCTCACCTTCGAGTGAGTGATTGTGTTTATCCCGGTGATTGGCTTCATCTCAAGGCAAAGGTATAACCTTCAAAGCGCATCCCTTTTTACCTTGTGCAAAATAGTTAGCTTCCTAGCTAGTGTACCTTGTTTAGTTGTTCTAGTTGCTTTGCTCTTACTAGGTAGCTTGTGTGGCTTAGTGGTTAGAATCACTAGACTTGTGTAGGTGTCTTGCTTATATTAGTTATTGCTTTAGCATTGTAATTATAGCCTCTTGTAATACTAATCACTTGTTCTAGTATATTGTAGAATTTTAATTTAGGCTATTCACCTCCCCTCTAACCAACTCGGACCTTTCAGTTCATCACAGAGTCAATTAATTACTATTCTTTTTTTGTCGGGTACCAAAGTTAGGGGTACCCAACTTCGATGCAAAAACGCTCATTCCCAACATGGCTTGGCCCAAGTAAGGCCAGTGTAAGCCCACGAAGACCGCGTCTACAGAGGCCCACGACGTCATTGCACTGATGACAGCCAACCCTCGGGAGAGCGGCACCCTCAGCGCCAATTCTCCGATTCGCCCGAACCTCCCCACGGGAGCTCGGGAGAGCGGCACCCTCGGCGCCCAAATCTCCGATTCGCCCGAGCCTCCCCGGGAGAGCGGCACCCTTGGCGCCCAAATCTCCGATTCGCCCGAGCCTCCCCGGGAGAGCTCGGGAAAGCGGCGCCCTCGGCGCCCCAATCTCCGATTCGCCCGAGCCTCCCCGTCCCCCTCGAGCGCAATCTCACAAAGGCATCCAAGGCATCAGTGATGTCAGCAGAGCAATCTTGGACCACAAGAGACCTCCCTGACCACTTTACAGGCACCATCCCGTCAGGCGAGATTCTCGACGCAACTGTGCCTCGCACGCCCCTGATGGCCATACCATCTGTCAGGATTTCCCTGGCAGAGGACTTGATAGGCCCACTACGGCCGTCCTCTCCATGGTATGGTCTACGGTGCGCCGCCCCGTTTTCCGCCGGGATCTATCAACTCCGACTGCGACAGTCCAAGCGCCTGACGACGGGCTACGCAAGAACGGGAAAGGCGCCTACTGCATTGTCCACTCGAAAGGACGAGCATGCCTTCCATCCGGGCCCGCCTAACCCTCGGGAAGTGCTGTTCAAAGGCCGGAAATATGACCAGGGGAGATATCCCCCGCTCCATCCCATCACGCCTTCAGGAGTCCCGAGCCTCGGGAGACAACGCCCTGAGGTGACTCGCCCCCTTGTCACATCGTACGGAAGGATAGCCGATAGGTGCGACCCTACGGCACATCATAATCCGACGACTGTTCCCGCCTTGGAACTCACCAAGATCGTGCGAACGACGACGGCCATACCCCGGAGACGCGGAGAAAAGGCAGTAGCTGACCATAGTCAAACGGGGAACAGCAACTCCTTACTGTAAAATACGTAGCTACCCTTGCCTCTCCCTTGCGACTATAAAAGGGAGGGCAGAGGCCAGCTTTAGGAAGAAGAGGGAGTTCTAAGTTCTCACCCACACATACACACCCACAGCAAACGACTTGTAAGCGCTTAGACAATCACAAGAGACCTGAGAGCACTTCCCTCTCTCGCCTAGCTTGTAACCCCCTACTACAAGCACCCCGGTGCAAGGCAACACGACTCTCCTCTTCACTGGACGTAGGGCTCGCTTGGCCTGAACCAGTATAATCCCTGTGTTCCCCATTGCACACCATCCGTAGCATCAACCGCAAAACATATATTTACTAGCCGGTGTTAACCCCGCTAAAACTAGCACCGACATTTTTATTCCTATTCTTTTTCCTCTTTGGTTTTTTTCCTATTTTTTCCTACATGTCTAGGTGAAACAGAGGGAGTTTGTCTCATGTCCATAACCATTCTTTTTTTCTGGTGTAGGGATTCTTTTTTCTATTATTTTTTACTCCAATTGATTTTCTTTCCTTTTATATTATTTATTTTATTATTAGCAATCTGCTTGGTGGTTCGTAATATAATATAAGTGTTGTCGTGTTTTCTTTTAGAAAAGAACGATATATATGAGAATTGGATTCTATAGACGAGAGTTCTAACTCGTATGAGCATGGGTCATGAGTTTGATTCACCTACAAGGTACAAAGAGAACTCTCTACTATCCAACCAGTTATAGAGAGAGAGCAGGACCAAAATCAGGGGATAAGAAATTTTACCGCTTTATTATTTGGTATATAGATATGTTGAAAGAAATGGCAAAATAATACTCTCTCCTTTTGAGATTACAAAACATTTTGACATTTTTAGATTCATGGCTTTTACTATACACTTAAATATACATTATGTTTAGATGTATAGTAAAGACACTATATAGAGAAAATACAAAATATCTTATAGTTTGAAATGGAGGCAGTAACTGTTAACAATGGAGGAAACAAATGCACTCCATATGGGCTAAACATATATGGTTGTGATGTTAGTATCACATGAATGCAAATTTGAGCATTCACATTCATGTTGACATCATCTAAGATTTTCTTATGAATCTCTATTCCTATTCAATGACCAAAATGCAATGGGGCTTTGTCCTTTCCATTATAATCGGTTATATGTCATAATAGCCAAGCCCGGATTTGCGATAAAAGCTTTTGATTCTCATAGGGTGTTGCAAAGAGATCAGACATGTCTCGTGCCTATCATAGTTTGGTATAGTTATCGTATTTTCGACTAATAATGTAAATTGCTGCCTATTTTCCACCAATCGGTTACTCCAGACATGCTGTTACTATATTACTAAGCTGAAAAGGAAGAAACTAGAACCCGATAGTCTGATACTTTTTTGGTTCAAATTATAGTTTATTTTAGGATTTTAATAAGCTAAATATTTAACATTGAACATACTTCCACTTCTACAATATCAAGTCAGTCGGATCAAACTTTACACAAAAAATGTGTTAATAGTGTGTATTGAGTTAAATGTGTACTTGCTGCTATATTTATTTGTAAATTTGATAAAAGCTAGAAATTTCCTAATGTCGGAAGCTTGACATTGACATTCCCTACAAAAGTAAATCGGTTAATCAAAACTGAGCATGAGGGTATTTCCTACTTTCCTACCTACTCGCTCATGTTCCATAATTCTTGCAATTTCATAAAGAATTGGCTTAAAAGTTTTAAAACTTTGACCATTAATAATTCGTAGGTATTTATTTTGAGATCACCAGGACCACACGAATAGATTCTGTCTTATAAAAATGCTTCAAAAATATATTGTTTATTATATGTTACACCCTCAATATTTTAAATTATAAGATATTTTGTTTTTTAGATTCATAGACTTTACTCTGCACTTAGATGTTCACCATGTCTAGAGCTCTGGATACATAGTAAAAACAATGTATCTAGGAAAATAAAAACTTCTTATATTTTGAACAAAATAAGTATTATACATAATTTAAAAATGTATGTTTTTAAGGCCACATCGTCATCTAAAACTATAATAAAAAATTGTATAATAAGTAGGGGATATACTAAAATTAGACCATTAAAATTGATAGTTAGAATACAAACTTAATATGCTGCCTCCACCAAAGATCATTACGTTATGATAGAGAGTGATATACATACATAGTAATGCCATTCTAAGATCTTTTGGAACATAAGGATAAAACATACAATTTTTTTAAAAAAAACAGTTTATTTTTAAAATACAAAAATAAGAAAATTTCGCTGTTCAAAGAGAAAGAGACCCGAGTTGGTGTTTTATGCTCGATCATACATGGGCTTTTGATTCACCTGGGCCACACACGCTTCAACCCATTAAATATGCAAGCACATTGGCCCCCTCTAGAGCGCCTTAGCAGTCCCCCCCTCCCCCCTTAGGCCTACTTTGGCAACCTATTTCTTTCGACGGATCCATGCGAATTCTCTGGGCCAATTTCTCCTGTGCCAATCTCCCCTGGCCAATTTTTTTCGCACTTTGGAAGCTCACAGCCCACTTCCCCTCCTTTTGCATGCTAGATACGTAGCGAAAATAATATATATGTTTAGACTCTAGATACATACCATATCTTTGAAGCCAGAAGATTGGCATTGAAATTCCATGTAAACTTAAATTAACTAATCGAATCGATTAGTAGGATTTTTTTCCTACTTTATCATAAAACTTCGACATAAAAAACATCCACATCAGCAGCTTACTAGCATATGTAATTATGCACATACTCCACATTAGTAGGACAAGTGTCATCCACTGATATGCATTTATTCATCCACTCAGCATACACATAGTCTAAAATTTATTTGCGATTTCCACAGCAACGCACTAGCTATCCTCCTACACTTTTTAGGCAAAATTCAACTTTGATTAACCAGACAGCTGAATCTTGAGCAAATCGATTTATTTTAAAACTGCAAGAAACATGAAAAATTGCTACGTTGCAAAGACATGTAAGATTTCAGTGTCAATAGAATATATGCCACTTACACCAATCTAGGCATTTCAGGTAACAGAGCAAACACAAAATACTTCCACACTATGCTAGGCATTGCATCGATCTAGGCCTTTATTATACTTCCTCATGGAGATTAGTTCTTATGCTTCCTTTCCCTCTCCATCTTCAGAGAAAGCTGGGAGCATGATAACACCTGGTGGTGATGCGGCGGTGCAGCACGGGTGTTCTTGGGAGTTGAGACGGAGGATGAGGGGTTTGCGGTTGCTGTACGCCTCCCGCAGCGCCGCCCTGTGCTTCTTCGACACCTCCGCGAGAAAAGGGCCCAATTTCTCGATCTTGCCGCCGGAGAGAAATCGCTCCTCCTTGGGTTTCTTCAGCTCCGCCTTGAGCTCCTTCAGCTGCGCCATCAGTTCCGCCTTCCTCTTCTTCCGGATCTCGTCCAACTTGACCGGGTCCATGGCGACGGTAGCGGTTGCAGCGTCAGGGGCAAAGCGGCGGCGGAGCGGGGTGGTTTTGGGAAGAACGTTGCAAAGAGCCTTGACACGTGGACACTGGACAGGGTGTTTTGTGCCGGATCATACATGGGCTTCTGAGCCACTTGGGCCGTCCAAACTTTAGCCCATTAAATCAGCAATCCATCGGCCCCTTTAGAGCGCCTAGCAGCACTAGGGTTTCCTCATCTGTAAAGGCTGCCGCCGCCACGCCGCCTCCTCTGTGCTTCCTCATTTCGTGCGAACTGCGAAGGCGGCCTTCGCTCCTTCCCTGCTGCATCCCGATTCGCGACCGCCGCCGCCGCCATGGTCTGGGCCACCTCTCTCCGCCTCCTCCGCCGCCGCATGCTGACATGCTTCGCTTCGTTTTCTTGACTGACATCTCGCTGTTCCGTCGCAGGTGAAGTACTCGCAGGAGTCGGCCAACCCTACCAAGTGTAAGATCTCGCCCCTCTTTGTTCCTACAGTGTGTTGGTTTTTCGTTCGAGGCCCTTCCATCTTTCTGTGGTGCCGCTAATGGTTGGTTGTCTGCCGTTGTCTGTGTAGCGGCCAAGGCCATGGGCAGGGATCTGAGGGTCCACTTCAAGGTGCGTTGCGTTTCTTCAACATGCTGTGTTTGATCATTTATTTCCGTGAGGGTTGATAGCTTCTTATTTGTTACTCTGTTAACTTAGTTGGCGTGTGACTGTTAGTGCAAATCAGTGTGTGAACACAATTGTGGTGTCATGCATGAATGAATTGGATTGTCTAACCTAAAGAGTAAAGGTTCTGCTATGTTATTCATATGAGCAGTTCCCACGTTACTTTAGGGACATCAACACATTGTTTATTATTATTTGATGGGCCATTGTGTTGTTTTACATGACTAATGGTTTATAGACAGTGTGACATCTTTGCAAGTTTATTTTTTTTTGGCTTCGGGAGATGTGTCGAAATGATGTCTGTGTTCCATTCAACATCCACTGCATGTCCCATTGTCCATACAATGCCTTCAAATATTTTGTATGATACTTGAGATATTGCGTTGACATGCTAGTTGCACCTCAAACAAACTCCTTGATTCATGATTCATATGAAGTTTTGTTTCCTATATTAAGTTTCGTGGAACCTATGATTACTGACTTGAGCTATCATGAGGCATCACAACTCGCTCATATGACCATGGGGACGGGTAAAGTGGCAGTTATCTTTCCTTTTAAAGCATTGCCCTTTGTCTTTTTTGAAGTCGATTTTAAAGCATTGTCCTGAATCCTTATGTGTTCTCTTCCAGTCTTGCTGTTCTCTATCTTCCTGGCTTATATTTGAAGCAACATATAGTTACCTCGTAGAAACAAGTGGTTGTGTCCTATATTAGATCTTGTCACTTTTTTAGTCACATGTCACACAGGTTTACCATGCAGTGGTCGTTAGAAATTATATTTTGCATAATAATCTAGGTGATTTTTCCTGTAATTATAGTTTGAAGCTTAGGCACGTGGGGCTAGCCTATGAACCTGCAGTTAAAAGTTTTTGCACTCTGTAAGCTCGAAATCCTTTTTTGGGCTATCCCACATTCAGAATAGGCATACTGTGATACTTAGTTCAGTGATTAGTTTATATCAAATGGCGTCTCTGAAATTGACTTATCTTTCCATTATCTCCTACTGAACTGGTATAATCACTGCAGAACACAAGGGAGACAGCCTTTGCGCTTCGCAAGCTGCCCTTAACCAAGGCTAAGCGATACCTTGAGGATGTTCTTGCTCACAAGCAGGCAATTCCCTTCCGGAGATACTGTGGGGGTGTAGGTCGCACCGCTCAAGCAAAGTCTCGCCACTCCAATGGGCAGGGCCGCTGGCCTGTTAAATCAGCCAGGTTCATTTTGGATTTGCTGAAGAATGCTGAGAGTAACGCTGATGTATGCCCTCTTTTTTTTCCTTTTGTTTTTAAATGTGCATGGCATTTCCTACTGTTTGGTTTGATTCGCATTTCTGTTCTTTCCAGGTGAAAGGTTTGGATGTGGACAACCTCTATGTTTCACACATCCAGGTGAATCAAGCCCAAAAGCAGAGGCGCCGCACCTACCGTGCTCACGGACGCATCAATCGTACGTATTGAAGGATGGTCTTTAATTCTTGTAATACTGTTGAATAGTATATTTAACTTTGCCTGTTCGCCATTCTGCAGCTTATATGTCCTCACCTTGCCACATTGAGCTGATCTTGTCAGAGAAGGAAGAGCCTGTGAAGAAAGAGGTATTTCATTCATGAAATGCCTTAGATATTTTCTGATTATCTTGCATTGGTCTAATTTCAGAGCTGTTTTGTCTTTGTTTCTTGTGGTACATGTTCTGTAGTATCCTTCCATTTTAGTTCAGTAAAACTATTGAACTGGAAGATCTTTATGACTTGTCATACTCTTGTTAAATCATCTTGTAGTTAACAAAATTACCATGATATATGGAAAATTCATTCACCCTTGTAATATATGTAGTTTGATAAAAGTAACTCCTATATTCTTTCCATTTGAATACTATCTGTCCGTAATATATGTTACCTTTATTTTGTAGGCTGACAACATTGTCGCAGCAAGGAAGCAGTGAAGTATATTAGCCAGCCGATCAAGGGCATTTCGTTGAAGTATTATAGCCGTAGCTCTTTTATGTACCTTTTCAGGCAGCCGTGCCTCTTTTATTTTGAGAATCTGGATTTGCTATGTTTTGTACTATGATATTGTGCAAGGTCAGTTCGTAATACAATAGTTATAAGATATCTGGGCACTCAATCTGCGTGGAGTAATTTGATTTACTTAATATGGTTAGTGAGATTAAAACCAAAGTTGTAGTGTTAGTGCCAAACAGGCGCGGCTCTGTCTCCGCCCTGCTCTGTCAGAGCGCGTGCCCTAGTCAGAGTGTTGTTTGGTGTGTCTCCTTCGGCTTTGGCGCTAATGTCGTTTGGTATGGCTCGCTCAGTGCTAATATAGTTTGTTGTTCTAATGCTAATGCTAGTATAGTTTGTTGCTCCAATGCTAGCGAATTTTGTTGTGGCGCCAATGCTAATGTCTTTGTTTGTTTGGTGTGGCTCTTTCGGCTCCGGTGCCAGCCAAATAGGCCTCGTCAGGGTCGGAGCTATTTCCTATGGAGCTATTGTACAAATTGCGGTAGTCTTGTTTACCATCATAGTAAAAAACAAAATTATGTGAATGTCATCTAATACAGATTTAGATAAATGTGTTACATGGGGCGTTGTCAAAGCAACCTGAGATTGACAGGCACTGCTCACAGAAAAAAGGAGAATATCTGCAGCAGCTGCTGCTGTCTGCTGGTGGCTTCAAAATGTGTTTAGTGAGTTTACTTCGACAATTGGAAGTTGAGAACAAAAGTTACAGTGTTAATATCGTTTCCTATTTGAGTTGTTGTATACAACTTGAGGTAGTAACTCTCCTTTACCAAGAAAACAAAAACTGGTTCATCCAGGTGAAATTTTTACCTATAGATGAGATAGATGATTAACGAAAAGCGTCACCACAGCAACATAGGCAGACACTGACTGGTGACTGCTGACAAAGAGAAGAACTAGGTTCAGTCGTCTGTCAGCGGATGCACTTGCCGGGCTTGGTCCAGCCGAATCCTCCCCGGCGGCGGACCTCCATTGGCGCCGCAGTGTAGTTCCGCCAGTCCTGGAGCACGTTCCTGAGGTCGTGCACCTTGTTGTCGAGGCCGGTGCAGCAGTTGGCGTGCATGGTGGACACCCTGCGCAGGTCGTCACTGAGCTGGCAGAAGCCGCCGCAGTTCGCCGTGTCAAGGAACTGCATCCGAACGCCGAGGCTGCGCGTCAGCTGGAGCTGCACGTGCGCCAGGACGTACTGCTCGTTGGTCCCCGGCGGGAAGCCGGCGCGCGCCGCCCGCCACCGCCGGTAGAACTCCACCGTCCGGCGCATGGACCTGACGTAGAGGAAGCCGCCGTTGGGCTGGTTGTGCAGGCTGTCCGGGTCGCCGTTGAAGTAGTCGCTGGCGATGGCGACGTCCGCCGTGACGGCGATGTGCCGCATCGGGTTCCGGAACCACAGGATGTCGATGTCGGTGAAGAGGAAGCTGAAGCCGAGCTCCAGGATGGTCTGCTGGAACCGGTTCCTGGCCCACATCATCTCCAGGTAGTCCTTGGTCATGAAGTACTTGGCGGCGCCGAGGTCGCCGGCGGCGGCGCCGTCCGGCGGCCGGAGGAGGTAGCAGTGGCGGTGCACCGACCGGCACGTCTCGAGCGCGCCGGGGTCCACCGCCACGATCAGGAGGTGGTCCAGCAGCGCCGCCGTGCCCTCGCCGGACCGGAAGCTCTCCAGGAAGAGGTCCAGGAGGGACCCCGGCGCCGCGTACGCCTTGTTGATGGACGTCACGATCACCGTCATGTCCTCCATGGATGCGTTCTTCAGCACCTCCGCCAGCTCCTGCCCATTATAATTTGTTAGATGCTAATGCCATGCCATGCCATGCCACAAATCAGCTCATGAAATTGAACCCAAAGTTTTCAAATACAGAAGTGAATTTGGGTGACACTGGAGCTAGAGAACATTCGTATTCTTTCGCCTGTTGAGTAACCAGCTTGAGCTTTAAGGCTTTTCATGAGTATATATATATATGACAAGCCCCCATGATCGAGGCTTTTAGTTTGGATTCATATGACAAATAAGCTCCACGACTTTACTGTTTGTGGCCATAAAACATATATATCTGACTACAGTTTTAAATCAAAATCTTCACTACTTCTAGTCTAGATAAATGTAAATGACCAAATTGCATGATCTCTTTCTACTAACTGGTATATATTACAACAAATTAAAGATATAAAAGAAAGGTTGGGGGAGGAAAAAACTGCATTTCAAGTTGCAAGTTCAGCTAGCCAGAAACACTGTATATTACTGTTCTGAATTTTCGACCACGTAGGCACCATACTGCAGATTCAGCTCACAGAAATTAAATGCAGTAAAACTAGCAGTCAAGTTTTGCTTATTCACTGTAATGCATCCGAGGTCCATAAACCAAGCGCTCCTTTAAAAAAAAAATCAAATCTGTTTGTTACTGAAAAGCAAATCTGTTCACCAGAAACTGAAAATCGAAACTACAAACATGTTGTTTGTTACCATACACTCTGAAATCAAGTGAGAGGGGAGCAGTCGTGCATATATATGAACACAGGGGTAGGAAAACCATGCATCAACAGGAGCAGCAGTGATCAGATCATCGCTAACCTTGTCTCCGGCCACTACAGGTGCGCCATTGCCCCACGCGGCGAAGCGCCAGCTCATGTCCCTTGTTGCGCCGAAGAAGACGAACACCCCAGTCAGCGCCGCGCCGAGGAAGAAGGTGATGACAGGGAGGAGCCTTCCGGCGTCGGCTCTCACCTTCCAGGCCGCCATGCTATTGGACGACCTTGAAGAAGTTGAGGGAGGGACGCAGGACGACGGGTCGTCAGAGAAGAAGGGCATGGTGGTGTGTTTATATGGCAACAAGCCAACAAGGCAGCTGCCGTCCTTCTTATTATACTGATATACTCCACGCTGCACATTTATCTGGAAAACGAGCTGGGCAGTATCTACTATATCTAGTAGTAATGTAATGTGCATGGCAATTATCTATAAATCTAAGCAGGCAATTAGTGATCTTGGTGGCATCACAATCTTGAGCTTTAACTATCTGCCTCTTTTCTTTATCGTTTATCCAACTCTCTTCTTCTTAAGGAAACACGTGCTCAGCAGGCACGCTTGAAAAAAAGAGCTGGAGCTAATAAGTGCTGAATAATTAATTTGGCCTGGGTTGGCCCCAAATCAAAATGTAGGCTTGAGAGCTTGTTGTGATCCATAAAGGAATGACCAAAGCATGAGTGATGCAACGGGGAAGAATATGCTGCCCTAATGTCCAAGCAATAGAATCTGTGCAATGCCCATGGCCCAATCAACTCTATATTGTGTACAACAAGATGCAGGCCACTATGAACCATTTATTTTCTATCAAGTGAACCACCAGGAAATAACCGGAATTCATGAAACTGCGCTGATCCTTCCGTTCTTTACGTGTTTCGATTGCCTGCCTTAGTTTCATCGTTTTTTGTTCCTTCCTCTTGAAACAGACATGCCCACTAGCCAGGTTTGTTTGTGTGTGTTTGTTGCTTTGTGTTCTGCAGTAACGAGACATGCAGAAGATCTTGCAGGTGATAAGAACCATCGCCGCTGCCTTCCAATAGCTGCTAGCAGGGAAAAACTAAGCTGAAACCGAGGGATTCAACATTTTTTTTTTTGAACGTAAAGGGATTCAACATTTTATTAGCTGTTAGCTTGGTCACATGTAAATCCTCCAGCTAACAGTTAGCTATATTTTGTCGGAGTAAGCCAGTTGATAATTTTTTATTAGCTGCTAGGCAGGTCATTTTGAGCTAGTATATTAGTTGTGCTAGTATATTAATTGTAGGGTGTTTAGATCTACTAGAGTCAATTTTGAGGTATTAGTTGAGCTAGTAATATTAATTGTCTGGATCCAAACACCTCTGAGTATGTAGGACAGTAGGAGTATGACTCGATTCGTACTTTGCACAATCAAATTTCTTCTTTGCCACCCCTCAAATATCATGTGGCGACTTGAAGAATGTATAGCACCTGGAGTATTTGTTTAACTTCGGCGGCGTACTTCCTATGTGAGTTAAGGAGCCATCTTGCTCCCTACTCCCTCACACTCTAAATTATAGGAAGATTCTTAAAATTTGATATGCACTTAGATATACACATCTAGATTCATAGCAAAGAGAATATAAAACATCTTATAATTTAGAGTTAAGAGAGTTTTTTCTAAAAACAAAACTCCGGCATGTGAGTTGCCTTGAACTGACACATTTTTTCTTTTGATCCAACTAGTTTATTCATCACACTTGGGTTTTAATAAACCAAAACATTGTCTCATATCGGGTTCATGCCTAGTAAATCCACCAGGTTCATGCCTAAACTTTGGGCCTGATATCGGGCTCAAGTAAAGACCATTGACCAGGCCGAAAAGAAAAACATTGTCTTTTTAAACCCATTGATTGAGCAGGTTTAATTACTTGTGAGCATATCGGATTTTAATTTAGTAATAGTAGCAAAAAAATTCATTGAGATCAATCAAAGAAGCGCATTCTAAAGATACTCCCTCCATTCCAAAGAAATCAATTTCTAGAGTTGTCATAAATCATATTATTTTAAATTTGGCTAAATTTATAAAACACACACTAATATTTATGATGCCAAATTAGTATACAGTATGAAATATATGTCGTAATATACTTATTTGGTGTCATTAATGGTGTTATATTTTATAATAAATCTGACCAAACTAAAATAGTTTGACTTAGAAGGTTACTCTAAGAGTTAATTTATTTTGAGACGGAAGGAGTATATTTTTAGATGGTATTTTTTTGAGTATTAAAGCATACCAAACTCTACTTTATCCAATAATCTGTCGACATTCAGTTTGGCAGAGTATCTATCAATAACTAATTCCTTCCCCTTTTCTAGGTAATGAATAATTTTATTTCTTTTCAATAGAATCTTCAGTGTTGCTTATTATACTTGACAGGTTTTAAATTTTATCTTCGCCTCTAATACAAGGGCTATATTGTCAGTATTAAAAAAGAGAAATAATTCAAAATTAAATTAAATGGGCATTAGTATTGCCGTGCTGTTGAGCTGCGACTAGTGTAGTAGATATCAGATCGCCTGTGATTCGCGCAGTTTGGGAGGTTGCACGAAAGTCGAAAGAGATCATATAGCTCACAAAAAGGAACAATTCCGCTGCAACCTTAAAAGATGTCGGTACCTGCCCTGAAACAATATGGTATTTTGGTTAGGGCTTGTTCTAAACCTCTAAGCAATATCTTTTTTTTTTAATAAAAAAACGAACATCTCTCAGCATTATTAAAGGCTAAAACCCAATTTGAATTTGCTACAAAATATCCCATAATAATAACAACATTTCATATGCACAGCGGTACAACACAAGTTAAAACAGTAACAAGGTAGTGTTCATCTGACCGACAACAATAGTCTGAAAGATGGCATAGTCAGACCGACAACAATAGTCTGAAAGATGGCATAGTCAGATTAGATCAGCAATGCTCAGCCACACCAATGTGCGACATTTAGTTATCAGGCAAGTTTTGCCTTGCCCAGCAGCAAAAGCCCCGGGAGAAGCTTACTAGGGCCAGCTAACCAAACTCATTATTCACTCGCTTAACATCCTCACTCCGCAAGGCTAGGTGAACCTGGGCAGAAGAACCAAATGTGTAAGGGTAAACTACGCCATGACGACTATATAAAATAACCATCAAGAAGCATATATGATACTCCAACGCAACAACAGTCTTAATCATAAACCACACAAGTCTTTTCACAACCTTTGAATTTCATTCCAATTTTTAGAGTAAATTCCATTCCAATCACAGCTGAGATCACACGGCAACTGTTTGATGCCGGGAAACAGGGTTTACTCATACATTTCACAGGACTGTATAACAGAGGAAGTGACGAGGAGCGGGCCCTTCAGCTAGGAGCCTCAAAATGCAAAACCCAATTTGTATGTCACAACCAAATGAAACAACGTTTTGTGTACCGAATCATATCATAATGGGCACGACCACACGGTTTCAGCACCTACCAGAAAAACCTATCCACGTTTGCTTCCAGTATACCATAACCAACCAAACACCAGTATATCTCTGCCACAGTAATGTCAGCTCTAACTTGAGTGTCTTTTTGCACTGCTAACTACAACAGCCTCAGTCATCGGTTAGTCTGTGCCGAAGTATCGATCACCATACTCTCCAAGTCCTGGGATGACACGATATTCATCGTTCAATCCGCTATCAATCTCTGAGGTTACAATCTTCAAATGAGGGAAGCGATTGCACACACAATGGATGCCTTCAGGGGCCTGTTTGTGAAAGAGACAGATAAACAAACTAACCAAAAGGAACAGGAAGATGCTGGAGTAACCATCTATGACTCAGCAAAGGGAATTTTACCGAGATGAGGGTCAGAAAAATGATCCGGTTCTCAGGAACTCCTTTCCTCATAAGAAGCTCAATGGCTTGATTAGCTGAATTACCTGGAGAAACAAGATAGAAACTTCTGTTGATAGCTAAATGATATCGCTTTGTAATTGCAATAAACACGCAAAAAAGAGATAAATATAAAAATTAGAATGATGAATATGCAATGCTAACCTGTACCAAGTACAGGGTCCAAAAGCAAAACATGACGTTCAGCAATATCCACTGGCAGCTTATGGTATATGAGCTGGATACATAAAATAAATTCAGTTTATTGACAACACCACAAACTTAAAAAAAAAAGAGAAATCATTCACTTTTAAAGGAAACCAATAAGTGCGACGAAAACTTACTTGTTGTCCATTGTCTCCAATGCGATGAAATAGAATTTTGCCTATTTTTATCCCCTTACAACAAGCACGCAGTGCATTTTCCATGCTTTCGCCACTGCAAATTATTTCAATTAATGTGCAGAATTAAAGGAAATAAGGTACATCAAAAGCAATTTCATTGAAAATATACAACTAAAAAATAAAAAACGAAAATAAGAATAAAACACGATCATAAGTATAGTTACATATTGATCTGCGGAATAACTGTTAAGACATACCACCATCTGTCCCAAATATAGGTCGTTTTGACTTTTCTAGGTACATAACTTTTGCTATGTACCTAGATATACGATGTCTAGATACATAATAAAAATCTTGTATAGAAAAGCCAAAACGACCAATAAATTGGAACGGGGAATAGGTAAAAATAGGCGAAGCTATAAGTTTGTAAACAGGACTGGAAAATCAACTTTTGCTGGAGCATAGAATGCAAGGAAGCAAAGAAACATTGAAGTTTGAATCTCGAAGTGTCCACACAAAAATACAAGAACTCATAAATGCAATTTATAAAGGGCGTGCTGAACCAGATATAGAATAGTGGAAAAAATAGAGAAGATGGCACCACATAAGATTTAAAATTATTGCCTATTAAGTGCCAAACTTCCTAGCAAAAGCTATTCTAGAATTTACCTTCGAATAATAGACACTCCACAGAGCTTCTTGCAGAAGTCAACTCCCCTGTAAACAGATCCTGAAATGCAAGAAAAACAGTCAAGATACAATAGATTGCAAGCATTAATTTTTTTTCCATTCTAAAATACGGAACAGTAGAGGGCAGTGCTGGAAGAAATGAGAAGCAGAATGAAGTAGATAGAACAATTAGCAAATAATCTTTTAGCAAGTCCCAGCTTCCAGAAAATTTCTTTCACATGCGTACTGGGAAAAACTCTGGTGTTCGATAACAACGAAAATAAGATGTGCCATTTTTTAGGGGCAACCACACTCTATATACTATAGGACAAAGCATAACGAGCAAATTAACAGCAAATTTCAGTGATCTTTTATGCCAAAAACAATAAGAAACACTCATCAATGAAACACGTACCAGAACTTAATGGTTCTGGGAAGATAAAAAAACTCGACCTGCGAGGGGCAAGCTGCCCCCCGGGCATTAATAGTAAGAAGAAGGCCTTCTCACACAGGCCGAGAAAACTGAACCCCGGCCCCGCCCTAACACTGGGATCCGTAACCCGTGAGACGACTGCCTGGGCCATACACGGTCCTCAGGCCGACCTAGGCCGTTTCTAAACCAGTGCTTTGTCACACGGGGCCGACGAGGGGATTTTTTAACCACAACCTGAAATTCGCTCCCACGGGGAATCGAACTCAGGACCTGTGGAGTGCCGCTCGAGTGTCTTAACCATTAGGCCAAGCACCCTTTGGCTGGTTCTGGGAAGATAATGAATAGGAATAGGAAATAGCAAAACCATGAACGTTAGACCCAATTTTTCCAAGCCATGCTCCTTTCCTTTGCTAAAATTCCTTATACCCTATTTGGTTCCCAGGAATTGAAAGGAATTGGAAATTAATCTAATAATAAAATGGGAAGCACTTTCTATGGTTTCAATTCATGGGATCCAAACAGGTCAAAAATGTTAGAGAGCCAATTTGAAGTAAGGAATATTAGATATTCTGACAAATTATGCAAAATGATTATCTATCGGACCTATAATACAATAAATGAAGAAGAAAGGTGTACGAAGAAAGGAAGCCAATGACATACCTGTTGGTGTAACCACCTGCTTCTCTGTAAATGGCAAATGCCCAAGACCATGCTCAACCACCTGAAAGACATTTTACATACAACAAATGCATTGGTATACAGTAAACCACAATTAACAGCTCTCAAACTGATCAGTTTATAATAAGTTACTGGAGGTCATAAGAACTAAGAGTGTACCAGACGGATCAGCCTATCTGAGTAGAAAACAAAGTCAGGTGTAGCAATGTTCTTGTCACGAATGAGAGTATGCATTCCTCGTATCTGTTAAGATGAATCAATCAAAAGCATCAGGAGTGTGCAAATCTAAGAACATTGTAATGTAAAGCTTAGTGTTTACTGTTAAAGGTACCTGGAAAGTTGTGTGAACTACAAAGACATTATTTGGGTAGATTTTGCACAAGTTGTGCTGACCAAGTTTTGTGTGGATATGTTGCACAATTAGATCAATTGCAACATGGTTATCTCCCCCTTTTGGTATGATCACATCAGCATATTTCTTTGAAGGCAGGACAAAAGCATCAAATGCAGGCTTGACGAATCTCTCATACTGATTATTTAAATGGAAACCCGTATTAGTGTCATATTTATGCTTGTTGCAAGCATTATAGCGATATTTGTAATGTTTGCAAATAGCATAAGATAAAAAAAAAGTGGGTCAATAAGATAGTGTTTAAATACCTGCTCAAGCACTGAGGTAAAATCTCTACCCCTTTCAACAGTATCACGCCTAACACGCCTAGCAAGTCTAATATCAGCGTCTGCATGAAATACACGACAGCGGATATGCATAATGATCAAAGATTGGTTAAAATTATTAATAAACGATTAAAGTTGCAAAACATTTTAAGCAGATACTTTTCGTTAAGCAGACACCATGGTATGGATAAGCACATATCTCTAACAAAGAGAAGAGTCACAGACCTGTGTCAACAAAAATTTTCATGTCCATCAAATCGCGAACCCTCTGATCATGAAAAACCAAGATCCCCTCCAAAATGATGACATCTGATTCATTGACCTAACAAAAAAAAGACCAGTGTTTTGTATCACAAGAGGAGTGCAAGGCAAAATCAAATCATAATTCATTTGGGTCTGGCACATAAATAACGTGATGATGAAAATAAACAGAATCCATTTATCTATGTTGGTTTGTTGGAGTGGGGAGATTTGTGTGTGTGTGTGTGGGGGGGGGGGGGGGGGGGGGGGGGGGAGGGAGTGTGACCCAAGTGACCAAATTAAGGAAGCACAACACTGTTTATTATATGTAGTGTCACACAGTACATGCCTACTGATAAATGTAATAGGTTGGTGCCAACATCTGCAATAGGTAACGACAAGAACATAAAACTGCCACAGAATTCGCCAAAAAATAAAGGAAAAACTTTCATAACAGAAATTAAGTCTGGTCACAATAAATAACATTCATGGCATGCCACCAAATTTTATATATTTTCAATATACATATACTTACAACAAAACATTGTAAACAATGTTATGCAAATTAGATCATAAACAATAACAAAACTGTTCTCTTAGCACCAATATTTTATTTTACTACCTTCCTAAAATTTTCAGAGCATCGCCTGTGATTCTTAAAATCATATATAGGAATATTCACGGACTGTCCACTTTTTAGCTTTCCCATGCACTCCAAAAGTCGATCTGTATCGAATGCATCTGCGAGACAAAGAATAACTACTGTCAGCTAAGATAAACTAAATCCCAGAAAAGAGCATATTTTCACATGATTGCATATCAAGTACCAGGGTGATCAAAATCATAGTCTTGCACATGCTCAGACTGTTCCTCAGTTAAACCATGGTAGAAAGAATCCTGCAAACAGCCCAAAGTGAATTGTAATCGATGTCAAAATCCTCTGAAACAGTGTTTCTATGGTTGGGTACTATTTAGAGTATATATATATATAGGTGCCTACTATAACCTCCCTTGATGCAACCATTAGTCTAATGCCAGGTATTCATCAAATTATAATTGTCAGCCTGCAGCAGGATTCAACAAACAGAAAAGGAAACTATACTATACTGCTTATTTCATTGGAAACAAAACACGAACGAATGCAGATGCAACATTGACATTGAACACCATTTTTCTAGCTTCGCCGACATGCAATGTAAACAACGATACGAGCAAATCCATGTTGAATCAATCATAGAGAATTTATGTTGATTAGGAACACTAAGCTGCTCATAATGAAAATGAATTTCATGTAATAGAGTTTTAATAAATCAACATGTCATTTTGCTTGCATTAAAGAAACTTAAAAGGTATCTCCAAGTGAACACCAAAAATAAAGACCCAAGAAAACCACGCGGATCAGTTCTCTAGGCACACCAGTTTTTGACCTATCGCATCAGGTGGTCTGTGTAGTTACTTCCTAGGGAGAAGTGACAAGGCACCTCAAGTTTCATGTTAGTGTTAGCATAACAAATATTATGACCATCTTAAAACAAACATCACCCAAAAGTTAAAAGCACCTTGCAGGTGTGTCTTACTTCACTAAAGCTCTTTTTCACTGAATGATAACTGTCAACCTGCGTCAGGATGCTTTGCAACTTGCTTATTCCATAAAAAAGAGAATACAAGATTGGATGCAGATGAAAAATTGTACACATGTAATGTAGACAGCAATTATAGCAAATACATGTGCATACTCGTAAACAAGTATAAATGAACTCATGGTGCCTATAAAAATAAGATGCTCATAGTAAATTTCATGTTATGACTTCTAATAAACCAAAAGGTTTTGTACTTGCTGGAAAAAAATGAAAGGTATCTCCAAGTGAACAGAAAAATAACAACTCAAGCAAACTGTGCAGATAGTTGTAAACTATTTAGGAAACACTCAATAGACTCAAGCCATATTTAACAGAAAATATCAAGGTACTTGTCGAGGCACCCCACTTTTTGACATATTGCATCAGGACATCAGGTGATGTTCTGCAGTCACTTCCTATCCTAGTGAGTAGTGACAAAGCACCTCAGCATAACGAAAATTATGGCCATTTCAAAACAAACATTATCACCAGAAGTTAAAAGTCCCTTGTAGGTTGTACCTTCTGTCTTGCTTTATATGTTGAGTAAGACTAAAGCAACATATAATGTATCCAAGTCCCAAACCATGAGCAATTTTATATAGAAGAAGCAATTAAAAGCATCGACAAAGTAAATGGTTCCAACCAAACTAACGTTATTCTCTGAACAATCACCTTTGTAGTGAAAAAGCACCTCACCATTCCACGCAAGTTAAAAGCAGATTATAAGCAGCGATTGCTTTAGCTTTCAATCTTATTTTCAACAGCAAATAACCTACCCAAGGCTATTCCAGATTTTTGAGCAAGAGAGACGCAGCATACAATCTAGCCCAGTAATCCTCCCAAATCCCAAACATACAATCTAGCCGTGAGCCCGTGAGTAATCTACCCCAACCAAGAGCATTCAGTCCAACACGGAAGATGCAGTTTGCACAGCAGTGATAGAATAAACAATTTCCAAATGCAGCAACAACAATTTCCAAATGCATCAACCGAACCTGTGTTTGGTATAGCATTCATAAAACATTTAAACAACTAGAGTTCGCCACATGATCCACACAAACGCATCGATAACGCAGTCGCAGTACAGGACCAAAGCAGAACAAGGTCAGAGCACACTAGAGTTCGCCAATCGCCACTAGAAGCAGGAGAACCTGTTATTCGGCAAAGCATTCACAAAACAAACAAACCACTAGAGTTCGCCACACAAATGCATCGACAGCAGAGCTGCGGTACAGGACCAAAGGTAGAACAAGCTCGTCAGAACTGAAAAACAGGGCCAAAACCGAGGAGCAGGAGAAGCCACACCTGGTTGACGAGCACGACGCGGTGGTCGTGGAGCTGCTGAATTATCATGTCGCACACCGTCGTCTTCCCCGACGCAGTCCCTCCAGATACGCCTTCAAAAGCAGCAGCGAAAAAAAATTAAAAAAACGACACCAAAATTCAAAACCAGACAAGCGGAAAAATCCAAAGCGAGAGGGAGGGAGGGGTCCAAGCCAATCGGTTGCCGGTCGCGGCGAGGCAAGGCACCTATGACGAAGGGCGTCCTGGTCCCGTCCGCCTTGGGGGACGCGAACCCCAGCGCGGCCGTGGCGTCGCCGCTGGCGGAGCGGGCGGGGGAGGAGGAGGGCGAGAGCGAGGACGGGGAGGAGAGGCGGCGCGAGTCGAGGCGGAGGCCGCTGAAGTGGGGGCCCACGGAGGAGCCCATCACGTCCTCCATCGTCTCTTCTCTCCGGCGACCGCTGCCGCCGCCGGTGCGCGCTGAGCTGGCGATCACTGCGGGCCCGCCGCGGCTCGCCTCGGAGGTTTTGACACGGGGAGGGAGGAGTTGGGGGGCTTTTGGCTTTGGGTGGGGGAAGGTGGTGGGGGAGGCCGTTGCGTCCGTTGCGTGGAGACGGTTTATGTAGACTGCCGGGTCCAGCTGGGTGGGCCTTTCCACGTGGTGCACCAAGAATGGGTGCAGGGGACGCGGGAGCAGCGCACGAAGTCCACAGACTGGAGGAGGATTTTCGCTGTAGAGCAGGGAATATGAAAAGGTAGATTCTCGGCTCCTAGCATTGAAGTTGCTGGTCCATTTTGGTTTTGTTGGACCTTTTTTGGGGATATTTTTTTTTCTTGGCAGATTGAAATGTCGATTGTCGATGCAGATTGAAATTGAAATGCAGGAGCAGGAGGACCATGGCCAGCCATGCATTGCATTATCTGTAATCTGTGTACTGTACAAGAGGATTTTTTAGGATGTTGACCACCGGATTAGTCTTGCTGCCTGCAGTGCAGGAGTGCATTGATGGACTAGGTGGGACAGGGATAGTTTTTTTTTTTTTTGATTGAAAAAACAAATGACTAGCTTCAGGTACTCCGATTTGCTGGAGCAAGCGGTGCCCACACGGTATTGGTTAACCATCCCTGTCACTGACATGTGGAGCATGCCCATAAACACGTGACAAAGAGGGGACGACACATGTGGATGATGCTATGGTGATTAATGAGTACCACTTTAATACCAGTAGTGTAATAGTAATAATATACTTCCTCTATTTTCGAATATGTTAGTAGTGGTATAATCTTAACATGAACTATGTTAGGAGTATTAGTTTATCTTAGACGCTACTCCTCTCTTTAAACATACAATAGAGCAGCAAAGTAAATAATGATCATGCACTGAAAAAGGATCGAATTTAGACGGCATTGGTATTTTAGTTTCTCGTGGCTTATACCATGGTTAATGGCACAATAATATAATGGTGTCTCTTAGTGGAGAAGGAATCAGATCACGACTTGACGAGGCCAATAAATAATGACTTGGGTATACCCTTGCCGCAAGAACGACACATGCTGTCCCAACAAATTCGACACCGAGGATAACATCGATCGAGCCAATAAAAAACCAAGTCGACATCAATGTGAAAGGCGCGGGTGTCTTCGATCTGTTTTTTTTATAAAAAATGCATATACAAGTACATGAAAGCATGACTGGAGGATAGTTTACACTAGCAGAGAGACCGGCACCGGCCGGGGTAGGCACATTCGGAGTTCTAGTTTGAAGGGGTTTGAAAGGCATGTTTGTTAATTTTTATTAAAATTTTTCATAAATGCTTGTTAAGGCTTTTAAGCCATAGAAAATGTTTCTAAGTTTCTTAAAATTCTATGTAAAAAATCCTAAAAACATATTTAGAGTTCATGAAGACATCATGATGGGATCTCTGGCTATGGCCTCAATGAATGCCCCTCCGCGCGGGCTGTACCTCTCCGTCAATCTCCCTGTGTCATGCACATAGATAAGTCAAGAGAAATTTGAGAATGACAAATAGGGGTTGCATGTCATCTAAGTGAAATTGAATTGAAGGACCTTGGTTTGAGGGTTTATGCTGAAGTTCAATTAAAAAAACAGGCCATTAAAAAGAGGGAGCTCTTAAATTAAATGTAGGGACTTTGCGGGTTGCTCTACGTCACATTATCCTTTTTTTTTTTAAAGATGAAAGTCACGTTAGCTAAGCTACTACTTTCGGCAGTTCACATTACCTAAGCAACTCCATCGGGTAAGAAAAAAACTCTCAATGCTTGGGCCAAAAAGTCCTGAAATTTAATACCTTGTGTATGGGCGGCCGTGAACTTATTTTTATTGACTGTTTTTTTTAACATTGATCAACTTGCATGTGTATTTTTTTCCAGTCCATGGTGTGCATGCATGCATTCCAGTATGATCCATGCTAAAAAAGCATTCAATAAGCGTTTAGCAGCAAGCTCCGTGGCCGCTTATGTACAAAGATTTTTCGTTCTACCAAGAAGTCATATTTTAGAGAAAATTTTCTATTTGACACTGAAAAAGTTATGGTCTCTCATTTGACGCTCAATTAAAATTATCTATCGACTTGTCGGGTACCAAAGTTAGGGGTACCCAATTTCGATGCAAAAATGCTCATTCCCAACGCGGCCTGGCCCAAGTAAGTCCAGTGGAAGCCCACGAAGGCCGCGTCTACGGAGGCCCACGACGTCATTGCACCAATGACAGCCAACCCTCGGGAGAGCGGCACCCTCGGCGCCAATTCTCCGATTCACTCGAGCCTCCCCGGAAGAGCTCTGGAGAGCGGCACCCTCGGCGCCAAATCTCCGATTCGCCCGAGCCTCCCCGGGAGAGCGACACCCTCGGCGCCCATTCTCCGGTTCGCCCGAGCCTCCCCAAGAGAGCTCGGGAGAGCGGCGCTCTCGGCGCCCATTCTCCGATTCGCCCGAGCTTCCCCATCCCCCTCGAGCGCAATCTCACAAAGGCATCCAAGGCACAGGAGATGTCAGTGGAGCAATCTTGGACCACAAGAGACCTCTCTGACCACTTTACAAGCACTGTCCCGTCAGACGAGACTTTCGATGCGACTGTGCTTCGCACGCCCCTGACGGCCATACCACCTGTCAGGATTTCCCTGGCAGCGGATTTGATAGGCCCACTACGGCCGTCCTCTCCACGGTATGGTCTACGGTGCGCCGCCCCGTTTTCCGCCGAGATCTACCAACTACGACTGCGACAGTCCGAGCGTCTAACGACGGGCTACGCAAGAACGGAAAAAGCGCCTACTGCACTGTCCACTCGAAAGGATGAGCACGCCTTCCATCCGGGCCCACCTAACCCTTGGGAAGTACTGTCCAAAGGCCGGAAATACGCCCGAGGGGAAATATCACCCTGCTCCATTCCATCACGCCTCCAGGAGTCCCGAGCCTCGGGAGACAACGCCCTGAGACGACTCGCCCTCTTGTCACATCGTGCGGAAGGACAGCCATCAGGTGTGACCCTACGACATGCCGTAATCCGACGACTGTTGCTGCCTCGGAACTCACCAATATCGTACAAACCACTACGGCCATACCCCGGAGACGCGGAGAAAAGACCGTAGCTGACGACAGAGGCCAGCTTTAGGAGAGCTGTAGGGTCGAGATGGCGGACTAAAGGGGGATGAATAGTCCGACAAAAATAAATCGCAGCGAAATAAAACCTAATCGGTTCTAACGACAATTCACCCCTCTAACTAAGACTCTAAGCACCTTGCCAAAGATCCTAGCAAGAAGCAAAGGTGCAAGTCTAGCTTGAGTTTCCCTAAACCGTTTTAGCGCAAGATCACACAAACCTAAGCGCTAATACTTTAAGCACCGGGGAAACTCCTATCAACTAGCAAGCAAAAGTGTACTAAGCACCTAAGCTCACTACTTGCTCAATGACAAGGATACACAATCCAAATCAAGGAGCGCAACTCACTTTAGCTACACAAACTAAGTGAAAACTACTTCTAAGCTACACAAGCTAAGAAGGTGAGTGGCAAGCTACACAAGCTAACCGGTCTCACAAGAGCAACTACAACTACACAAGTAAAGTAATGCACAATGAGAATAACTTGTGTAGAAGGGAGCAAACCACCGCGAAGGATGGGAAGATGTTGACGCGGTGATTTATTTCCAGGAGGTTCACTTGTCGCCACAAGCTACGTCCTCCGTTGAGACAAGCTCCAAGGTTGCCGCTGGTCCTCTTGCTAGTGGTGACCCGCAAGTCACACTCTCCCACATGGAGTGCTTACCACAAGCTCTAGCACTTGACTCGGCCGGACCACTTGTCGCTCTTCACGTCTCGCTCTACTAACGATGCTCTTCGCGATCTCCCGCGGGGTGAGCTCTAACCCCTCACAAAGATTCTCCGGAGCCAAGCACAATCTTCTTGCTTGCTTCATGGAGCCTCACGCCACCAAGCCGTCTAGGAGGTGGCAACCTCCAAGAGTAACAAGCACCACCGGCTTGCAACACAAACACCTAGTGCCACTCGATGCAATCTCACAATGCAACGCACTAGAATCACTCACTATCAATCAATCGGATGTGCACTAAGTAAGTGAGTGAGTGGGAGGGCTTCCAAGCACACCTACACAAGCCACACAGGCCCAAGGGTGCTCAGTTTATCGGCCAAGGCCGCCAAGTGCTTGGATTTATAGCCCTCAAGCGAATAGAGCCGTTGCTCTCTCAAACCGGCTGTCGGACTGAGCGTCGGACGCTCAGCCGCGCCACCGTCGGACCAAAGACCACGGTCCGACGCTCCCGATGGCCGCCATGTATCACTAGCCGTTTGAAGTCGAACGTTGGATCATAACGGCTAACTTCCCGCGCTTTAGCTCACCGTCGGACGGAACACCGTCGGACCAACGAACTCCACGGTCCGACGCTTCCAGACAGCTCCCCGAGCGCTGAAAACCGTCGGACGGTCGTCCGACGCTCGCCGTCGAACTAAACCCAAGAGTCCGACGCTCTCAGAGCTCGCCACGTGTCAGCTCTCGCACGATCTGCACCGTCGGACGCTCGGACAAAAGTCCGACGCCCACAAACTTCAGCGTCCGACGCTCACAGGCCAAACACCGTCGGACGCACGAGGATGGTCCGACGCTGTCACTGCAGACAGCGTCCGACGCTCGCACTCAACTGCACAGATGCTAGGGTTTACCGTCGGACTGAACGCAATAGTCCGACGCTCACCCAAGCCAGCGTCCGACGCTCTTTTTGAGCTCCTCTCAACTCCAAACTTCACCACCTTTGCAAGTGTGCTAACACCACCAAGTGTACACCTCATGTGCTTGTGTGTTAGCTTTTCACAAACATTTTTCAAAGGATTTTTCTCTCTTTTCACCACGCCACTCGATCCTAGCAACGTATGCAAGTTAGATCGCTCAAGTGGCACTAGATGACCGATATGCAAACAAGTTTGCCCCTCTTGATAGTACGGCAATTTATCCTAAATCCGGTCAAGCACTTCTGTACTCAACCTTAGACCGGTGAAATGGAAATGCCCTAGGTTATACCTTTGCCTTGCGCTTTCCATGTCGATCACCGTCTTCATCACCGTCTCCGACACCATCGATGCCAATGCAACATATGCACCAACACCTCATGAATGATATGATCCACTTCATATCATCACGTGGCTTTTGGTTCATCGATCCTTGACTTGCTTGCTCTTCACCGTTGCGTTGGTCCATCGGCGCCAAGCCATCACCCGACTTGCCCTTCACACTTGCAACCGGTCCGTTGACGCGAAGCCTTGTCTTGATCTTCTCCACCTAGCCACATGACTCCATGTCATGTCTCATGCGTTTAGCTCCTTCATACCATATGTGTGAGCTAAGCATCATCTCCAAGCCATTTCCACCTCCATGGCATAGATGTTCACACACATGTACCTGTGGACTAATCACCTGTGTAATCAACACTTAAACACATATTAGTCCACCTAAGTTGTCACTCAATTACCAAAACCAAACAAGGACCTTTCAAGAGCCCCGGAAGTCCTAAACTCTCACTCACACATACACACCAACAGCAAATGACTTGCATACACTTAGACACTCACAAGAGATCTGGGAGCACTTCCCTCTCTCGCCTAGCTTGTAACCCCCTACTGCAAGCACCCCGGTGCAAGGCAACACGACTCTCCTCTCCACTGGACGTAGGGATTGCTAGGCCTGAACCAATATAATCCCTGTGTTCCCCTTTGCACACCATCCGTAGCCTCAACCACAAAACACATATTTACTAGCCGGTGTTAGCCCCGCTAAAACTAGCACCGACAGTTGGCGCACCAGGTAGGGGCCTTTTGCGTGTTGATCCAGGTCACGGATGGCTGACGTTTCCATGACGCTTCCCGCTGGCGCGGTGCTCCGGTTCGAAAGCCTCGAGTTCGTGGCCACCGGCCACGGGCTTGAGATGAACCCGCGCCCAACCGAGCTCCGCACCATCATCGTCCTGACCCCGGCCCATCAGGCGGCCAGGGAAAGGACCACGACGACGCTTCCTGCAGTCCCAGAGGACGAGGGGAATGCCGCACGCCGCGCTTCCCGGCGGACTAGGAGGAGGAGGCGCAACCGCGCCAACCAGCCCCTGGTCGCGGAAGGCGCGGCCAACCAGGTGTCCCCGGAGGGGGACGCCAACAATGCGCCGGTCGCCACCACGGCGCCTTCAGCGCCGACTGCTACACGACCGCCAACCGCCCGGAGGACGGGCGGAGGCGAAGTCGCGACGTCGACGGGTCTTTCTCTCCGCCCTCATGGCGGAAGGGATACGGCGCCGTCATCTCTATTCGGGCTCCAGAACGCCGTGGATGCCCACGTCCACGCGGTCCGTGCATTGCTGCATGATCTGGTGGAGACACCTGTCCACCGCCTCGAGCGTCTAGATGACCTCGTGGGCGGCCAGGTGGCCTCCCCACCATCCTCTCCCGGGAGCAATCCTAGGGTATATGGCGGGGAGGAGACCGACTCCACTGACAGTCTCACACCCCGAGAATTCTCGGAGGAGTAGGATCATCGCGGTTGGCCTCGCCATCACGGTGGGGCCTCAGCGATGACGACGACGAGTTCTGGGCGAACATGGACTTCACCGTCCACCCCCGAGACTCGTGGGAGGACGCTCCGAGCGTCGCCACCGACTCCGACCAGTCCTACATCGACCCCGCTCGGGAGTGCTACCACCTGGTGCACCCCGAGGAAGGATGGGTGGAGGACATCCATTCGGGGGACGACAACGACGAACCTTCCCCGCTCCAGCCACAGCCTCAGCAACGCACCCCTCCGCCGGCCACTCCGCGGCCTGCACGATCAGCCCCACCGCAAGACGCGGGGGCTGGGCCGTCTCGCCTCGCGCACCAGTCCCCGGAGCTAGAGCAGCTCCAGGAACTGGAAGCACGGATGGAGGAGGACCGCCTACGCCTCACTCAGCTGCGAACCGCGCTCGAGCTTGACGAGCGGCAAGGCACTGGCGGAGCAGCTCGTCGCCGGGCCCGGGACATCCAGGCTCCAATCCTCGCCTGACGAGGGAGCCGGGACACCAGGAGCCCTGCCTCGGTGAAAGGTCCTAGTATGGCTAGAGGGGGGTGAATAGCCTAATAAAATTTCTACAAAGAACTTAGGCCAAGAGGTTAGTAACAGATATGGCTAAATGTGCAATGCTAGTGCAACTACTAACTTAGGCAAGCCGCTTACATAATTCTAGTTAATTCTTAGTTCTAAGCCACACAAGCAAGCTAGCAAAAGCTAAAAAACTACACAACTATACAAGACAATAAAACAAGTTACTTTGCATAAGAATAAGGAAGGAGTAATCGTCGATTAAACCTTTGCCTTGTGAGAAAGCCAATCACCGGGACAATCAATAAGTCACTCACTCGAAGGTGAGGAAATCAATAGAGACACCAAAATTTATCCCCGAGGTTCACGTGCTTGCCGGCACGCTACGTCATCGTTGTGTCGATTTCAACCGGTGGTTCGGTGGCTAATCGGTATCACACACCGAGCCTACACTAGGCGCCACAAGAACCTACCACGGCGGAAGTAACTCAAAGACACGAGCAATCCACTAGAGTTACCTTTGAGCACTCTGCTCGGGGAAGGCACAAGAACCCCTCACAATTGCCGGGTGTGGGCAAGCACAATCACCAAGCTCCTCCACACCTTCTTGTCCTCCAAGCCGTCTAGGGACACGGCAATGTCCCAAGAGAATAAGAACTTAACCAAGGTTTGCTCTCAAGTGCTCTAGAATGTAAATCACAAGCAACGATGCACTTGAGGTTCACTCAATCTCACTAAGGATGATCAAGATGATGAACTAGTGAGAGAGTGGGAGGCTAGAATGCAACAAAGTGTATGACAATGATCCAAGTGTGTAAGAATGTCACCAAATGACCAGGGAGGGAGTATAAATACCCCCAAGTGCAATCCTAGCCGTTACCCACTGAAAAACAGTCGTTAACACATTTTTCGGGGCGTCGGACCAAGCGTTAGCGTCCGACGCTCTAGATCTCGCCACCTGTCAGCTTAATTCAACCACAACCGCTGGATCGCAACGGCTACTTCTCGCGCTCAACTGCGGACCGTCGGACTGGGGGCACCGGACTAAATGCTGCGTCCGACGCCCTGTTCCCAGTACACTGCGTGCGTACCGTCGGACTCTTCAGCGAACACCGTCGGACCAACGAAACGTACAGTCCGACGCTTCCAGAGAGGTTTAAAACCGAGAAAACTGCGTCGGACTCCGTCCGACGCTCGGCGTCGGACTAAGCTTCCGTCCGACGCTCGGCGTCGGACTAAGCTTCAGCGTCCGACGCTCTCAGATTGCGCCACGCGTCACACCTCGCTGCTCGGCACCGTCGGACTGGAGTGGGCAATGGTCTGACGCTCGGTAGACGAGCGTCCGACGCTCACAACTGAATAGGCGTCGGACCGAACCAATGGTCTGACGCTACGTCTACAATCAATCTGACGCTCTGGAAACAGCCCTTTCAAGATAGTTTTTGACCCCTTGCTTCTATGTGCTAACACACAAGGTCTTCAACACTTGTGTACAGTGTGTTAGCATTTTGCAAATATTTTTCAAGGGTTTTCAAAGAGATTCTCTATGTTGGTTAGATCAATGCACATGAGATGCAACCTAAAGCACTTGAAAGTAATCCAATAGCTTAGTTCTCCCCTTGATAGTCGGCTATCTATCCTAAATGTGATCACTCCCACTTGGAGTCTTGATCACTAAAAGAAAAGCCCTATTTAAATATACCTTAGCCTCTAGCTTTCCTTCTTTAAGTCCTTTTCTTTCTCCTTGATCATTTCATCTTGATCTTCACTTGAGCTCATGTCATCTTCCTCCCTATCACTAATCTACTCTTGGCTACACATACTTAGCACTTAGATTAGTAACTAGGTTTCATCAATTACCAAAACCAAACTAGGGTCTTTCAATCTCCCCCTTTTTGGTAATTGATGACAACCCTTTTTTACAAAAGAAATATGCATTAAGATATTGAACTTATCATGCTTGTCCATGAGTAGATCATGAAAGGATTTAGACAACAATCATAAGTTCTATTTTGGTAGTATTGGCTCCCCCTACATATGTGCATCGAGTTTGGATTAAAAGCTAGCACATATGTATTGAATAGAGAGTAATTCTACCAAAAATGTGCTAAGGGTGTATAGAATGGACCTTTGAAGCGTGATACCATCGGAGTTTCCATGTACACCATCCTTAGCACCTTAGTAATTAGAAGGTCACAAATACTAGAGCATACCATGAGATCACATTATAAGCAAGCTCTAGTAACCACTTGAAGAAATACGACCAACTAGTTACTCCTACACATGCTAATTGTTCAAATCATCATTCAAATCCTACTACTAGCAATACACCACACAAGCATGTATAAGAAAGTAAATACAAACGCAATGAGCAATCATATGATTAATGCATATCCAAATGCAACAACTTGCATATGTGATTGCTCCCTCTACTTGTGTGCTTCAAAAATTTTAAGAATTACCCCTTTCCTTTGGCCTATTGCTCTCCCATCATCGGCCTAATGATGGTTCATCGCGCTTTCTCTTTTTTTTGTAACTTTCTCTCCCCCTTTGTCAACAATTGCACAAAAAAGTTCATTTTAGTGAAGAGAAATTAGTCAAGTTCATTTGATTTGAAAAGAGAGATTATTGTTCATTTTGGCTCAATTTAGTGCACTTGTCTAGGATATATAACTAAGTTTGTTCCAAGGACAAGCTTTTTCACGCCACTAGGGGTTATCTTGCCCATGTTAAGTTATACACCTTGAGCTAATGAACTAGATTGAACACTAGGGAATTAAGCACACATGCATGTCATATGTTACCACTAGATCATACAATCAAACAAGGCAATAGTGGTAGCATATATCCATCAAAAACTTTATAATTTCCATTAATGATCCTAAGAGGTGAATATGTCTATATGTTCTAAACATGTCCTAAGAAGTATGATGTTATGTCAGACAATTTTACCTTACTTTGTCGAAGTAGAGGCATGTCATATATATATGTGGGGATGATCTCAACTCATATTGGAGAAATCAAGAATATTCAATTCATTCCTAAGCTTGCAAAACCTCTTCTCATCTAGTGGCTTTGTGAGTATGTCGGCCAATTGATCATCAGTTCCAATGCTTTGAATATCAATGTCACCCTTTTGTTGATGATCCCGAATGAAGTGGTGCCTTACATCAATATGCTTGGTTCTTGAATGTTGGACCGGGTTTTGAGTTAGCTTGACGGTGCTCTCATTGTCGCATAGAAGTGGCACTTTCTTGAAGTTAATTCCATAATCTCTCAAGGTTGCCATCATCCACAAGAGTTGAGCATAACAACTCCCCGCATTAATGTATTCGGCTTCGGCGGTGGAGAGTGAAATGCTATTTTGCTTCTTGGATGACCATGAGACAAGAGATCTTCCCAATAGTTGACATGTGCCCAATGTACTCTTTCTATTTATCTTGCAACCGGCATAGTCCGCATCGGCATATCCAATCAACTCAAATTTTGCACCCTTGGGATACCACAATCCAACATCTTGAGTATGCTTCAAATATCTCAATATCCTCTTTGCGGCCTTCATATGACTCTCTCTAGGAGATGCTTGATATCTAGCACATATGCACACACTAAACATGACATCCGGTCTTGATGCGGTGACATAGAGCAAACTTCCAATTAGACACCGATATGCCTTTTGATCAACCATATTGCCATTTTTATCTTCATCCAAGCTTACACTAGTCCTCATGGGAGTGCTAATTGGTTTTATATCTTGCATTCCAAACTTCTTGATCATGTCTCTTGTGTACTTGCCTTGACTTATGAATGTGCCATTCTTCATTTGCTTAATTTAAAGTCTAAGGAAGTATGTGAGTTCACCCATCATAGACATCTCAAATTCTTTAGCCATAATCTTTTCAAACTCCGCACACAAGGCTTGACTAGTTGATCCAAAGATAATGTCATCAACATAGATTTGCATGATCATCAAGTCATTATCAACCTTCCTAGTGAACAGAGTGGTGTCAACCTTGCCCATCTTGAAACCTTTAGAGAGGAGAAAGTCCCTTAGCCTCTCATACCATGCCCTTGGTGTTTGTTTCAAACCATAGAGTGCTTTCCTTAGCTTGTACACATGATTTGGTTTCTTCTCATCTTCAAAACCGGGTGGTTGTTTAACATATACTAACTCATTGATGAATCCATTTAGAAATGCACTTTTGACATCCATTTGGTAGAGCTTGATGTTGTGAGCACAAGCATATGTTAGAAGAATTCTTATTGCTTCCAATCTTGCAACCGGAGCATAGGTTTCACCAAAGTCCAATCCTTCTACTTGAGTGTACCCTTGTGCCACTAATCTTGTCTTGTTCCTTATTACAACACCATCTTGATCTTACTTGTTTCTAAATACCCATTTGATGCCAATAACATTGTAGTTCTTTGGTCTCTCTACCAATTCCCAAACTTTATTTCTTTCAAAATTGTTGAGCTCTTCATGCATAGCATTTACCCAATCACTATCTTTCAATGCCTTCTCAATGTTCTTCGGCTCTTCAAATGCCATAAATGAATAGTGAGCACAAAATGATGCTAGTCTTGATCTTGTTTGCACACCCTTTTGAATATCACCAACGATTTGGTCCAAAGGATGATCTCTTGCAATGTTTGTGGGTTGAAGCACTTGAAGTTGATTGCTTGAGCTTGATTGTGAATTTGATTGATTTGCATGAGAGGAACTAGCTTGATCTTGATTTTGCACTTGAGAGTCACTAGATTGATCATTTGAAGGAACTTGCACTTGATCTTTGTCATCTTCTATGTCAACCACTTGAGTCGGCCTTATGTCACCAATGTCTATTTCTTGCATAGCCTTTGCCAATTGAGGTCCACTCACATCATCTAGATTTTCATTTTGATCTTGAGACCCATTGTTTTAATCAAATTCAACATCATGAACTTACTCAAATTGACCACTTCCCAAGTTCCAAACTCTATAAGCTTTACTAGTGGTGGAGTAATCAAGCAAGAATCCCTCATCACATTTCTTCTCAAATTTGCTCAATCTAGCTTTTTTCTTCAATATGTAGCACTTACAACCAAACACCCGAAAGTATGCAGTATTTGGTTTTCTTCCATTCAAGATCTCATATGGAGCCTTCTCCAACATAGGATGGCAATAGAGTCTATTGGAGTAGTAACATGCCGTGTTGATTGCTTTGGCCCAAAAAGATTGACTCACATTATACTCACTAAGCATAGATCTTGTCATATCAATGAGAGTCCTATTCTTTCTTTCAACTAGGCCATTTGATTGAGGTGTGTACTTAGCCGAGAATTGATGTTTGATTCCTAAGTCATCACATAGCTCATCATCTTGAACTCACTAGCATTATCACTTCTCACCCTCTTGATGGTTGTTTCAAATTCATTGCAACTTCTCTTTAAAAAAGATTTGAAGATACCATAAACATCACTTTTGTCAAACATGAAGAAAACCCATGTATATCTTGAGAAGTCATCTATTATCACCAAACCATACTTGTTGCCACCAATGCTTGTATATGTAGTTGGTCCAAACAAGTCTATGTGCAATAACTCAAATGGTTTGTGTAATACCCCGGGTATTACGGATTTAATTAATCTGCCATGTCATCATATTTAAATTAATCATTTGCATATGATTGTGATTAGGTCCCTAGAGTGATTTGAATTTAATTAGTATTTGTTTGTAAAATTAAATTCCCAAATAAAGGTTTAAAAATTTACTTTTATTAGGACCAAAACCTAATTCAAAATCTAAAAGGCATTTTGAGATAGTCCCTTAATAAGAGTTTTAGATCTTTTAAAATGGAACAACTTTTATTTTTGGAGATTTCAAAGTTCTGTGGTGGAAATTCAAATTTATTTCAAAACAATGATTTAAAACTTAGTTTTGGATTGGCATTTCAAAAATTATTTGGAATCTGGTAAAACTTCCTAAATAGAAGTTGTAAAGCTCATTGAGTAGAACAACTTTTATTTTGGCAACTTTTCAAGTTGTTGAGAAAATTTAAAAGTAATTTTGAAAATACAGTATGAAATTTAAAACCCTATTCTACCCCCTTTTCTGTAGATTCAAAAATATTTCGAATTTGGATTTAGTTCCAAAAGCAAAGTTGTTCAGAATTTCAAACCCTACAACTTTTGTGTTTGCAGTTTTTCATGTTTGTATGCAAAATCAGTCGAATTTGGTCAAAAACCGACAGCCCCTAGGGAATGAGTGCTACAGTACTTCGCCCCCTCTTCCTGTTCGCGAACAGAGCCGGCAGAGCGCCGTGCCGGGCGGGCGGCCGCGCGAGCCGTGCCGGCCGGGATCCTGCCCGGGCGCCAGTTCGGAGGAGGATCGGCGTGCGCCGCGACGCTCTGACCCTGTCCCCCTCTTCCCCGGCCTTCAAAAGGGCGACGAGGCCCTCCCCCTCTCCATTTTCTCCCTCCCGGTCGCCATCGCCACCTCTCGGTCGCCGGCCAAATTCGCCGTCGTCACACCACCACCACCCTCTCCATCTCCCTGCTAGCTCGCCAACTCCCTTGCGCTTTGTTTGCCACCGTTGGCGAGGGTTGTAGTGGCCTGTAGGTGCCGGAGTGCTCGTCGCCATTCCTGCGGGTGGCCAGAGCGCCGCCGCAACCATCTCCGACGCGACGAGCGTGTTGGAGTGAGTTTCTTCTCCCTCGGTCTCGTGTCTCGAACTCTCTATCACTCGCTGTTTCTCATGCGCCTGGCGGTTGGGTCTCTGGCACTCTAGGATCGCCGGAACGCGGGGTCGCCGTCGGAGCCGAGCTGCCGGATCCGCCATCACCGTCAAGCCGCCCTCTCCAAGCCGTTGCTGCCTTCACCGACTCGCCCGTTGGCTTCGTGGTGAGCCACTGAGTCTTTCCCGTCCTCTCTCCCTTCCTCTATCCCTTTGTTTTGGCCGGCGCAGAGCCGCCGTGCCATCGGCTTCCGCCATGGGCGAAATGCTCCTCACCGTGGGATGCTAGGCTAGAGCCTAACCTCTCGGGGGTGCTCGTTAGGAGTTAGGGTAGCCGTAGAGTCGCTCGGGTTCGTCGCTGGGGTCGCCGGCGGCGAGGGCCGTGCTAGCCGCGCGCGCGCGTGCGCGTGCACGGGAGCCGGCGGGAGGTAGGAGGAGGAGCTGACAGGCGGGGTCCGCCCGTCAGCGTCTCGCCTCGCGTGGCCGTGGGCCGCGTGCGCGCGGGAGCGGTGCGCGCGTGCGCTTGGGCCATGTTGGGCCGGCTCGGGCGCGAGCGCGGTCGGCTGGGCCGTCTCGGCCGAGTGGGCCGTTTTCATTTTTTCCAAAGGAATTTCAAATGCCTTTTCTATTTTAATTTATTTGAATAGTGCTGATGATTGTTATTTTCATATGAATTAATCTGTTGAATGGAAAAATGTGAGAATAATTGTGTATGCTCTCTGAAGTATGTAGTATTTGTTAAAAATATAATATAGGGTGTTCCAGTGCCTTTAATCTGCTGTATAAATCAGTGAAGTAATTAATAAATGCAAGTTTGTGTAATTTTAATTAATTCTCTGTAAATCCAAAAATCATGAAATTTATTGTGGCTCTGTTTGGTGATAAAACCTAGCTGTTGGTAAAGTTTGGTTGCAATTGAAGTTAGTTTGGTCAATTAATGAATATATGTGAAATTAGGGATTAATAAAGTAAATAGAAAAATGAATTTAGGTTTGTTGTGTGAATTTTGGGTTGAATGAAGACCAAGGATCTTTCGCTGTGTGATCCTTGGCAGTTTGAGGACTTAGTGCTTGGTAGTAGTCATAAAGCTGTGTAGCGGCTTTCTATGACCGTTAAAAAGGTCAATAAAACAAAAGTAGGAAACATTACTTTTACCTTCTATAGATCGTTTACAACTTTGCCGTGAAGGAAAGTTGTACTCAAGGTATTAATGGTTTACTTCCAAGCATTTCATTTGTTGCCCTCATGCCACGCTAAGCATACATCATTGCATACGTGTAGTGCCCGTTCCCGAGGGGGTCCAGGTCGAGACTACTACTGAGGAGGCCACTCCAGAAGTCATCCAAGGATTCGACATCTGCGGGACTGATCCCGACCCGACGCTGTACACGATCCAAGGCAAGCCCCGGTGCATTCAGCCCCTCTATTACAAAATATTTATAATTCGAGTTAATCTACTGCATAAGTGTCGGTGCTAATTTTGGCGAGGCTAACACCGGCTAGTAAATATGTGTTTTGCGGTTGAGGCTACGGATGGTGTGCAAGGGGGAACACAGGGATTATACTGGTTCAGGCCGAGCAAGCCCTACGTCCAGTGGAGAGGAGAGTCGTGTTGCCTTGCACCGGGGTGCTTGTAGTAGGGGTTACAAGCTAGTCGAGAGAGGGAAGTGCTCCCAGGTCTCTTGTGAGTGTCTAAGTGTTTACAAGTCGTTTGCTGTGGGTGAGAACTTGGAACTTCCCCGTCCGTTTTCTGTTCGTCTGTGTCTGTCATCCTTCTAAAGCTGGTCTCTGCTCTCCCTTTTATAGCCGCAAGGGAGAGGCAAAGGCAGCTACGACGCTACCTATTAAAATAGTGAGGAGTCGCTGTTCTCCGTTTGACTAGCTGCTGCCTTTTCTCCGTGTCTTCGGGGCATGGGTATGGCTATCTTGGTTCGCGAGTTCCAAGGTAGAAACAGTCGTCTGACCATGTCTTGTCGTCGGCTCTCTGGGTCTTCTGGATATGGCCGTCGTGGTCCGCTCGACTTTGGTGCGTTCACACCTGCCGGCTATCCTTCCGTACGATGTGACAAGAGGGAGAATCACCTTGGGGCGCTGTTTCCCGAGGCTCGGGATCCTGAAGGCGTGCTCGTCCTTTCGTGTGGACGGCGCAGTGGGCGTCTTTCCCGAAACGGGGCGGCGCACCGTGGACCATACCGTGGAGGACAGGTGGTATGGCCGTCAGGGGCGTGCAAAGCACGGTCGCGTCGAGAGTCTCGCCCGACGGGACGGTGCTTGTAAAGTGGTCAGAGAGATCTCTTGTGGTCCAAGATTGCTCCGCTGACATTACCTGTGCCTTGGATGTCTTCGCGAGATTGCGCTCGAGGGGGATAGGGAAGCTCGGGCGAATCGGAGACTTGGGGCGCCGAGGATGCCGCTCTCCCGAGCTCTCCCGAGCTGGTGCCGCTCTCCCGTGCTCTCCCGAGCTCTCCCGAGGAGGCTCGGGCGAATCGGAGACTTGGGCGCCGAAGAGGCCGCTCTCCCGAGCTCTCCCGAGGAGGCTCGGGCGAATCGGAGAGTTGGGGCGCCGAGGACGTCGCTCTCCCGAGCTCTCCCGAGGAGGCTCGGGCGAATCGGAGACTTGGGCGCCCAGGATGCCGCTCTCCCGAGCTCTCCCGAGGAGGCTCGGGCGAATCGGAGACTTGGGCGCCGGGAAGGCCGCTCTCCCGAGCGCTCGCCCGAGCTCTCCCGGGGAGGCTCGGGCGAATCGGAGATTTGGGCGACGAGGACGCCGCTCTCCCGAGTTTTCCCGAGCTCTCCCGCGGAGGCTCGGGCGAATCGGAGACTTGGGCGCCGAGGACGCCGCTCTCCCGAGCTCTCCCGATGAGGCTCGGGCGAATCGGAGACTTGGGCGCCGGGGATGCCGCTCTCCCGAGCGCTCGCCCGAGCTCTCCCGGGGAGGCTCGGGCGAATCGGAGAATTGGGCGCCGGGGACGCCGCCTCCCGAGCTCTCCCGAGGAGGCTCGGGCGAATCGGAGATTTGGGCGACGAGGACGCCGCTCTCCCGAGTTTTCCCGAGCTCTCCCGCGGAGGCTCGGGCGAATCGGAGACTTGGGCGCCGAGGACGCCGCTCTCCCGAGCTCTCCCGATGAGGCTCGGGCGAATCGGAGACTTGGGCGCCGGGGATGCCGCTCTCCCGAGCGCTCGCCCGAGCTCTCCCGCGGAGGCTCGGGCGAATCGGAGAATTGGGCGCCGAGGACGCCGCTCTCCCGAGCTCTCCCGAGGAGGCTCGGGCGAATCGGAGATTTGGGCGCCGAGGACGCCGCCTCCCGAGCTCTCCCGAGGAGGCTCGGGCGAATCGGAGAATTGGGTCGCCGAGGACGCCGCTCTCCCGAGTGATGTCGTGGGCCTCTGTAGACGCGGCCTTCGTGGCTTCCACTGGCCTTACTTGGGCCAGGCCAAGTTGGGAATGAGCTTTTTTGCATCGAAGTTGGGTACCCCTAACTTTGGTAACCGACAATAAGGTTGATAGGAGTTGATTGTCACCTATCCAGATGCATTGTCTCAAATAAATACTCTGAAACCTGATTTAAATAAAATGGTTTGAGAAATGCTTAGGCATGCTTAATGAACTTAGCTTTGCATAAAAGAAAAACTATTTTCTGTGCCATGACTATACTTATACTTTGATTGGTGAAGAACTTGTTATCCGCTGGTCGATGTGTATTTGGGTTGGAGTCCCAATGCATGGTCGCTTTCGGAATAGTTTGGAACTGGTCGATGTCTTTGGAAACGTGTTTCGTTGGGTGGCCAGCTCATGGGGCGGCGTTCCCTATGTCTCACTCACCCGACAGGCACGATAATAAAAACTGTCGGGTAGTCTTGTACTTGGGTTAGAGTCCCAATGCAGGATTGACGGCAGGAAGGAAGTAGGGACCGTTCGTTGTAGGTCTGCTGTGATCATGATGAACAGCCTAGCCACATACCAATGCGGAAAGCCTAGAGTTCGGTGACGCTATTGCTGGAACCGACAACCACGCACTGGGAGTGGAGAGATGGCGAGAGTAGCTTGTACCCACGTGGCCGGCGTGCCTGGATAAGAGTGGAGTACTGTGCTCTCGGGTGGCGCAGGACCGGTTCCGGGATAGCAAAGCCGTGACGACGGGTTGGTATATGTATGCCGGCGTGCTGCATATGCAGTGTGGTTAGAATCCCCAGCTGGGTACTTTCTGGATTCGAATCGACGTGCTCCTCGGTTATGGAGACTTGATCCTCACACTCTACACCGAAAAGTGGTTCTCAACTAGGTTATCTGAATGAATAAAGAAATTTGAAGAATGATGATATTTGAGATTGAATGTCGGAACTATAGTTGTGATTATGATATTGATAAAATAAAATATGGAACAGGATAGATTGCTTTTCTGCAAACTCCTCATCCTCTGCTAGCCTTACCCATAGCCTTGCATTCCTGAGTCTCATTTTACACCCTTAGTCGGGTAAGTCTTGCGGAGTACCCCAAGTACTCAGGGTTTGTTAACCCCGTTGCAGGAGGACCGCAGTCGGAGATCTGTCTTGCTCCATGTTGCGTGACCGTGGTCGAAGAAGAAAGCGGCGATGAGTGAAGTGGAACCCGTGGGCAGGGTTCGAGTTATCTTATCTAGTATTGTGTAACTATTCCACTGCTACTGTTATGTCCTCTGGTCTGTAATAACTATATTTGAATCCTATTTGAACAACCGGTTTGTAATCTAAATGTTATGTAATCTTTCGCACTGTTACTCTGATGTATTTTATTACGAAATGTTGTAATCCTGTGATGATTCTGCAATGGTGATCCTGTCGGAGAAAAGGGTGCTAATGTAGCCCGACAGACCTGTCTAGATCATTTGGGACACGGGCCCGGCTGTCAGAAGTCGTTAGTGACAATGACAGGTGCCGGTGGGCCAGGTGATTTAGCCGGTTCTGTTACAGTTGGTACCAGAGCATTCCATTGCTAATAATTATGGATTACTTTTCAAAAATTTCAAAATGTTTTGGATCATAAAAAGTTTAACCTATTATTTTGGGTCCAAATTACTTCTATCCTTATCTTGTTCAGTAGTTCTTGTCTTGTTCTATATTTTACCTTATGGGATTAAGGTAGCATGTGGAATGATATTATTATTAGCCCTATGTTAAAAGTTTATTTATGTATGTAGGTACCTTGCATGATTTAAATTCGTAAGTACGTACATGCATCATGATAATCACACCTGTTAATTAACTTCCTCCTTAAAGTGGGTTTTTTTGGGATAGTTTACCAAACCTATTCTTACTAACCTATTATATCTTAAAATTCCACTTACCTTCTCCAGATGGCCCATTGCAAGCTCACAGCACGCAAGATGACCGGACCACGTGGCGTTCCACGCCACCAGTTGGCGCCACGCGCTGGCGAGGGCGGAGCTTCTGGGAGTCGCCCACCTCGTCGCAGCAGCGAGGAGCTTGAGGCTGAGGTTGGAAGGCTGCAGGATCTAGTCAGGCAGTGGGAGGAAGAATACAGAGTGGCACGTCTCAACCACTACCGTGACGTGAGGACCAATCGAGATCTGCGTCGAGAGATCGATCGCCTGACCAAGCAGAGGGATGAAGCTTGGGATCGTGAGGAGACGATCATGGACAGGATGCTCGAGGCGGAGCAGCGTGTTGGTCAGCTTGAGCTCTACAACAACGTCTTGCACGAGGAGGTGCATGAGCTCTATGGTGAGCTCCACCCTATTCCTGCACCGCAGGAGGAGGATCCTGAGTTGGGGGTTGTCCTCGGTCAGGAGGATGAGGACGTGGAGGACGTTGACGTGGAGGTCGAGCCGATCGAGGTCGTCGAGGCAGATGCCGAGGAGGACTTCGAGGAGATCGACGAGGACAGTGACGCTTCTGGCGCGTCTGGGATCGACGAGGACTAGGCCAGTGTGGCCTAGGGTTGTCGGCTAGTTGTTCTCTTTTGTCTGTAGTATAGGTGCTTGCCTAGAAAACCTTAGTTATGGGTTGTGGGTCTTGCCTGGATGCAAGCCATGTTGTGTGAACCTTGTAATATTGCTGTGTGCTGCTATGTTTGCTTAACTAATGTAAGACTCAAGTCGGGTTTGCTTACTAACAGATGGGAGACAACTCTGATAATGCAACTGGTGTTCCCCAACCACCTCAGTTTGCACCCACTCTGGCAGAGGCCATCGCTGCATTGACCAATGTTGCAGCGCTGTTAGCTCAGAATCAGCAAGACCGTGGTGGACGTCGTGGCCGCCGTGATAATGAGGATACCACCTATGTTGACTTCACTGACACCCGCCCACCGGTGTTCACTAAGGCTGATGAACCCTTAGAAGCCGATGATTGGCTCCGTACCATGGAGCAGAAGTTTAGCTTGATTCACTGTACCGAAGTCCAGAAACCTCTGTTTGCAGCCCAGCAGCTCCGTGGCCCAGCGACTACTTGGTATGCCAACCTTTCGGCTGCGCAGGATGCTGGACATCAACTTACCTGGCACGAGTTCCGTGAAGCTTTTCGTGCTCATTACATCCCTGCGGGTGTGATGAAGTTGAAGCTGGATCAGTTTCTGGCCCTGAAGCAGAATGAGTCCACTGTCGCTCAGTATCTTGGGCAGTTCAACCACTTGGCACAGTATGCACCTGAGCATACCAACACTGATTCTAAGAGGAGAGCCTGCTTTGTCAGAGGTCTGAATTTCAAGATTCAACGCAGTCTGTCTAACAACCTCAAGTGCACTTTTCATGAGGCAGTGGATAGTGCAATAGCTTTTGAGGAAAGCGACCGTCAGCTCCAAGAGGAGAAGAAGAAGAGCAAAAGGTCTAGCTCTTCTGGCAGTCAGAAACGCCAGAAAGTTATCTATCATCCTACCCACCATAACCGTCCGTCATATCCCCATCAGCAGGTAGTTGTGCGCACTGCCGCTACCTCTCATACCTCTAATCAGCAAAACACCACTCAGCCGAATGCCCCTGGCGTTCGTATCAACACTCCACAGACCAACTATAATCATCCATGCTACAACTGTGGAAAGGTGGGACACTGGGCCCGTGATTGCCCTTTTCCGAAGCAGAACAACCAGAATGTGCAGAAAAGTCCTGGTGTTCCGCAACAGCAAGTTCAGCACCGTGGTCACCAGCAGCATGCTCAGAAGGGCAAGATTGTCAAGAAGGCAGGTCGGGTCTATTACACTCAGATTGAGGATATTCCTGCTGGAGAACCTGTCATGATGGGTAACTTTACTGTTGCTAGCCATTCAGCCGTTCTGCTATTTGATTCTGGTGCATCTCATTCGTTCATCAACCGTACATTTGTGGTTAAGCATGATATGTCTATTGGGGAAATAAAGGAAGATTTCCTTATACATTCGCCCGGGGGGCGTATAACTACTAAAGAGGTAGTTCAGGGAGTACCTATAGAGCTGGGAGGGCATAAATTCCCAACCACAATGATAGTACTTAAGGATCAGGATATAGATGTGATATTAGGTATGAATTGGATGTATCAGCACAAGGCCTTGATTGATGTGTTGAATAGAACCATAAGAGTGAACATACCTAATAGTCAAACTCAACTTCTTATCCAACTTCCATTGCCCGTAAGAAAGATCGAAAAGACCGTGCAAAGGTTGTGTGCCACCGCAGTTGAAGAAGTATTGAAGATTCCAGTGGTCTGCGAATTTCCAGACGTATTCCCTGATGAGTTGCCTGGTTTGCCACCTGATCGAGATGTGGAATTTGCTATTGAGCTAAAACCTGGAACCGCACCTATATCTCGTAGAGCCTACAGAATGCCTCCCAAGGAATTGGCAGAGCTTAAAGTGCAGCTACAAGATTTGCTAGATAAGGGTTTCATCAGACCCAGCTCATCTCCTTGGGGTTGTCCTGCCATCTTTGTCAAGAAGAAAGACAAATCCCTCCGACTCTGTATTGATTACCGCCCACTCAACGAGGTCACCATCAAAAACAAATATCCTTTACCCCGTATTGACCTACTCTTTGACCAGCTGGCTGGAGCTAAGGTGTTTTCCAAGATTGACCTTAGGTCTGGCTACCACCAAATAAAGATCCGTCCCGAAGACATTCCAAAAACAGCTTTCACCACTAGATATGGCCTATATGAATACCTTGTCATGTCTTTTGGCCTAACCAATGCACCCGCCTATTTCATGTACCTCATGAATTCCGTCTTCATGCCTGAGCTCGACAAATTTGTTGTCGTATTCATTGATGACATCCTGATCTATTCTAAAACACCCGAAGAACATGCCAACCACCTCCGTATCGTCTTGAACCGTTTAAGAGAACATCAACTCTATGCCAAATTCAGCAAATGTGAGTTCTGGTTGGACCGAGTTCCATTTCTTGGGCATATCCTGACAGCGGAAGGTGTGTCCGTAGATCCATGTAAGGTGGAAGAAATCTTGAACTGGAAACCACCAACCACTGTGCACCAGGTTCGCAGTTTCATGGGAATGGCGGGATATTACCGCCGATTCATTCCGGATTTCTCAAGAATAGCTAAGCCTATAACCAACCTATTGAAGACTCAGGTCAAGTTTGTCTGGTCGCCAGAATGCGAGACAGCGTTTCAAACCTTGAAGAGATGTTTGACCACTGCACCAGTCCTTGCTCAGCCAGATATTGAAAAGCCGTTTGATGTGTACTGCGATGCGTCGGGTACTGGCCTTGGTTGTGTTTTGATGCAAGAGGGCCGAGTCATTGCTTATGCTTCACGACAACTCCGGCCTCATGAAGAGAATTATCCTACTCATGATCTTGAATTGGCAGCTGTGGTTCATGCATTGAAGATCTGGCGTCACTACTTGTTAGGCAGCACATGCAATGTCTACACCGATCACAAAAGCCTGAAATACATCTTTACACAAGAAGAATTAAATATGAGGCAACGAAGATGGCTTGAGTTGATAAAAGATTATGATATTGAAGTGCACTACCATCCTGGTAAAGCTAATGTGGTTGCCGACGCACTCAGTCGGAAGGCTCATTATAATTGCTTGACTGTGAAGCCATATGATCTGTCGTTGTGTTACGGGTTAGAAAAATTGGGCATAGAAATAGTCCCTCAAGGCAGTTGGAACAATATCAGCATCAAACCCTCCATCCGTGATGAAATCGTGGCTGCTCAGAAAAATAGTAAAGGTATCAGGCACATCAAAGAGAAAATCCAAGCAGGGAAAGCAGATTGTTTCAGAATTGATGATGAAGGGATTGTATGGTTCAAGAATCGGCTTGTAGTTCCAAAAATTCCAGAGTTACGTGGCAAGATTCTTGACGAAGCTCATTTGACAAGATACTCTATTCATCCGGGAAGCAACAAAATGTACCAGGATTTGAAACAGAAGTTTTGGTGGACTAAGATGAAGATCGAGATTGCTCAGTATGTAGCAAAATGCGACACTTGTCAGAAAGTAAAAGCTGTACACATGAAGCCTGGTGGAGAGCTGCAACCATTACCTATTCCTGCATGGAAATGGGAAGACATCAGCATGGATTTCATTATGGGTCTCCCAACAACCTCTAGGGGTTTCAATTCCATCTGGGTTGTTGTGGACCGCCTCACTAAACAAGCTCATTTCTTACCTGTCAAGAAAATGTACAGGGCTCCGCACTACGCCAAGCTATACATAGAAAATCTGATGAAGCTACATGGAGTGCCCAAGACCATTGTCTCTGACCGAGGCACTCAGTTCATATCCCAATTTTGGAGATCCTTTCATAAATCATTAGGTACAAAACTCCTGCATAGCACAGCCTATCATCCTCAGACTGACGGACAGACAGAGAGGATAAATCAGATACTTGAAGACATGTTAAGAGCTTGTGCACTCAATTACCCTGAGAAATGGGACGAGTGTTTGGCATTGGCCGAATTCTCGTACAACAACAGCTACCAAGAAAGTATAAAAATGGCTCCGTTTGAGGCAGTATATGGCCGCAGGTGTCGTACTCCATTGAATTGGTCCGAGCCTGGAGAAAGATGGTTCTATGGAGTTGACTTGGTCAATGAAGCCGAAGAGAAGGTTCGACTGATACAGGAAAATTTGAAAGTGGCACAGTCACGACAGAAAAGTTATGCCGATCAGCGGCGCAGACCTTTGACATTTCGGGTTGGAGACTATGTATATTTGAAAGTTTCGCCTATGAAAGGAGTTAACCGTTTTGGAGTCAAAGGCAAGTTAGCCCCGCGTTATATTGGACCGTTCTTAATCATAGGACGCGTGGGAAAGGTAGCTTACAAGCTTGAATTGCCAGAACATCTCTCGGAAGTACACAATGTGTTTCATGTTTCTCAGCTGAAGAAGTGTCTCCGACTACCTGGACAAGTCATCGATGTTGAAGGAGTAGTACTTGAACCTGAATTGACCTACTCGGAGCAGCCAGTACGAGTTTTGGATATAAAGGACCGTGTTACTCGAAGGACCACGACCCGGTGGTACAAGATCCAATGGAGTGATCATTCTGAAGATGAAGCTACCTGGGAGTTTGAAGATTTCTTGGCAGAAAGCTTCCCCGAGTTCTATGCTACTCTATAAATGTAAACCTATTTTGTGTTATGCATGGCTTCGCATTGTCTCTTGTTTAAGCTTGAACTTGTTGTTGTTATTCTTTTCCATTACTTTGTTCCAATCTTGGTTATGTACCTAATCTCGGGACGAGATTTCTTTTAGGGGGGAAGGCTGTAATACCCCGGGTATTACGGATTTAATTAATCTGCTATATCATCATATTTAAATTAATCATTTGCATATGATTGTGATTAGGTCCCTAGAGTGATTTGAATTTAATTAGTATTTGTTTGTAAAATTAAATTCCCAAATAAAGGTTTAAAAATTTACTTTTATTAGGACCAAAACCTAATTCAAAATCTAAAAGGCATTTTGAGATAGTACCTTAATAAGAGTTTTAGATCTTTTAAAATGGAACAACTTTTATTTTTGGAGATTTCAAAGTTCTGTGGTGGAAATTCAAATTTATTTCAAAACAATGATTTAAAACTTAGTTTTGGATTGGCATTTCAAAAATTATTTGGAATCTGGCAAAACTTCCTAAATAGAAGTTGTAAAGCTCATTGAGTAGAACAACTTTTATTTTGGCAACTTTTCAAGTTGTTGAGAAAATTTAAAAGTAATTTTGAAAATACAGTTTGAAATTTAAAACCCTATTCTACCCCCTTTTCTGTAGATTCAAAAATATTTCGAATTTGGATTTAGTTCCAAAAGAAAAGTTGTTCAGAATTTCAAACCCTACAACTTTTGTGTTTGCAGTTTTTCATGTTTGTATGCAAAATCAGTCGAATTTGGTCAAAAACCGACAGCCCCTAGGGAATGAGTGCTACAGTACTTCGCCCCCTCTTCCTGTTCGCGAACAGAGCCGGCAGAGCGCCGTGCCGGGCGGGCGGCCGCGCGAGCCGTGCCGGCCGGGATCCTGCCCGGGCGCCAGTTCGGAGGAGGATCGGCGTGCGCCGCGACGCTCTGACCCTGTCCCCCTCTTCCCCGGCCTTCAAAAGGGCGACGAGGCCCTCCCCCTCTCCATTTTCTCCCTCCCGGTCGCCATCGCCACCTCTCGGTCGCCGGCCAAATTCGCCGTCGTCACACCACCACCACCCTCTCCATCTCCCTGCTAGCTCGCCAACTCCCTTGCGCTTTGTTTGCCACCGTTGGCGAGGGTTGTAGTGGCCTGTAGGTGCCGGAGTGCTCGTCGCCATTCCTGCGGGTGGCCAGAGCGCCGCCGCAACCATCTCCGACGCGACGAGCGTGTTGGAGTGAGTTTCTTCTCCCTCGGTCTCGTGTCTCGAACTCTCTATCACTCGCTGTTTCTCATGCGCCTGGCGGTTGGGTCTCTGGCACTCTAGGATCGCCGGAACGCGGGGTCGCCGTCGGAGCCGAGCTGCCGGATCCGCCATCACCGTCAAGCCGCCCTCTCCAAGCCGTTGCTGCCTTCACCGACTCGCCCGTTGGCTTCGTGGTGAGCCACTGAGTCTTTCCCGTCCTCTCTCCCTTCCTCTATCCCTTTGTTTTGGCCGGCGCAGAGCCGCCGTGCCATCGGCTTCCGCCATGGGCGAAATGCTCCTCACAGTGGGATGCTAGGCTAGAGCCTAACCTCTCGGGGGTGCTCGTTAGGAGTTAGGGTAGCCGTAGAGTCGCTCGGGTTCGTCGCTGGGGTCGCCGGCGGCGAGGGCCGTGCTAGCCGCGCGCGCGCGTGCGCGTGCACGGGAGCCGGCGGGAGGTAGGAGGAGGAGCTGACAGGCGGGGTCCGCCCGTCAGCGTCTCGCCTCGCGTGGCCGTGGGCCGCGTGCGCGCGGGAGCGGTGCGCGCGTGCGCTTGGGCCATGTTGGGCCGGCTCGGGCGCGAGCGCGGTCGGCTGGGCCGTCTCGGCCGAGTGGGCCGTTTTCATTTTTTCCAAAGGAATTTCAAATGCCTTTTCTATTTTAATTTATTTGAATAGTGCTGATGATTGTTATTTTCATATGAATTAATCTGTTGAATGGAAAAATGTGAGAATAATTGTGTATGCTCTCTGAAGTATGTAGTATTTGTTAAAAATATAATATAGGGTGTTCCAGTGCCTTTAATCTGCTGTATAAATCAGTGAAGTAATTAATAAATGCAAGTTTGTGTAATTTTAATTAATTCTCTGTAAATCCAAAAATCATGAAATTTATTGTGGCTTTGTTTGGTGATAAAACCTAGCTGTTGGTAAAGTTTGGTTGCAATTGAAGTTAGTTTGGTCAATTAATGAATATATGTGAAATTAGGGATTAATAAAGTAAATAGAAAAATGAATTTAGGTTTGTTGTGTGAATTTTGGGTTGAATGAAGACCAAGGATCTTTCGCTGTGTGATCCTTGGCAGTTTGAGGACTTAGTGCTTGGTAGTAGTCATAAAGCTGTGTAGCGGCTTTCTATGACCGTTAAAAAGGTCAATAAAACAAAAGTAGGAAACATTACTTTTACCTTCTATAGATCGTTTACAACTTTGCCGTGAAGGAAAGTTGTACTCAAGGTATTAATGGTTTACTTCCAAGCATTTCATTTGTTGCCCTCATGCCACGCTAAGCATACATCATTGCATACGTGTAGTGCCCGTTCCCGAGGGGGTCCAGGTCGAGACTACTACTGAGGAGGCCACTCCAGAAGTCATCCAAGGATTCGACATCTGCGGGACTGATCCCGACCCGACGCTGTACACGATCCAAGGCAAGCCCCGGTGCATTCAGCCCCTCTATTACAAAATATTTATAATTCGAGTTAATCTACTGCATAAGGTTGATAGGAGTTGATTGTCACCTATCCAGATGCATTGTCTCAAATAAATACTCTGAAACCTGATTTAAATAAAATGGTTTGAGAAATGCTTAGGCATGCTTAATGAACTTAGCTTTGCATAAAAGAAAAACTATTTTCTGTGCCATGACTATACTTATACTTTGATTGGTGAAGAACTTGTTATCCGCTGGTCGATGTGTATTTGGGTTGGAGTCCCAATGCATGGTCGCTTTCGGAATAGTTTGGAACTGGTCGATGTCTTTGGAAACGTGTTTCGTTGGGTGGCCAGCTCATGGGGCGGCGTTCCCTATGTCTCACTCACCCGACAGGCACGATAATAAAAACTGTCGGGTAGTCTTGTACTTGGGTTAGAGTCCCAATGCAGGATTGACGGCAGGAAGGAAGTAGGGACCGTTCGTTGTAGGTCTGCTGTGATCATGATGAACAGCCTAGCCACATACCAATGCGGAAAGCCTAGAGTTCGGTGACGCTATTGCTGGAACCGACAACCACGCACTGGGAGTGGAGAGATGGCGAGAGTAGCTTGTACCCACGTGGCCGGCGTGCCTGGATAAGAGTGGAGTACTGTGCTCTCGGGTGGCGCAGGACCGGTTCCGGGATAGCAAAGCCGTGACGACGGGTTGGTATATGTATGCCGGCGTGCTGCATATGCAGTGTGGTTAGAATCCCCAGCTGGGTACTTTCTGGATTCGAATCGACGTGCTCCTCGGTTATGGAGACTTGATCCTCACACTCTACACCGAAAAGTGGTTCTCAACTAGGTTATCTGAATGAATAAAGAAATTTGAAGAATGATGATATTTGAGATTGAATGTCGGAACTATAGTTGTGATTATGATATTGATAAAATAAAATATGGAACAGGATAGATTGCTTTTCTGCAAACTCCTCATCCTCTGCTAGCCTTACCCATAGCCTTGCATTCCTGAGTCTCATTTTACACCCTTAGTCGGGTAAGTCTTGCGGAGTACCCCAAGTACTCAGGGTTTGTTAACCCCGTTGCAGGAGGACCGCAGTCGGAGATCTGTCTTGCTCCATGTTGCGTGACCGTGGTCGAAGAAGAAAGCGGCGATGAGTGAAGTGGAACCCGTGGGCAGGGTTCGAGTTATCTTATCTAGTATTGTGTAACTATTCCACTGCTACTGTTATGTCCTCTGGTCTGTAATAACTATATTTGAATCCTATTTGAACAACCGGTTTGTAATCTAAATGTTATGTAATCTTCCGCACTGTTACTCTGATGTATTTTATTACGAAATGTTGTAATCCTGTGATGATTCTGCAATGGTGATCCTGTCGGAGAAAAGGGCGCTAATGTAGCCCGACAGACCTGTCTAGATCATTTGGGACACGGGCCCGGCTGTCAGAAGTCGTTAGTGACAATGACAGGTGCCGGTGGGCCAGGTGATTTAGCCGGTTCTGTTACAGTTTGCATGTGCTCATCATGCTCTTCTTAGGATGAGTGTTGCCTACTTGTTTTCCGGCTTGACATGCACTACATAAGTTGTCCTTCTCAAACTCAACATCTTTAAGACCTCTAACCAAGTCATGCTTCACAAGTTTGTTCAATTGCTTCATTCCAACATGACCAAGCCTTCTATGCCATAACCAACCCATGCTTGACTTAGAGAGTAAGCGTGTTGACAATTGTGATTCTCTAGCACCAAAGTCCACTAGATAGAGATTCTCATATCTAAATCTCTTGAATATCAAATTTGATCCATCCACACTAATGATTTACACATCATCAACACCAAAGATGCATTTGAAACTAAGATCACAAAGTTGAGCCACCGACAATAGATTGAAGTTCAAACTCTCAACTAATAGTACATTGGAGATGCATAGATCATTTGATATTGCAATCTTTCCAAGACCCTTGACCTTGTCTTTACTATTATCCCCAAATGTGATACTATCATACTCATTGCCACTAGAATTGATTTGGTTGAACATTCTTGAATCACCAGTCATGTGTTGAGAACACCCACTATCAAGAACCCAATGCCTCCCTCCGGCTTTGTAATTTACCTACAAAACAAATCAATGTCTTTTAGGTACCCATACTTGTTTGGGTCCTTGGAGGTTAGCAACCAAAGCCTTTGGTACCCAAATAGCCTTCAACCTTGTGCTCTCTTTAGGTGTACCAATGTATTTGACTTTGACACCTTTCTCACCCTTGGTAACCATGTAACAAGAATCAAGTCTAATAGATTTAGCACTTGCAAATTTTATTTGCTTGTTCTTGTTGTTAGTGATGCAATTTGTCTCGATATGCCCAACTTGCTTGCACTTGTAGCAAAACCGACCATTGCTCCTCACAAAGCTAGGCTTTGGAGTTACAAGGCCGCCTTGTCTTTCTTGGGAGTATAGCCAAGTCCCTCCTTAGAGTTACTATATCTTTGCCTACCCAACCATTATAGCAAGCGGGCATCCCCACCATAGGCATTCCCTAATGCGCGGGTTAGCTTGTCCACTTCCTTCTTCAATTTCTCATTTTTAACTTTTAGTGTTGGATCAACACTAGTAGTGAAGGTAGAAGTAGAAGTGAATGATGATAAAAAGCTAGTGTTATTAGGTGTGGTTGCAACAAGTGTTTCATTAGTTGATTCATTCATTAGATCACAAGTTACATCCACATCACATGTTATAGCAACATCCTCTACCTTGCTTAGCTCTAAGAGTGAGGAGTGAGCTTTCTCAAGCTTGGTGTGAGCTAGTTTGAGATCCTCATGGTCTTCCTTTAGACACTCATGAGAAGCACTTGGCTCATCAAAAGATTGTTCAAGAGCTTTTAATTTCTTGGACAATTCTTTGCACTTCTTAGACTTAGAGCTAATAAGATATTCGGCTTGCTCTAACATGTCCATGAGTTGTGCTACACTAGGCTCATCATCATCACTATCACTATCATTATCATCTTTTTCATCATCACCTGTGTCAACGTATTTTACCTTGGTGGACTTAGCCATGAAGCACGATGAATCAAATGATGAAGACCTCTTGTTGATAGCAATAGAAGCCATGGCCTTCTTCTTGGATGTCTTCCTCTCATCATCATCACTAGAGTCATCATCATCGGAAGAAGCATCACTATCCCATGTAACCACATAGGATCCACCCTTCTTTTTGGAGAAGTTGAACTTGTTTTTCTCCTTCTTTTCCACCTTGTCCTTCTTGTCCTTCTTGCCTTTCTTCTTGTAATCATCTTCATCATTACTAGCATTAGGACAATCCGCCACAAGATGATCCGTGCTCTTACAATTGTAGCACTTCCTTACTATATTCTTGCCTTTGAAGTTATCTCTTCTCTTTCTAGCACCATAGCCCTTCTTCTTCATGAATCTTCCAAACTTGCGCACAAAGAGAGCTAGTGCCTCATCATCACTATCAAGGCTAGATGGATCATCATCACCAGATTGTACTTTCTTGCCCTTGCCCTTATTCTTGGGAGAAGAGGTGATGGACTTGAATGCCACGGTCTTCTTGCTCTTGTCATCCTCCTTCTTCAGTTCTTCATTATCACTCTTCTCATTGTATTGATCCTCGGTCATCACATCACCAAGAACCTCATTTGGAGTAACACCGTTCAAGCCACCTCGGAAGATGATAGTTCTCAAGGTATTGAACCTCTTGGGCAAGCACATGAGAAACTTGTGAGAGAAGTCCTCATCACTTGTTTTCTCACCCAAGGCCTTGAGATCATCGACAATCACTTGAAGCCTATAGAACATTTCTGGAATGCTCTCCTCATCATCCATCTTGAAGTTTGAGAGCTTGTCCTTGAGCATGTACAACCTGGCACTCTTTACCGTTGAAGTGCCCTCATAGGTTTGCTCTAATCATGCCCATACTTCACTTGCTCTATCCAAATCCTTGATTTGCTCAAACACCTTTGAGTCAATGCCATTGTAAATGGTGTTGAGAACCATTGTGTTACATTGGTTGTTCTCTTGCTCTCTAGGTGTGGGGCTTGCGGGATCAAGCACAATGTATTCCTTCTCGGTGACCTCCCACACCTTCTCATGAATTGAGTCAAGATACATTCTCATCTTTCTTTTCCAATAATCAAATGAGCTTGTGCCATCAGAGTGAGGTGGTTTGCCCCCAACATGATTGAACATGATATGCGCCATTTCAATGCACCGAAGGATGTTAAGCCTTGACTAAACGGTGACCACGGCTTCGATACCACTTAAAAGGTCCCAGTATGGCTAGAGGGGGGTGAATAGCCTAATAAAATTTCTAAAAAAAACTTAGGCCAAGAGGTTAGTAACAAATATGGCTAAATGTGTAATGCTAGTGCAACTACTAACCTAGGCAAGCCACCTACACAATTCTAGTTAATTCTTAGTTCTAAACCACACAAGCAAGCTAGCAAAAGCTAAAAGACTACACAACTACACAAGACAAGAAAATAAGCTACTTTGCACAAGAATAAGAAAGGAATGATCGTCGATTAAACCTTTGCCTTGTGAAGAAGCCAATCACCGGGACAATCAATAAGTCACTCACTCGAAGGTGAGGAAATCAATAGAGACACCAAGATTTATCCCCGAGGTTCACGTGCTTGCCGGCACGCTACGTCCTCGTTGTGTCGACTTCAACCGGTGGTTCGGTGGCTAATCGGTATCACACACCGAGCCTACACTAGGCGCCACAATAACCTACCACGGAGGAAGTAACTCAAAGACACGAGCAATCTACTAGAGTTACCTTTGAGCACTCCGCTCGGAGAAGGCACAAGAACCCCTCACAATTGTCGGGTGTGGGCAAGCACAATCACCAAGCTCCTCCACACCTTCTTCTCCTCCAAGCCGTCTAGGGACACGGCAATGTCCCAAGAGAATAAGAACTGAACTAAGGCTTACTCTCAAGTGCTTTAGAATGCAAATCACAAGCAACGATGCACTTGAGGTTCACTCAATCTCACTAAGGATGATCAAGATGATGAACTAGTGAGAGAGTGGGAGGCTAGAATGCAACAAAGTGTATGACAATGATCCAAGTGTGCAAGAATGTCACCAAGTGACCAGGGAGGAAGTATAAATACCCCTAAGTGCAATCCTAGCCGTTACTCACTGAAAAACAGCCGTTAACACGTTTTTCGGGTCATCGGACCGACAGCGTCGGACCAAGCGTTAGCGTCCGACGCTCTAGATGTCGCCACGTGTTAGCTCAATTCAACCACAGCCGCTGGATCGCAACGGCTACTTCTCGCGCTCAACTGCGGACCGTCGGACTAGGGGCACCGGACTAAATGCTCCGTCCGACGCTAAAATGTCCTAAACCTGTGTTAGACCATATTTTGATTTTGGATTTGTTTTTCACTTTATTTTCGCTCCCCTTTTACCCCTCAACCATTCCCCATTGAATCAGAAGTGAACAGAAACGAGAGATGGAGGGGCCGGAGCTAGGGGAGAGCACGACGCCACGGCGAGGTCTCGAGCGCCCATGGCCGGCACCGCCGCGGTCGCCCCATCGCTCGACACCGCGAGGACCGTGGTTGCCCCGACGCTCGACACTGCGAGGACCGCAGTCGCCCCGACAGAGAAAGCCGCGGCCACGGGCCCGCTCCGACAGACCACGACGCCCTCGATGCCGCAACAGACCAACAGTCGCCTCCGCCGCAGCTCGCCACCTCCTCGGCCATCTCCACCACCCGAGAAGGTTGTAACGGCTTCGATGCACCACCCTCCGGGAAGGCCGTCGCGGCTCCGACGCTTCACCGCCCAGGAAGGCCGTCGCGGCCACGCTGACGCTCGACGCCGTGCACGCCATGGATCGATTGCGTCACGGAGCACTTGGAGAAGAACGGCCGTCGTCGGCGGAGCTGTTACACAAGTCTACCTTTGTGGAGACGCTCGAGGAAGAGTCGAGCCGGTCGCGCAGGTCTGCCGCAGCACTGCGGCAGCGGCGTCTTGAATAGTCGGAGCGAGGGCGGGCAGTGTTGTCGCACGTCGGGGCTACTACTGCGGCGGCTGACGGGGCTGCGAGGCTGCAGGGCAGTGGCAGCGTGCGGGCCACGGGGCTACGGCGGCGGCAAGCGTCGCTGGCGACTCCGACGGCGTTCTGTTCGTTCGTGATTCGTTTCTTGGTGAGGGGTAAAAGGGGAACCAACATACGGTAAAAAGTTAAATCCAAAATCAAAATATGATCTAATACAGATTTAGGACGTTCTAGCGATGTGTCACGTTTGAGAATGGTAATCCGGCGGGGCAAAGCCCACGTTTGATAATGTATAGCAATTTTCTCAACGGAGCAGGTAGGTTCAAGCACAGCCGACGTGTCCAGGTAATTTCGAGTGGAAGTAGCAGTACGGTCAGTTCTCATGCAAATCGATTTGCAGTAACAGGATGGATGAAAACACTAGTTTTTTTTTTTCCGCCCGGGCTACATCCGGACGTTGGGTTCATGGCACAAGATAAAACGCTTCTCTTTCGTAGTACTTAATAAATTAAGATTTTTCACTACTCGAGTTCGTGGCACAAGATAAAACGCATCTCTTTCCTAGACCAGCCATATGCCACAGATAACAAATTTGTAATCCCGCACAGTTCTTTAAAGCAAACAAAGATTTGTAACTACTTGAATTCATGAAACAAGTTTTAAACAATCAGTTTTTTTCTGGATATTTGAATTCATTAATGAAACCGTTGCTTTTATCTAGGGAGGCTCAAATCTGTCTGTGTTAACAGAAACTGGGGCCAAGCAGGCAGAGAAATGTCGTGATTCCCTTGCAAATATGAAGTTTGATGTTTGCTTCTCTAGTCCGATCTCACGAGCAAAGGTCCAATTTCAAGTAAATATATGAACAATATCAATATCAATGATCAGTGATGCCTAACTGTGTAAGCTATGGCTGACATTTCTGTGCAGCCAACTGCTGAAACTACAGGGTAATGAAAAGGAAGAGCCCCCATATTTTTCTCAACTTGGAAAAAGTGGAAGCAAGATTATTGGGATTTGGGACATTCTCAAAGCCACCTCAGTCAAGAGTACCAACTACGCACCAGAGGTAATGCATGAGTACCAAGCAGGTATCAGATGCATGACCTGAGATAACTTGATAGCAAAGAGACATCGTGAAAGATCTCAAGGCACTTCTTTCATGGCATGAAATTGTACTGACTGGTTTGTATTTTTTGTTAAAATCCCGAAACAAACCAAGCACACAAACCTTGGCAGCTGAGAAGAAATAGCAGCACGTATAGAGCTAGGGCTATTGTCGCAGAGCTGTACCAAAACAGAGACTCACGGACAAACATATTTATCTGGTTACAGAATGAGTTTTGATATCACATAGGGTGGCACCATAGCTAGATGCATCATATCTTAAAGTTATCTGAACTCAAGTCCTAATCCAAAATTGCAAATAAAGTTTAGCCATCTCAACCATCAAACATGACACGTTGAAACTGAATCAAAAGTGCAAATAAAGAGCAACATCTCAACCGTCAAATATGACATCATTGAAACTGAAGATGACTGCTCAAGCTTCGACAGCAACCCTTCCAGCCACTTGATCGAGATCACGCCTTCCTTGGGAAGTGATGAGGCGCCCGCTGCAACACAAAGTCCAATAAGCAAACTTACAAGACCAGGAAAAGTTTTTAGCAAGAGGGGCATAGCATGGCAGTTCAATTACCCCTTGGGATCCACATCAATGATGCCCATCTTCTGCAGCTGCTGCAGGATGTTGCGTGAAATGGCACCACTGCTCTTGCAGAAGTGTGGTGGGCGGGAGCCATTCCTCTGGCGACCACCGTATATCTTCTGGAAGCCACCAACACCAATGCCTTGCCTCAGGTAGATCTTCCTTGCAATGGATGCTGCAGGAAAAGAAAATTAAATAAAAAATGATTGAAGTAAAAATCTGGATATTGAAGTTTACAAATGATTATGAAGAGACAAAATTCCTCACCAGCCCTGGTGTAGTACCAGTCAGGGTCCTGAGGAGGGAGCTCCTTGAACCTTGCAGTCTTCACGATGTCAACCCACTCAGGGAGCTCCATCTAACAGAAGACAAATAATACTTATACAACTCCATCTAACAGAAGACAAAGGATACTTATACAAGGAATTACACATAACAACTTACAGACATGGTAATTGTCAATAAGAAGAACATGGACAACAAAAACCAATTTACAAACAAGTTTTTCTGCACAGCTGATCTAGACTTGAATGAAATAAACCACATGTCTATTGTAACAACAGAAAATGTACCGCCTAAGACCCAGAGGCCAGAAGAATAGTATTCGTTATGCCTAACAAAAAGTCAAGTTATGTGAGCAAATCACGCTCTCTAACCTACAATCAAATGTCCCGAAGGCACAATACAAAAAACGGTGAATTCGCTTCCCGCGCCACTGCATCCTATAACTCCCGTTTTATGGCATCAGACATCAAGTGCGCAATACCACGAAAAAAATTCTTACTCACATGTCAACGAGAGTAAACCAGACGCGAGAACAGTTCGCTGGTATAACCGCATCAACTCATCCATATAATCATACGACAATACCGAACTGCTGGAGCAACAGCGATCCGATTCAACAGGACAAGGTCGTCTCCACTGACTGCCGCGGTGCTAAATAACCCGATGTAGACTCGAATCAGATGGGAGAGTGGGCGATTCGGGCAGCGTTACCTTGCCGGAGCGCTTGAGGTGGGCGGAGTACGCCTTGACGAACTCGTGCGGGTTGACATCCTTCACCGTCCTCGCCGTAGATGCCGCCATCCTGCCGCCGCCGCCGCCGCCGGACGAGAGAGAGGCAGGTAGTGTCGGCTGCTCTGGGGCTAGGGTTCGGAGGAGCGGCGTCGGAGGCGGAGCCTAGGATTTATATACGGCGGGGTTCGGCATCTGGGCGTCGGATGGGGATCCGACGGTTGCAATGGGATTGGGTTTAGGGTTCAGGAGACGCTGGGCCTTCATGGGCCGTAATAGTGGCCGGAAGGACGCGAGATGTGGCTAGCTGGCCCATGTCGTGACTCCAAAAAAAAACAAAACAAAAATTTTGTTGGTCTGTTGCTGGCTGAGGAATATTATGTTTGTTTATAGTTTCTAAAACCATTTTGTTGGTCTGTTGCAGGTTGAGGAATTGTGCATTTGTAGTTTTTAGGGATGAAGCGGCAGCCAATCACGCACATTCGCCTTGAACAGGTTTGCTTCATCAATCACGCGGTGTGTTAAGTCCTTAGACTCTCTTTCTTAGCTGTATCAACTAACCACGTCTTCTCATTTCAAATGCCCCATTGTGGTCATCTCAACTCATATGTCAAGCATTGTCTTGTTTGCTAAGGGATGGCTTTGCAGGCTGAGGTTTTTGGGGAAAGTGTTGGCTGTCGAGCGAGCTAACCGTCCAAATGCAAATGATTCTCACCTGAAGCATCAGGACCAATTAGTGCATGGGGCGTCAGGTACCAAGTATTAGTTCCTAAAACAGAAGGATAACATATCGACTGCTGAACCGATTGCCCCCAAGCTTGTAACAATGGACTATCCCCCAAGGCAGAGGCTACTGTATATATGGTCCATTTGCATTTATCATTTTTCTGGGAAGTAACCAAAATCAAACTAGAATCAACTATATGCTACTGTATGCTCATTTAGTTGTTTCACTTCTATTATTATGTTGCAAAGTTTTGCAATCAGGCACATGTTGACTGCCATTGTATGCTGAAGCCTTTTCAACTAGTAGCAATCCTAAATACGTCTCACTTGCTTGAGCTTGATTTGGGTGCCTTACATTTTTTTTAGGTATGCATATCCACCACCAGATGGAAACATGTTGATAAATATTGTCAATGCCCTGATTGCCATCCCTCGATTCTACAACCAGGTTTATTAGGATTTGCACTCTATGCGTCCATTGTTACAACTTGCAAGGCATGCCTCTCCCTTTTTTTATTCAGCATAGATAGATGCATTTTGATCAAATCATTTTTTTTCAGACAGGTCCTGCAGTTAATGAACAAGATGAACCTTCCTGCTCCATTTCGGATGGCATTGCCTACTCCACCGCTACTATTGCAAGTGCCTGTTACCCCTCATCCTCAGCCACTACCGCAATCTACTACAACCGGGGAGCTTCATTAGGCTGATTTGTCTAGTGATGAGTCTGAGTTAGAATCATCTGATGTACTTGCTTCTTCTGTGTTTCCAATTTAACCTTGTAGTATCTTTCTTAAATCATTCATGCACGTTTTATCTATCGCAGGAAGATATTGATAAACGGAAAATCAAGCGTGCAAAGCATGAAGCAATTGTTGATCCTGTAGTTGATAAAAATGTTGCTCATGAAGCACCGGGGGTGAAACCTGTTGTATTGGTTTTTAATGAGCTTCAAGTGATCAAAAAGAAAAACCCAGTACTTCAGGTTAACCACTCTTTGTTTGTTCATTATAACTCATTGGCTGAAAAGTCAAGTGTCTTATCTTATTGCTGATGCAGTGGTTCTCTTCAGATAAAAATTGCCCCTAAGCCTGTCCCAAGTATGACTGAAAATGAACTGGATTCAACTCATGAACAACTTCAAGAGAAACATTTTGTCACACCTCAGGAAATGTCGAGAGAGAAATTACCACCAGAGGAGATTTTATCCCATCCTATGTTCAAGGTACACATTGCTTATGTAGTACTACCATGTCATTTTCACAGATATTTACAGGGTGTTTGGTTTGAGGAATGAATTAGTCCATCATATTTTCACTCACTTTTTGTTTGGTTTGTCTGATGGAATTGATTGATCCATCACCATATCATTGCTCACAAGCTAACAATTAATTAATACTAGTATGAGGAATGGAGTCATTCCACCAAATTTGAGGAATGGACTCATGATGCACAACCTCATCTAGAATGGAGTAATTCCTCAAACCAAGCAGACTGTTAATGGACAATCTTGGCAACATATATATTTGTGAATTAAGTGATTATTATGAATTTATCACTAGTTGGTGAGTTGTTTATTTGTTTCCTTACCCTTGATCCTGATGATGGTAGCCTAAAATTTCGAAGAAAGGAGAATGTCCATACGTAAATCAACTTTTATATCTCCTTAGGTTATAAGTTGTTTACTGACAGCTGAATCAACTTCAAATATTATGTTCTTTTGCAGAATCACACTCCAGGAAATCCTGCCAGTGTTTTATACATTAAGAACTTGGCAAAGGATGTCAGTCATGATGACTTCTACTATGTCTTCGGTAAGGCTGTCAGAGATCGACTATTTTTCAGGGCCTTGCTTCGTTATTTGTCCCAGATGAAAAATTTTAGGGATATAATAGTTTCTAATAGTTTTTTCTGAAGGGTTTGTACCTATAATGATTAACTGTTAAGGTTGAGATTTATTCCAACTTTTGCAACTCAGGCCCAGTAGTAACCCAAGCAATCTTGTTTGATGACTATACCATCATCAGAACTATGGTTTAATTCAGTGAACGTGCTTGCAAGCCCAAACATTATGAGTAGCAAAGAACTAGACGATGCTGCATTTTTTTTCACCTGTATTATTTTGTTGCATATCCTGTATTTTGCATTGGTGTTAATACTTTTTTCCAAAAGTGTATTGAAGAAATTTTTCTTCATTCACTACAGTATTTTCTCAATTTGTCACTAAGGTTTCTTTTTAACTTCTCTTAAAGCTCTGTATTCGAAAGCATGGACAGTGCAACGTTGGGTCTAAGTATAAAGGGTCGGTTTCCTAGCTAACTTCTAGCCTGGCTAGAATTTTAGCCTGGGCAGCTTTAGCCAGCTCCCAACAAGCCACTTCTGATTGTTTGGTTGTACGTGCCGTGTTAACCTGGCTAGATCTAGATGTGTTTGGTTGTTTGGTTTATTTTGACACAGTCACCTCTTCTCGGAGCTGGTAACTTTACCCCCTTTGACACATTTTCACAAACATGTGGTGGGCACTATCGTTGGCGTTGGCCTTAGCTACTCGGTTTGACGAGCACGGCAAGCAGCAGACGAACATGGCAAGTAGCAGACGAACATGGCAAGCAGCATAACTAGCACGGCAAGGAAGCAGGACGAGCATGGCAAGCACCGCCTGCACAAGGCCTGGAGGACCTCCGACCATCTCTACTCCACCACGCAAGCCTTGCGCGGCCACCACGCGAGAGCTGCGAGAGCCCCCGTCGGCCACGCCTCCCGGAGGCACCTGTTGAGCACCCGGAGGCACCTGGAGCAGCGAGGACAAGCCGAGAAGCAGGGCGGCGAGGGGCCCGACGGCAACGAGGACGAGCCCGAGGAGTAGGGCGGCGCGGAGCACTGCGGCGATGAGGATAATAGCAACAAGAAACCGGACGGCGTGGTCATGCCGCGGCGGCGGCGGCCTCAGGTTCCTTCTCCTTCTTGGCCGCTTCGTCCTCCTTACCACCATCGTCATCCTCAAGCTCGGCGACAAGATCCTCTAGCACCACGGACTTGGGGTTGACCATGGGCGGTCCCTTCTACCTGCCCTCGAGCTCGTCGAGATTGAAGGTGATGAGCCTGTCCTAGATTCCTCCCTCGAAGAGCACGACGGCGAGGGGGAACGGTGGCGACGAGGATAAGCCAAGAAGCGACGGCGACGACGACTAGCCAAGGCGGCGTCGCGGGAGCGGTGACGCGAACAGGAAAGAGGCGCGCGTGGTCGGGCGGAGCAAGGCCCCGAAAAAACGGATCGCCCATCCGTTTTTCGGGAGCCAGGCCAGCCCATGTACGGTGGCCTCCTCAGGCCTGGCTAAGGCCCAAAAACAGGGAAAAAAACAGGCCATGGGTGGCCCCAAGAAGCCTGGGCTAGAGATAGCCAGGTAACCAAACAGGTCCAAGTTAATGCAGGTATGTCCCTTTAAATTGCCAAAAAAATTGTTTTCACACAAATCTACAAGCTACTTTTCATAGTGAAAATCATGTGGAAAGCTGCTGTCATTGGTTACTGTAAAGTTCTGTTTTTTGCTGCCACTGTGCTCCTCATTGTGTTTTTTTCTTTCAAACTTTTTATTCCTGTTGCAGGAAGCACGGATGCGTGGTCAAGCCTTTTTCACATTTCCCACGGTTGAACTTGCTCAACGTGCTCTGGTTAGTGATTTTGTTATTGGCATATTGACATGATGTTTTATTTGTAATGTTGCTCATTGCTAATTTATCTAATTTTGGGACTACAACCTGAGCGCAGTAGACAGCTAAATGTGGCGAAAAAACCAAAAGGAAAATCAATAAATTGCATGATAGTACACATCATCTTCCTTTCCACCCAATGAGTATTCTATATAATCCTTGCTATTTACATGACTCTTCGTTATCGGGCCCATGAGAACCATTAATGCTTAAAAAATATCTCGTTTATAGTTTTGCAGAATCTAGCACATGGCTCTGTGTTCAAAGGAAAACCAATGATCATACAATTCGGAAGAAATCCTGCTGCTAACAAAGCTTCCTAAAGCAGGACACATTTTTCTTTCCAGATTTTGACAGATTTCAGAAGTTGATAGGAACTAGAAAGTAAAAATCAGAAGTTGATCATACAATCTAGACTTTGACGTTCGCCTCTTCTCAAGGTCGGCTTGACACAGCACGCATTTACAAAGTGTCGATCAACACAGGAAGGAACAGCAAGATTTATCATTTTGTCTGGCAGAGTAGAGCCCCCCACCGTGTCCGATTCTTTGGCTGGCTTCTTCTACGAGACTGAATACAATGCCGGGTGAATCTATACCACAAAAATATCCTCGACGATGACATCTGCGAGCTATGTCATCAAGCTGCCGAAAGCTCTGAGCACCTCATCTTCCACTGCTCTGTCGCCAGCCAGTTCTGGGAACATATTGGCTACCAAGATCTGAATCCTCCACCTATAACAGAACTATGGGACATGCCATAGCCGCCGTCGGTACCAACACGGCAATACAACACCCTTGTATTGCTATGCTGCTGGAGCATTTGGAATCATAGACATGACGTCGTCTTCAGGCAACAAGCGCCTTGTCTTCGCCGTCTCCTCTCCTCCTGCAAGCAAGCGGCTCGCCTCTGGGGATGCTGCCTTCAACAACAAGATAGAAACATCGCTGATGTTTGGTGCAATTTCTGTGCACCGGCTTGCCGGAATCAATTCAGGTGGGGCTCTCACCCCTCCGGTGACGTCTTCAAAAAAAATCAGAGGTTATGGCCTTGTGGTTATCTGTTGACTGTTGTTATTGCAACCTGTTTGACTTTAGACATTAGGTTGATGGGTTCCTCCTCCCATGGTGTAATGTTTGTTGAAAAAGAAGATTGTATTGTATATATCAATTCGCAGACCATTGTAACATTTAAACTCGGTTAAAACAGACATGGGAGGTTTTAAGCTACGCATTGAGCTATTACTCCATATTTTTGTTTCAAGGTCAATGACTGCTAGTAGCTTGCCGGAATCGGGTCCCTGGCGTCCCTGAACTGGGAGATGTATGCATGGTGGCTGGAGGAGTCAGTGACGTGGTGCCCTGTATGCAATGGCTTTGTAGAGTGAGTTAAGAGGGGTAGGTTACCCGCTATTCAGAAGTGTTTCTAAATTCACCAGTGGATAAATTGTACTTTACTTTTAATACAGAACAGGAGTTTTAGCTCATATGAGCTACCAGCTACCAGATGTTAATCCTTTCTTATCTTTACAATGTCTAATTTACTACATGCGGTCAACTTGTGCGCTTTGACGCTATTGTTCGCCTGCATGGGTTTCCTAACTCTTTTGTCAGTGATAGGGACCCTGTGTTCACCGGCAACATATGGCGGATTTGTTCAAGCTGGCAGGGGTCAAATTGAAGCTCAAGATGTATCTCCGTTGCATCTCTCCGTTGCATCACTGGCGACCGATTGCGCTCTTGGTTGTGGCTACCGTGGGCCGAATACTGCTATAACACGGCTTTTCACATGGCGTTGCGCACCTCGCCGTTCCAGGTGGTGTTCGGCCGACCTCCGCCGACTCTACTGCCCTACAACGCTGGTTCTGCTCGTACTGACGCTGTCGACGCCCTTCTTCAAGAGCGAGACGCGTTCCTAGCAGAGGTCCAGGAACGCCTGCTCCAAGCTCAGGAGTATGCAAACCGTTACTATGACGACAATCCTCCACCACCCATCCCAATCACTACTACCTGGACCGCGAGGCAAGTTGAGTCCTCGGTTTGCAAGGCCGTTTTGGATCACGGAAAGGATCGGCAATGTTGCCTATCGCCCCCAGCTACCAGAGTGGGCGTGCATCCATGACATCTTCCATGTGGGTGTCTTGAAGCCGTTCCGAGGAACACCTCCAGCTACGCCACCGGCACTGCCTCCTCTTCGTCACAGGAGTCGTCTACTTCAACCGATCAAGGTGGTCCGTGCTCAGCTCCGTCATGGCACATGGCATGTGTTAGTACAGCGGGAGGGTCTGTCTGGCCCTGGATGCGTCCTGGGAGCCCCTGGATGACTTTCACGCGGAGTTCCCCTCTTTTCAGCTCGAGGATGAGCTATTCCTCGAGCGGGAGTGATGTTTTGACCGGCAAGGTGCACCAGCACCACGCAACGGTTCGTGGCTGAGCATTGGGCACAGGCATATCGCGTCCTGGCTTGGCGCGTACGGGTTGAAGTCGCTGAGCCACCAAACAAGAGTCCAGCTTCAACACAATTAGATAGGATCGGATATCTCCAGTTAGTTGTTTGATTAGAGTTTGTTAGTTCTTGGAATATGGGAAAGTTTGTTACTCCTAGTACTATAAGTATTCAGCTTGGTCGATTAATAAAGTTTAGGTAGAGATTGAGGGTACGTTTGGCAGGGCGAAACATTTCAGTTTCACAGCTGAAACGTTTCAGCGCTGAAACACTTGAAACGTTTCAGGATTTTGAACTAGACTTGAAACAACTGAATAGGTGTTTCGCTCGTGAAACACTTCGGCCAAACGGTTTGATGTTTCTGACAAAAACGTTTCTCGACTCAAACTGAAATGTTTCAGCATTTCAGCCATCTCTTCGGTGAATCGGAACCCTACTAACTAAACACAACCTGAGTTAAATCTCTCTTGACACCCGTGTTCCATTCCTATTCCCTATGCTCCCAATGTCACAACAACAGATGAGTTTAATTTTATTGTTAAAAATGGAGGAATCCTTAGTAAGGTTGACTATCCATATGTTGGTTAAGTCCAATCCCTAAAACATTATGATATGTCTCCGTGTGTGCCTATTTATAATATCTAATTCTGTGTTATTGATTATAGATTTGTAAGATGATTATTTAATATTTTTATTGTGTTGCAGGCGTGAAAGGTCCGAGTTAGCTAGGGGGGTGAATAGCCTAAATTAGAATTCTACAAAGTACTAGACAAAAGGATTAGTACAACAAAAGGCTATAATTGCAATGCAAAGGCAACCACTAGATTAAGCAAGCCACCTACTCAATTCTAGTTTTATCTAAGCCCTAAGCCACACAAGCTAGCTAGTACAAGTAAGAAAAACTAGACAACTACACAAGACAACCAAGCTAGGAACCTAACTACTTTGCACAAGGTAAAGAGGAGAGCTCTGGAAGTTATACCTTTGCCTTGAGGTGAAGCCAATCACCGGGATAATCACAATCACTCACTCGAAGGTGAGGAAATCAATATGAACACCAAGATTTATCCCCAGGGTTCACATGCATACCGGCACGCTACGTCCCCGTTGTGTCGACTTCAACCGGTGGTTCGGTGGCTAATCGGTATCACACACCGAGCCTACACAAGACGCCACAAGGACCTAACACGGAGGAAGTAACTCAATGACTCGAGCAATCTGCTAAGTTACCTTTGAGCACTCCGCTCGGGGTAGGCACGAACCCCTCACAATCCACCGGTGTGAGCAAGCATAATCACCAAGCTTCTCCGCACCACCTCCAAACCGGCTAGGTGACGGCAATCACCAAGAGTAACAAGAATTACTCCGCCACCAAGCCACCAAGTGCACTAGGATGTAAGATGATGATCACTACATTTGAATCACTCTCTCTCTCTCAATCAAAATCTTGAGTTGAATCAAAGGGAGAGAGTTGGAGGGAGTGTGCTAGGCTCACAAGAGGCTTAGAAAGATCAAAATGCGCAAGAGAGATGCCTCAAGCCAGCCACACTCCTATTTATAAGCGTGCTCAAAGATCTAGCCATTTTACTCTGAAAACGTACACACCAGACGCTCCTTAAGTTCACACCGGACACGTCGAGTGATTGTCCGGTGTATCGTTCGCTGACACGTGTACTAGCCGTTTGAATTTCTTCACTGCGCACGCTAGCACTGGACGCGGAGCAGTCACAACGGACGCTCCGACGCCTGTGTCCGGTGTCCACGCAGAGAGCATCCAGAGAGCTCCAAACGTCACCGGACGCGTCCGTTGTTAGGTCACCGGATGCTCGCAGCGTCCGATGCACTCACCGAGTCAGATTTACACAGATAACACTGGACACACTTTCAAAGTCACCGGACACGTTGGAGTTACTGTTCCAGCGTCCGATGTTCACTCAGAGAGGTTCCAGAAAGGTCAGATGCACACCGGACGCGTCCGGTGAGCACACACCGGACGCGTCCAGCGTCCGGTGCACCTCTGAGTGCTTTCCCAAGACTTTCTCACCGCCCTTACTCTCATAGACTAACATCTAAGTGTTTCACACTCTTAGGCACGTATGCTAGCAAGTTTTAAGCACATTTGCAAGGCGGAGTTAGTCACTCTAGATTAGTTTCAAGTGTATGCAACTAATATGCACCTAAAGCACTTGCCGACCGGGTTCACGAAATAATTCTCCTCTTAATAGTCCGGCCAACTATCCTAAATATGATCGCACTCACTAAATGACTTGATCACCGAAACAAAGAGCCCTATATTTATACCTTTGCCTCTAACTCTTTGATCCTTTGCTTTTTCACCAATTCTTGACTTGATCTCCACTTGATCATCACATCATCTCCCACTACCCTTTCTTTAGCTACACACATTTAGCAATTAGGTTAGTAGCTAGGTTTCATCAATTGCCAAAACCAAAATAGAGACTTTCAAGGCGCCAGGAGTGACTCTTGATGAGTGTGTATATTTTACGGACATGGACGAACCAGGGTGACTGTGACAATTGGAGCGGATCAATAGTTTCATGACTACCACGATGTAAGTTATGCATTTTCTTTACTGAATATCCTTTCCGTAAACATCTAAAGTGATGTAATAAATTATTACGCGTTATTACCTTATTGTTCTTTACATTTGACTATTTGAAGGCCTTAATGGATAAAATATTTCACTAGATTAAATGGAATTGAAATTATTTTTGTTAGATATGTGCTTATTGTTGTAATAATACTTGAGTATGAGTTTTGAGCGCTGTCATACAGGCTTATATATGTGTTGTTTTTAGACATAAGTGGTGTTTACTAAAACAATTTTTGGAAATCTAAACTAACTGTTTATTAGTTTTCTAAACTTGCTATCAAAATATTTATTGATCAAGTCTGTGTTGGGTGAAGCTAACTTCAGATAAGATTCTAGACCAGGCTTGCACAAGAATAATTTGCTCAAATGAAAGGAATACACGTTTAAAGACACTTCCTTCCCTTACTCGTATGTACATGTCACAACGGGTATATATAGGGGCCTGGTCTTCACTTTCTAGAACATATGACCATTTTGCCCCTACAATGATTATGTTTCTATTCTATAATTTACAAGGGCAAAGTTGTCTTTTCAACCATGTTTCTACGTACTCTAAATAACGCTTCAACTCTTGTCGTGATCTTCCATCCCGGAACAGAACCGTGCATATCTCCACCATAATGTAGACTTCGGCTCTCCTTGGTTGTGAAGTTAACTCCCTGACTTCGAGGTTTTCATCACCAATTGCGAGGTTGCTTCTCTATTGGGTTCATATTCACTTCCCTTGTATCTTTCATTCTTCAAATGTATATTAGTATGACTTCGCTTCTATCCTCCTGCATCACATTTTTTGCTAAATATCTCTCTATGAGGATATTAGAAAATAAACTCTGAGGTTCATGGGACTGAGTTTTGGTCCAAAGTAAAAAATCCCCAATAGTTTGTTTTACTCAGTGAAATTTTCATAAGCTACATGAGCAGGATTTGGCGCCAACTCTTGTACACTACGTGAGCAGCAGCTGCTTGAGGAGCACAACTATCGCGGCAGGGTTGCACAATAGAGCCTAGGTGCGCCAGATCACCGGAGGGATCATGGCACTAATGAGTATCTGTGGGTTTGGGACCTAGTTGACAACTTCCAACTAACCTACAATGAGGACAGGCTCATTTGGAAGTGGACAGAAGATGGAATTTACTCCTCAAAATCTCCTACCGAGCATTGCACCTTGCTTTGCACCCCGTTCCCGGCTATGCCAGAGTTTGGAAGACTTGGGCACCCCTTCGAGTAAGGCTATTTCTCTAGCTTGCATTGCGGTGAAGGCATCGGGCGGCAGACAGAAGGCGACACCATGGACTAGAGACTGAAGACCTTTGCTACCTTTGTGGATAGGAGCTAGAAACAATTGACCACATCATAGCGGCTTGCTCCTTCTCACGGCAAATTTGGTACGCTATACTCATGGTTCTCAGAGTTAGTGCCGTGGGCACTGGAAGCACCCTCTCATGGTGGGACAGTTGGAGAAGGCGATGGCAAGGGCCGAAGAATAAAGGAGCAGATAGCCTTTTCGCTTTAGTAGCCTGGAAGATTTGGAAAGAAAGAAACGCGAAATGCTTTAGAAATGAAGAATCCACCACTGCCTAAATCTTAGGCAACATTAAGCAAGTCGTCGATCTATGGATCGAAGCTGGGGCTTGTAACCTTAGTTGTCTAGTCAGCGAGTAGTCGCTCTAGGTGAAAGAGATTAGAGACGCGACGCTTAATTCCAATCTTTTGTTGCCTCTGTTTAGCGCTCCGTCGCTCTTGTAACTAAATTTCTTGTTAAATACAAAGATGCGCAAACCTTTTGCGTATTTGAGAAAAAAAACTCCATAAGCTGCATAGCCCCTTGACTATTTAACTAGATACCCTACCCCCTAAAATTGCTCCTCTGTGAAAGGTCCGAGTTGGCTAGAGGGGGTGAATAGCCTAAATTAAAATCTACAAAGTAGTAGACCAAGGGATTAGAACAACAAAAGGCTATAATTGCAAAGCTGGGCGACAACTAAACTATGCAAGCCACTTATATAATTCTAGTGAACTTTAAGCACTAAGTCACACAAACACCCTAGCACAAGCAAAGCACTACACAAGACTACAAGCTAGAGAGCTAACTACTTTGCACAAGGTAAGAGAGAAGCACTTGGAAGTTATACCTTTGCCTTGTGATGAAGCCAATCACCGGGATAATCAACAAATCACTCACTCGAAGGTAAGGATATCAATATGAACACCAAGATTTATCCCCGAGGTTTACGTGCTTGCCAACACGCTACGTCCCCGTTGTGTCGACTTCAACCGGTGGTACGGTGGCTAATCGGTATCACATACCGAGCCTACATAAGGCGCCACAAGGACCTACCGCGGAGGAAGTAACTCAATGACACGAGCAATCCACTAGAGTTACCTTTGAGCACTTCGCTCAGGGTAGGCACAAACCCCTCACAATCACCGGTGTGGGCAAGCACAATCACCAAGCTTCTCCACACCTTCTCCCCCTCCAAACCGTCTAGGGACACGACAATGTCCCAAGAGAATAAGAACTCAGCAATGGCTTGCTCTCAAGTGCTCTAAATGCAAATCACAAGCAATGATGCACTTGAGGTTCACTCAATCTCACAAAGATGATCAAATGATGAACAAGTGAGAGAGTGGGAGGCAAGAATGCACTCAAAGTGTATGGCAATGATCCAAATGTGCAAGAGAGTCACCAAGTGACTAGGTTCACTCAATCTCCGGAAATCGTCGAATCCTACCTCGCAAGCTCGGCAGGAGGGAGAGAGAGAGAGACCAAACACTTTTCTAACACTTCAACCCTTGTTCCCAAGTGCTAACACCAAAGAATCTATCGTTCGTGCACGGTGTGTTAGCTTTTGAAATCATTTTCCAAGGTTTCTAAGTCAAGTTCTAGGTTTATTAGATCAATGCACATGAAATGCAACCTAGAACACTTGAAGGTAATCCACAACTCAATTCCCCATTGATAGTCGGTTATATCTTAAACGTGATCACACCCACTAGGTGTCTTGACCACTTAAAGAAAAGCCCTATAGGATATACCTTAGCCTCTAGCTTTCCTTCTTTAAGTCTTTTCTTTCTTCCATCACTTGATCTTCACTTGAGCACTATTGTCATCTCCTACTAATCTCTTTCTTGCTACACACACTTAGCACTTAGGTTAGCAACTAGATTTCATCAATTACCAAAACCAAACTAGGGACTTTCACTCTGGCCGGCATATTATACTTTTATTTTTTTCTCAAACATTTCATTAAGGAGATATAACCAAGAGGGCATAAAGACCCTCGTTACCCACACATACGGTCATACCCACACATACAGTGATACAATCTAACATAGGATCGTCACTCTTAGATGCATATGCCTAGCTCACCCAGGAAAGGGACTAAGAGTCCAAGGTGAGCGACTTTTTTTAGCGAACATGCCGCTGTAGCACATATTTCATTAAGATGAAGTAGAAAACACCAAAGCCAGATACAGACACACAGCTGATGGTAAGGAGCCATACAAGCCAGCACAAACTCACAAACACAATCAAACAACAAGAAAAGGAGGGCGGAACCTCCAACACAGAACCCCAGCCGACTGAGCCTAAAAACAAGAGAACGACATTAAGTTGGCCAACCGCAAAGTGAAGCCGCAAAGATGAGCAACGGCGGCAAAATATCCGCCCAGGGAAGATCGCACAACCTCAGCTACGACCTCAGCGGCAAAGTATCCGCCGTGGGAGCCGGAACCACAACAGTCGCGCAACCTCAGCTACGACCTCAGCGGCAAAGTATCCACCAAGGGAGCCGGAACCACAACAGTCGCGCAACCTCTACTACAACATCAGCGGCAAAGTATCCACTGAGGGAGCCGGTACCACAACAGTCGTGCAGACTCAGCTACGACCTAAGCAGCAAAGTATCCGCCAAGGGAGCCGGTACCACAACAGTCGCGCAACCTCGGCTACGACCTCAGCGGCAAAGCATCCGCCAAGAGAGCCGGAACCACAAACATCGGTGGCAAAGCATTCGCATGAACGAGACGACGCTGACACCAAGCATGCTAGACAACCAAAGCGAAGACAAACAAGCACAAATACGCGCAGTCAAAAAGGAGAGACTCCGACAGCAGCGGTAGGAGATGGGCTGCAGTAGTGCTCCAACAAAGCCTCCAGGAAGAATCCTGACATCCGCGGGCGCCAACATCGCTGAAAGAGCACACGACTAGGTTAACTCCGATGGACAGGAGCTTCGACGATGCCTCCAAGATAGAACATGGTGCAGATAGCGCCACCGCCGCCGGCCCGGACGAACCGGGCGAGGTTTTCACCCAGCTTTGTACATCCTTCGGAGCAGGCCATTCGTAGTGCTCACTTGGCACCAAGACCGCAGCAACTCGTCGACAGCAGACGTCGAGGTAGAGCCGCGAGGACGGCAGCCGTCGAGGTGGGACCCAACTTAGGTGGCTAGGTGCGTGCGTCCCTAGAGCCGTCCCGACAGTCGCTCGTCGCCTTCGAGATTGGGCACACGACAGGGCGCCGTCGAGGTGGGTCCCAACCCCTGCAACCGCCAGGCGAGGCCCCAGACCCGCCGCGGAAGGCCCAGCGAGCCTAGGAGCGTGCCCCTGCTTCGACCAGATCCGGCCAGCGCCGGACCGTTGTTGACACTTCTCAGCGCAACCACCAGAGACAGGGTGTTAGGCTATCTCTGATAACGGCGCCAGAAATGCCTGGGGTATTTCTTATGTCTATTGGATAATTCCGCAAGCGCACAGAATATACCGCTGTAGCACTTTACTCGGCAGTATTACAAGGTATCGTCATTTATTTTTATCCCAAGGGAAAGCGGTTGCTAGGAATAATTAATAAAAAGAGAGAGATCCTTAAGTCTATAGCAACTTAGTATCAATTAGTGATAGGGGGTAAATCGATATATAGAGGAAAGGGTAATGACACCAAGACACGACAAGGCTTTGGGATAACTAAAGATAACTAGTAGAGTATAGCTAGGTGGGAGGACAACGAGTGAGTATAAGACTCCTATGACACTTTGTAACAACCCTAAAAATCCACACAACCTAAAAATCCCAACCAATTAAAATTTTTCATTTATTCATTGTGAAAACCCATTTTTCTTGTGCAAGCATATAGGTTTCATTATGAAATTGGTAAATAAAGGAGTGTAGTTTGCATTTTAATTCCATTCACATAGAATAATAACTTATGCATCACATTTGGGATTTATTGCAATTTATGTTTGTATTTACTCAATAATTAAAATGGGCAATATATGTATATATACACTAAACTGAAAATAAAAAAAGAGAAAGAGAGTTCGGCCAGCAAGCCAGCCCGAGCCCGCCCGACCTTCCTCTCCTCATCTCACCGCGCGCGGCCCACGTCGCGGCTCGGCAGCGCACGCGCGCGACCGGCACACACGCGCTCGCGCTCGCGCTCCCTGCCAACCCGGCCCCGCCTGTCAGCCACTCTCGCCTCCACTGTTCTTCTTCCTCACGAAGGCGACGCGCCAGCCGGGGGTGTCGCGCGAATGGCGTGACCCCGGTCCCACAGCCGACCGCATGGCAGAGCCCTGACCCCGCTGTCCCCCTCCTGTCCCCTCCTTTCTTGGCCGCCAAGCGAACCCGCGCCATCCGGAGCCCTAGATCCACTCGAGCCACGGCCCTTCGATCGGCCGAGCGCAATCGAGACCGTTCGCCATTGGAGCTGGCCAAGCTCGCCTATAAATTGGAGCACCCCGAAGCCCTACCCTCATTTCCCCTCGCCGCCACCGCAGCACAGACCGGCACACCGCACCAAGCCGAGAGAGAGAGAGTAGGAGAAGGGCGGAGCAGAGGAGGAGAAGCTGCCGGAGCGCCGCCGCCGCGGAGCACGCCGGAGCCGGACACGGAGGAGAAGCCGAGCTGCGGACGAGGAGCGGCACGGCACTGCGATCGCTCTGCACGGCTCCGACTCGCCACTGCACCGCCATCCTAGCTTCACCGACACCACGGTGAGCCACCGCACGCCATGTCCGAACCTTGCCCTGCTTTTGCCATGGCGTTCCACCCTCGGGACGCGCAGGCACGAGCCTATACCGGCTCGGGAAGATCACCTGCACCATGCACTCACTCGACCAGCCAAAACCCCCGGACTACAAGCTTGCTAGACCGAGAACGCAGCACGACGCGTTCTCGGCGGAGCGCGCTCACCACCGACGCGTTCCGACGCCGAATCACCCGTTCCGAGCAATCCGTCTAGCAACCGTATAGGTTAGAGCGTCGTGGAGCACCGCCACGACCCCCTTGAGCTAGCTACGCGGATCTAAGCGCTAGAGGAAGCCTGAATCGCCTTGGCCGCGTGCGCCGCGACCTTACCGGAGCGCCGCCGCGAGCCGTAGCCAAAAGAAGGTCATGCTGTGGCTAAGTTCGCCACCAGAGTGTTGTATGCCTCTCTGGCCTCACCAATTTGACAAGACCGCATTCGATTGAACCAATACTTGGTCGTAGCCGCGATGCCGCTTTCCGCCGTCGTCGGCGACACGCCGCCGCCACAACCGAGCACCTTGGAAAGCTCGGTAGCCAAAATTGGTAGTTGGTATACCATCGCCTTGGACCCTGGACGCGTATACATCTCCTAGAAGACCTCCTTAACCCCGCCGGAACCTCACCGTCGCAACGACATCGCCGCCGGCAGGTTCCGCCTCGCCTAAGATCCGTTCCGAGTACCCCCGGTCGCCTCGCGCTGCGGAGAAAGGCCGCCGAGGTTCGCCAAGTCTGCCTCGGCACCGTCGCTAGATAGCCGAGCCCTGTCTTGCCGAAATATGGCCATCGCCGCCCTGTCACCGACCGCCACACCGGGGAGACACCGCCGCCTTGAACAGACGCCCTGGAACCCTGCTAGCACCAAATCTCCGATTCGCCCGAGCCTCCCCAGGAGAGCTCGGGAGAGCGGCACCCTCGGGCGCCCAAATTTCCGATTCGCCCGAGCCTCACCGGGAGAGCTCGGGAGAGCGGCACCCTCGGGCACCCAAATTTCCGATTCGCCCGAGCCTCCGCAGAGACCTCGGGAGAACGGCACCCTCGGGCACCCAAATTTCCGATTCGCCCGAGCCTCCGCAGAGACCTCGGGAGAACGGCACCCTCGGGCACCCAAATTTCCGATTCGCCCGAGCCTCCGCGAGAGACCTCGGGAGAACGGCACCCTCGGGCGCACCCAATCTCCGATTCGCCCGAGCCTCCCCGGGAGAGCTCGGGATAGCAGCACCCTCGGCGCCCCGAATCTCCGATTCGCCCGAGCCCCGCCGAGCTAAACCGAGCTACACCGAGCTCCGCCGAGATACCCCCAACCACAGCCGAGCTACCCCCGACCACCGCCGAGCTCCGCCGAGATACCCCAACCACAGCCGAGCTACCACCGACCACCGCCGAGCCACGCCGAGCCACGCCAACTCCGGCAACTCTCTGGGAACCAGCATCGAACACCTGGACGACCATCGGGTCTGTGTTCTGTTGAGGCGCCACATGCCGCACTACTGGACCCGCGCGCCACATCCCGAGCTGCCCCTGATTAACCGACCAGTTTTCCCATTTTCAGAAAATAGGATAATCTTCGGAAATTCATAACTTATTCGTACGATGACCAAGAATTGCGCACCATATACCAAAATTCTCAGAAAAATGAGATCTACAATCTAAGACTATGTTTGTGTGCATTTGGCTCTTTGTTTTATTGGATTTTTCTGAAATACTCTATAGGAGTCGCTGACGCGACTATTTCGTGTTCGATTTCAGAGCCGGAGGAGGATCTGACTAAGGAAGACGACCACGAGTACTTCCAAGAGCTAGGAGACGACTACGAAGGTGCCACGTCCCACCAAATCCTTAGATCCTATTACGCATTGCAAATGATATTGTTGCTATTGCTTTATGATTATGTATGGATTGGTTGCATGGTAGTATATTTGAATTACCTGCCTTGATAAGACTTTACCCTGCTATCCGCTGTTAGGTTAGCTGCTGCTTAATTTACTGTTACTCTTCCACTACTTTCTTCTTGCTATATGCTATGTGGTGGAATTGGGACGGTGTATAACTGATTATAACCACTGGGAGAGAGTGCTGCGTGCGTCTTGGGTGCGTGGTAAGGGTTGATGTCGACCAAGTGGGATGTGAGACGAGCCCATGGGGCAAGTCGTGCCGGGGGTGCAACCTGGGCATCCCCAAGCGAGATACCTGTGGCGGGTAAAGTTGTTGAGGAGGTTCCGGGTGGGATAGCCTTGGTGGTTTGAAGCCCGTGGACGGAGGTGCTGTGATGGCACGGGGAGAGTATCCCCTAAGTGGAGATGCCTGCTTGGTCAAACTTAGGATGGACTAGTTTCAGGTTCATGGGAATCCTTTTCTACTCACTCGCTTCTGATGGGCGGGAGACGGCTGGACTACTTGGTAGGACGGTGCCACTACTGCTAGGTTGAAAGGTGATAAGGGTGGGCGGAGACGGTCGATGGGTTCCCGTTCCGTCCTAGATGCACAGTACCACTGGATGGGCCCGGTACTGTGTCTCCCAGTCTCAGCATAACGGTGTAGGATCCGGAATATCCCAGGGCTGAGTGGTAGGGTGGCATCGACCTAGGCAAGCAAGCACCCAGAATTCTGCCTAGGTGTTTGCGCAACACCTATGATGGCTAATCTTGTGAGTAGTGAAACCTCTGCAGAGTGTATGGTTGATCGATCGATACATATGCCAACCTGTTGGCTATGGACCTTTCCTGTGAAGCTTCTACTAGTGTAGTGAGTGTTCTCTTCTCCCCCTGGATGACATTTTTCTGGCAGTGTACCCGATGTGGTAGTGTGCCGCTGAGATAGGCCCGAGAGGGAGTTGGGCCTGTCGAATGAGAGTGAGGTGTGGGTATGTGAGGTGTGGTGATGGGAAAAGGGATGATGGTGTTAACTGGTGATAAAACTTGACTAATTAAAACATTGATTACAGCTGCATAGGAAAACCTCAGCCTATAGGTCTGCTTGTATAGCCTTGCATCCACTTTCCACAAAGCAAATGCTGCATAGGTGGGCTCCGTGGCCAGTACAAATCGTACTGATAAATTTGCTGTCAGGTGACGAGAATGAGTACGACTTCGAGGGAGATGATGACGAGGAATAGGGTCACGTGCTACACTCAAGTTGGCCGTGAAGGATGAATCGCTTCCGCATCTTCTAAAGCTTCTCTGATTGTTGATTCCGCCAGTGTGGCGATGTAATAAATATTTATGTAAGACTTGTTTACCGTTGTATGGATCCTGGTGGCAACTGAGATATGGGTAATTTCATGGATTGTGCCAAGCAATCTGTTGAATTACAATTCGAGCCTGTGGATTTCCCTTCGTGGAAATCGAGGTCGTTTCAGTTGGTATCAGAGCCATACTTGACTGTAGGACGAGACCCATAGAAAATGGACGTTAGAATAGGAAACCAGACTCTCTTTCGGTTATATTACCGACCTTGCATTCACTTTTTATGCAATGGCTTATCTAATACAAGGACCTGCTAATCCGTTTCTTGAAAAATTTGCAGATGACCAGCCTTGGACCACCACTTCGTCCACTGCACGACGGCACTATTGAGATCCCGATCAAATGGCCATTGACCTTATGCACCAGTAGCTTATGGGACCCTGCGTGGCCCTTAGACTAGTGATACCATGAGTTATCCTGTCATTGGCTATCTGCGCATAGCACGATCTTCTTAGCAGCTAGGAACATCCTTTATGTAATAATAACCATGTGATGAGTGACATTTGGATCTTATGCTTCTTATGGTTCTCTATGCTTCTTTGGTTGAGTGTAGGATAGCATGAAAAATGTTTTAATTCATTTAAATCGTTGAAAACATCTAACTCCTACTTAAACAACTACAAGATTATTACTGCACTGAGCACGTACCTAATAGCTTCAGATGTCGATGAGACGTTCCGCACGCCTGGAGAACCGCCAGCCCTCCCCCGCACCTGCGCCAGGATACGGGCGTGGTCGCAACCGTGGACGCCCAGCTGGCAGACGTGCTGGAGTTAACCTGGAAGAAGAGCTGCGCCGGGCAGAGGATGCACCGCCGGTGATCGATCCGCCACCACAAGGCGAGAACGTGCCTCCGCCACCGCCGCCGCCACCGACGTTGGCGGAAGTGATGGCTCAGCAGACCCAGCTGCTGAATGCCATAGCTGCTGGGATAAACAGGCACCATGGGCCACCCCAGAATGACTTCCAAAGGAAACTGGAGGGTTTCCTGAAGCTGAGGCCACCTACCATCGACGGGACCGACAGTGATCCCCTCGCTGCCGACGATTGGCTTAAAGAGATGGAGAAGAGGCTGGACCTGACCACTTGCTCCGGCGAGGAGTGTGTTGGGATTGCTAGCCACCAGCTAACCGGTGCTGCACGGGCATGGTGGGACAACTACACCAGCGCTCACGAGGACCCAGCCCGCATTGACTGGGATGAGTTCACCGAGGCTTTCCGTGACCACCACATTCCTGAGGGAGTCATGGAGGCCAAGGAGAACGAGTTTCGCAACATCTCCCAGGGAGCTGACCGGATCCACGAGTACACCACCCGCTTCAACTGCTTGCTCCGCTACGCACCTGCGTCTTGCGTGAGTTCCGAGAAGGAAAAGATGTACTACTACAGGAAGGGACTTCAGACCAAGATCAGGTTGGCTCTGTCAGGGAACAAGAGCTACACTCTGCGTGAGCTGATTGACCGCTGTATTGAGATCGAGAAGGATCGCATGGAAGCACGACTGGAATTCGAGGCCCAGAACAGGGGAAAGAAGCGCCGCTCTGAGGGACCCGCTCGCACTACTCCACCCCAGAGACAGCGAACGGGTGCACCTCCGTCTTTCCGAACCCGCCAGGGACCTTCTTCGGGAACGAGCCGTGGTGGTATCAACAGCAGCAACTATCACCGCCCCGCTCAGACCTACCCTGCGCCGACTCGAGCTGTGCAGAACACACCCGCCCCCGCTGCCAACACGCCAAGGACAGGCAATTGGAAGGCTCCTGCGACAGCTACAGCAGGCAGTGCGCCCTTCACTTGCTTCGGATGCGGAAAGCCTGGACACCGTGTGGCTGTGTGCCCCGACCTCAACCGCGCACCAGCAGCTGCACAGGGCACACCGAACCGGGGATCTGCTACCCGAGGAAGACTAAACCACATGACCACTGAGGAAGCTGAAGCTGCACCTGATGCTGTGTACGGTACGTTCCTAGTTCAGGGTAACATGGCTACAGTTCTGTTCGATTCGGGAGCTACATGTTCATACATTTCATCTGCATATGCACGAAAGCATAACATACCTGTAACCCCGAGAGCAAACCCCATCCTAACTAGCTCGCCCTTAGGAACCTTTAGAAGCATTCACATATGTAGGGGAGTGATAATCACAATCGAGGGACTTGACTTTCGAGCTGACCTAACCCTACTACCCTCCAATAGCTTAGATGTCATCTTAGGCATGGACTGGCTAACCAAACACCGGGGAGTGATATCTTGTTCACCTAGATATGTTCAGGTAACCCACCCTTGGGGAACAGCTGTCCGATGTGTACCCCAAACCGAGAGAGTCCAAGCCCTCCTATGTGCCCTGGAGACTAAAGCAGATAAAACAGAGCTGACATTCAGAGATGTGCCAGTAGTCTGTGAATTCAATGACGTATTTCCAGAGGAGTTGCCAGGAATGCCACCAGATAGAGATGTGGAGTTTGTTATAGAGCTGATGACAGGGACTGCACCGATTGCCAAAAGACCCTACAGAATGTCGGCTGATGAGTTGAAGGAACTCAAGAAACAGCTGGGAGAATTACTGGAGAAGGGCTTCATTAGGCCAAGTGCTTCGCCCTGGGGATCTCCCGTTTTGTTTGTCAAGAAGAAGGATGGCACGATGAGGATGTGCATTGACTACCGGAACCTGAATGCGGTCACAGTCAAGAATAAGTACCCATTGCCCCGCATCGATGATCTGTTAGATCAACTGAGCAATGCCAAGTACTTCTCAAAGATCGATCTCCGATCAGGGTATCATCAGATGAAGATCAGGGAAGAAGATATCCCGAAGACTGCATTTGTCACTAGATATGGACAATATGAGTGCACAGTAGTCTCATTTGGACTCACTAATGCTCCGGCATACTTCATGAACATGATGAACAAGGTCTTCATGAATGAGCTAGACAAGTTTGTGGTGGTATTCATTGATGATATATTAGTTTATTCAGCCACAAAAGAGGAACATGAACATCATCTGAGGACCGTATTGGAGAGGTTGTCTCGCAACCAGCTATACGCCAAATTCTCCAAGTGCGAATTCTGGCTTGAGGAAGTTGCTTTCCTTGGACACGTACTGTCAGGAGAAGGAGTCGCAGTAGACCCAGCCAAGATTGAAGCTGTGAAGGAGTGGGAACAACCCTGTAATGTGTCAGAAATCAGAAGCTTTTTGGGACTTGCAGGATACTATCGCAGATTTATTGAGAATTTTTCCAAGATTGCAAGACCCATGACCAACTTGCTGAAGAAAGAGAACAAGTTTATATGGACTCCTGAATGTGAGAAGAGTTTTCAGACCTTGAAGGAGAAGCTCACTACTACACCTGTACTAGCCCTGCCCGATATTCACAAGGATTTTGTTGTATATTGTGATGCCTCTCGGCAAGGTTTGGGCTGTGTACTAATGCAAGAAGGAAGAGTGATAGCTTATGCCTCAAGGCAGTTGAAGGAGCATGAGCAGCGATACCCGACTCATGACCTAGAACTTGCAGCCGTGGTACATGCACTCAAGATTTGGAGACACTATCTGATAAGCAACAAGTGTGACATCTACACTGACCACAAGAGCCTGAAGTACTTCTTCACACAGGAAGATCTGAATATGAGGCAGCGCAGATGGCTAGAACTCATCAAGGACTATGAACTTGAGATCCATTATCACCCAGGAAAGGCCAATGTTGTCGCTGATGCACTTAGCCGCAAAAGCTACTGCCATACCCTCATCACCAACTCTATGCCACCTGAGCTCAAGAGAGAGTTTGACGCGTTCCAGCTCGAGGTAATCTCCTATGGCATGCTAAATGAGCTTCGCGTCGAGTACAATCTCACCTCACGAATCCGTGAAGCGCAAAAGAACTGTCCTGAGATAGACTATATCCGTGGTTTGATGAAGCTGGGAAGAGGCCCTGAATACCGAGAAGATGAGCAGGGAACTGTATGGTACAAAGATAGAATCTGTGTACCGACGGATTCGGCGATACGAGAAGAGATTCTGTCGGAAGGGCACGACTCCAAATACTGCATACACCCAGGGTCAGCCAAGATGTACCATGATCTAAGGAAGCACTTCTGGTGGGAGAATATGAAGACAGACATTGCAGGGCATGTAGCCCGATGTGATACATGCAATAGAATCAAGGCCGAACATCAGAGACCAGCAGGGTTGCTACAACCAGTTGAGATACCAGAATGGAAGTGGGAGTGCATATCCATGGACTTCATAATAGGACTGCCCCGATCCGAGCATGGATATGATTCTATATGGGTAATAGTGGACCGTCTAACCAAAGTTGCACATTTTATACCGGTCAAAAGGAAATATAGAGTCGAAAAGCTAGCAGATCTGTACATATCAAACATTTTGAAGTTACATGGGGCGCCTCTGAGTATTATATCTGACCGAGGCTCACAGTTCTGGAAATCCTTGCACAAGTCCATCGGAACCAAGCTCGACTATAGCACCGCATACCACCCGCAAACAGACGGGCAAACAGAAAGAGTGAACCAGATTCTCGAGGACATGTTACGTGCTTGTGTATTGAGGTACAAGGAAGGATGGGAGAGCTGTCTACCCCACGCCGAGTTCTCATACAACAACAGCTATCAAACAAGCCTCAAGATGTCACCGTTTGAAGCATTGTATGGGAGACCCTGTAGGACCCCACTAATGTGGTCGGAACCAGGTGAGAGGACATTCTTCGGTCCTGCTAAGATTGTGGAAGCAGAAGAAGGTGTTGCCCAAGTAAGAGAGAATTTGAGGATTGCACAGAGTAGGCAAAAGAGCTATGCAGATAGAAGACGTAGAAAGCTTGAGTTCGAGGTTGGGGATTATGTCTACCTCAAGGTATCTCCACTTCGTGGCACTGTCAGATTCCACGTAAAAGGAAAATTGGCACCAAGATATGTTGGGCCATACAAGATCTGTAAAAGGGTTGGAAAGCTTGCTTACAAGCTGGAACTACCGGAGGAATTATCTGGAGTACACCCCGTGTTCCATGTCTCGCAATTAAGGAGGTGTTTGAAGCTTCCCGAGGAGCAAGTTCCTACGGATGCACTGGACCTGCAAGACACACTTGAATACAAGGAACATCCGATCAAGATCTTGGCACGGGATACCAAAGAGACGCGAAACAAAACCATTCCGATGTGCAAGGTACAGTGGAGCAATCACACGGAAAGGGAAGCTACGTGGGAGAAGGAATCGGACTTGCGGATTATGTTTCCTTACCTCTTCGATGGGTACGTTAACTCTGAATCTCGAGGTCGAGATCCTAATGAGGGGGGAGGACTGTAACAACCCTAAAAATCCACACAACCTAAAAATCCCAACCAATTAAAATTTTTCATTTATTCATTGTGAAAACCCATTTTTCTTGTGCAAGCATATAGGTTTCATTATGAAATTGGTAAATAAAGGAGTGTAGTTTGCATTTTAATTCCATTCACATAGAATAATAACTTATGCATCACATTTGGGATTTATTGCAATTTATGTTTGTATTTACTCAATAATTAAAATGGGCAATATATGTATATATACACTAAACTGAAAATAAAAAAAGAGAAAGAGAGTTCGGCCAGCAAGCCAGCCCGAGCCCGCCCGACCTTCCTCTCCTCATCTCACCGCGCGCGGCCCACGTCGCGGCTCGGCAGCGCACGCGCGCGACCGGCACACACGCGCTCGCGCTCGCGCTCCCTGCCAACCCGGCCCCGCCTGTCAGCCACTCTCGCCTCCACTGTTCTTCTTCCTCACGAAGGCGACGCGCCAGCCGGGGGTGTCGCGCGAATGGCGTGACCCCGGTCCCACAGCCGACCGCATGGCAGAGCCCTGACCCCGCTGTCCCCCTCCTGTCCCCTCCTTTCTTGGCCGCCAAGCGAACCCGCGCCATCCGGAGCCCTAGATCCACTCGAGCCACGGCCCTTCGATCGGCCGAGCGCAATCGAGACCGTTCGCCATTGGAGCTGGCCAAGCTCGCCTATAAATTGGAGCACCCCGAAGCCCTACCCTCATTTCCCCTCGCCGCCACCGCAGCACAGACCGGCACACCGCACCAAGCCGAGAGAGAGAGAGTAGGAGAAGGGCGGAGCAGAGGAGGAGAAGCTGCCGGAGCGCCGCCGCCGCGGAGCACGCCGGAGCCGGACACGGAGGAGAAGCCGAGCTGCGGACGAGGAGCGGCACGGCACTGCGATCGCTCTGCACGGCTCCGACTCGCCACTGCACCGCCATCCTAGCTTCACCGACACCACGGTGAGCCACCGCACGCCATGTCCGAACCTTGCCCTGCTTTTGCCATGGCGTTCCACCCTCGGGACGCGCAGGCACGAGCCTATACCGGCTCGGGAAGATCACCTGCACCATGCACTCACTCGACCAGCCAAAACCCCCGGACTACAAGCTTGCTAGACCGAGAACGCAGCACGACGCGTTCTCGGCGGAGCGCGCTCACCACCGACGCGTTCCGACGCCGAATCACCCGTTCCGAGCAATCCGTCTAGCAACCGTATAGGTTAGAGCGTCGTGGAGCACCGCCACGACCCCCTTGAGCTAGCTACGCGGATCTAAGCGCTAGAGGAAGCCTGAATCGCCTTGGCCGCGTGCGCCGCGACCTTACCGGAGCGCCGCCGCGAGCCGTAGCCAAAAGAAGGTCATGCTGTGGCTAAGTTCGCCACCAGAGTGTTGTATGCCTCTCTGGCCTCACCAATTTGACAAGACCGCATTCGATTGAACCAATACTTGGTCGTAGCCGCGATGCCGCTTTCCGCCGTCGTCGGCGACACGCCGCCGCCACAACCGAGCACCTTGGAAAGCTCGGTAGCCAAAATTGGTAGTTGGTATACCATCGCCTTGGACCCTGGACGCGTATACATCTCCTAGAAGACCTCCTTAACCCCGCCGGAACCTCACCGTCGCAACGACATCGCCGCCGGCAGGTTCCGCCTCGCCTAAGATCCGTTCCGAGTACCCCCGGTCGCCTCGCGCTGCGGAGAAAGGCCGCCGAGGTTCGCCAAGTCTGCCTCGGCACCGTCGCTAGATAGCCGAGCCCTGTCTTGCCGAAATATGGCCATCGCCGCCCTGTCACCGACCGCCACACCGGGGAGACACCGCCGCCTTGAACAGACGCCCTGGAACCCTGCTAGCACCAAATCTCCGATTCGCCCGAGCCTCCCCAGGAGAGCTCGGGAGAGCGGCACCCTCGGGCGCCCAAATTTCCGATTCGCCCGAGCCTCACCGGGAGAGCTCGGGAGAGCGGCACCCTCGGGCACCCAAATTTCCGATTCGCCCGAGCCTCCGCAGAGACCTCGGGAGAACGGCACCCTCGGGCACCCAAATTTCCGATTCGCCCGAGCCTCCGCAGAGACCTCGGGAGAACGGCACCCTCGGGCACCCAAATTTCCGATTCGCCCGAGCCTCCGCGAGAGACCTCGGGAGAACGGCACCCTCGGGCGCACCCAATCTCCGATTCGCCCGAGCCTCCCCGGGAGAGCTCGGGATAGCAGCACCCTCGGCGCCCCGAATCTCCGATTCGCCCGAGCCCCGCCGAGCTAAACCGAGCTACACCGAGCTCCGCCGAGATACCCCCAACCACAGCCGAGCTACCCCCGACCACCGCCGAGCTCCGCCGAGATACCCCAACCACAGCCGAGCTACCACCGACCACCGCCGAGCCACGCCGAGCCACGCCAACTCCGGCAACTCTCTGGGAACCAGCATCGAACACCTGGACGACCATCGGGTCTGTGTTCTGTTGAGGCGCCACATGCCGCACTACTGGACCCGCGCGCCACATCCCGAGCTGCCCCTGATTAACCGACCAGTTTTCCTATTTTCAGAAAATAGGATAATCTTCGGAAATTCATAACTTATTCGTACGATGACCAAGAATTGCGCACCATATACCAAAATTCTCAGAAAAATGAGATCTACAATCTAAGACTATGTTTGTGTGCATTTGGCTCTTTGTTTTATTGGATTTTTCTGAAATACTCTATAGGAGTCGCTGACGCGACTATTTCGTGTTCGATTTCAGAGCCGGAGGAGGATCTGACTAAGGAAGACGACCACGAGTACTTCCAAGAACTAGGAGACGACTACGAAGGTGCCACGTCCCACCAAATCCTTAGATCCTATTACGCATTGCAAATGATATTGTTGCTATTGCTTTATGATTATGTATGGATTGGTTGCATGGTAGTATATTTGAATTACCTGCCTTGATAAGACTTTACCCTGCTATCCGCTGTTAGGTTAGCTGCTGCTTAATTTACTGTTACTCTTCCACTACTTTCTTCTTGCTATATGCTATGTGGTGGAATTGGGACGGTGTATAACTGATTATAACCACTGGGAGAGAGTGCTGCGTGCGTCTTGGGTGCGTGGTAAGGGTTGATGTCGACCAAGTGGGATGTGAGACGAGCCCATGGGGCAAGTCGTGCCGGGGGTGCAACCTGGGCATCCCCAAGCGAGATACCTGTGGCGGGTAAAGTTGTTGAGGAGGTTCCGGGTGGGATAGCCTTGGTGGTTTGAAGCCCGTGGACGGAGGTGCTGTGATGGCACGGGGAGAGTATCCCCTAAGTGGAGATGCCTGCTTGGTCAAACCTAGGATGGACTAGTTTCAGGTTCATGGGAATCCTTTTCTACTCACTCGCTTCTGATGGGCGGGAGACGGCTGGACTACTTGGTAGGACGGTGCCACTACTGCTAGGTTGAAAGGTGATAAGGGTGGGCGGAGACGGTCGATGGGTTCCCGTTCCGTCCTAGATGCACAGTACCACTGGATGGGCCCGGTACTGTGTCTCCCAGTCTCAGCATAACGGTGTAGGATCCGGAATATCCCAGGGCTGAGTGGTAGGGTGGCATCGACCTAGGCAAGCAAGCACCCGGAATTCTGCCTAGGTGTTTGCGCAACACCTATGATGGCTAATCTTGTGAGTAGTGAAACCTCTGCAGAGTGTATGGTTGATCGATCGATACATATGCCAACCTGTTGGCTATGGACCTTTCCTGTGAAGCTTCTACTAGTGTAGTGAGTGTTCTCTTCTCCCCCTGGATGACATTTTTCCGGCAGTGTACCCGATGTGGTAGTGTGCCGCTGAGATAGGCCCGAGAGGGAGTTGGGCCTGTCGAATGAGAGTGAGGTGTGGGTATGTGAGGTGTGGTGATGGGAAAAGGGATGATGGTGTTAACTGGTGATAAAACTTGACTAATTAAAACATTGATTACAGCTGCATAGGAAAACCTCAGCCTATAGGTCTGCTTGTATAGCCTTGCATCCACTTTCCACAAAGCAAATGCTGCATAGGTGGGCTCCGTGGCCAGTACAAATCGTACTGATAAATTTGCTGTCAGGTGACGAGAATGAGTACGACTTCGAGGGAGATGATGACGAGGAATAGGGTCACGTGCTACACTCAAGTTGGCCGTGAAGGATGAATCGCTTCCGCATCTTCTAAAGCTTCTCTGATTGTTGATTCCGCCAGTGTGGCGATGTAATAAATATTTATGTAAGACTTGTTTACCGTTGTATGGATCCTGGTGGCAACTGAGATATGGGTAATTTCATGGATTGTGCCAAGCAATCTGTTGAATTACAATTCGAGCCTGTGGATTTCCCTTCGTGGAAATCGAGGTCGTTTCACACTTACTTTACTCTTATGAACTATCTTATCAAATAGATGAACTATACTAAGACAGCTACCTTACTTCCGGTGTGTAGGGGATAGGCAAGACAGTAGGGGATATAACCTCTACGCGAAGCGGCTATTCTCTTATGGGAGCCTACCTTTTAAGAACCTGCCTAAACACGTGGAGGGATACTAAGACTAGACAGAGCTGTCACCACCTACTAGCACCCACAAACAATCCGTGCGACAAGCGGCATTCAAAGGCAAGATCTAGTCTAAGCACCACGCTTACACTAAGCTTTACTACTCTAGTTATGTACCAACAACTAAAGTACCCTAAGACAGGCGATGAACTACACACGTGAGCTGGTTACAGGATCACTATCCAATATAACTCAACTATAAGTTAAGACAAAACACAACAATACTATAAAGAATAGTAATGCACTAAGTAGAGACTTAGTAAAGTAAAGTAAAGATAATATATATTGATAAAGGTAAAGTCTTACAGAAGGAAAGGTACAAGAGCTATACCAGACTCTCCAGCAGACGACTCCGGAGACTCCAAGCGTAGCTCGACTCGACTCTAACTCCCACACTAGACTAATACTACTACTAAAGAGTAAAACTCTTGTGACTTGTGACTCTTGTCTAACTTGTGTCTTGTGTGTCTTAGAAAGGAGTGGGCAGCATCTATTTATAGGGGAGAGTGAGGGGGTGCCACGTTAGCGATCCGTGTGCTCGATGCCTCTCCACCCTTGGATGAACCGCCTTAGAACCGCCTCAAGATGGACAGCCGTGAGCAAATCATCACGTGGAGAGCATGCTGGGAGTCGGTGGAGGCCAACCGACCTGGCTGGGCACCAGGGGGGTTCGGCCGACCCTCCTATGACTGGTGAGCCCAGCCAGGGTCTTCTAGAAGGAGTCCCTACCAGTCAGGGAGTGTGTAGGTGGCTTGGGCCCACCATTAGTGGTTCGGCCGACCCACCCCTGGTGGGTTGGGCCCACCACCGTGGTCCCCATCTGTCACAGACTATCCCCTTGTGTTGGTTCCACTTCCCTTGCATGTTGTCACGTTGAATCCTTGTGCTTTGCATCTCAACCGTTGAATGAAAACACATGTTGATCTGAGGGCTGAAATGAGCTGAGTGGAAGGTCACACGCATCCTGCCACGTCACCAGAGCCAGGTGGGCCCCATGGGTAGTTTGGCCGACCCATGGGTGGGCCCACCCTTGGCTCTCCACTCTTCCAAGTGATGTTTTGCACCATGTCTTGATGTGTGATGACTTGGTTCCCAAATACATGGTTCGGCCGAACCACATTATTGGGCTCCAAGTATTCATTTCTGCTCTGTTTCATCTTCTCTGCGTTCACAAGCTTAAGAGTACATGTGAAACTAGTTCTTGATAAAATTTGCTCATGATATGTTTATCTTCCCTTAAATCCGAGGCCTGTTGACGGTGTTTAAATGTGAAATTTTATGGTATATCCACCATCAACAACCGTCCACCAGCAGGGCCTAGCAGGGCACGGGGAGGCCACGCGCCCTGGTCACTGCGCCCAGCTTGAGCCTCGCCGGCGCCAGCTCCAGCTCAAAGGGGCCTGGAAGCAACCGGCCACTACCAGCACCGGACAAAACCACCGCAGCCGCCCCCGGCCCCAGGACGTCGGATCCGGCCACGGGGGGCACAGATCCGGCCTCCGGCCGACCGGAGCTGCAGTTGGAGGGGAGAGCAGAGGTGATAAGGAGAAGGGGTGGTGATGGAGAGAGAGGAGGGAGGGCAGGGAAGGCCTTGTTGAGCTCCCCTGCTGGTCGGCGCTACCGACGAGAAGGAGGCCGAGACGGCCCGACGGCGGCGGCCAAGGCAGCGCGGCGGGGGAGGCCCCCAGCGGTGACGGGCCGAGCGGCCGGCCCCCCGAGTCACCTCCGGGGGGAGACGACGCGAGGGAGGGGAGGCGTCCGTGGATTTCGTGAGCGACTTTATGAGTAGCTTGCAAATCCCAGGCACCCGCTGAACAGAACAGAACAGAACAGAGCACTCCTACTCTCCTTTGCCACTGTCTGTGAGACCAGTGAGATACTTGTGCTTCTAACCAAGAATCAGATATGTGTTTTGAGTTGTCATGATATGACAAAAATCTCCAAACTATCAAACGCATCGAGACCTAGTTTCTAGTTAGGTCCAAAACCGGGTGCCTGACCTGGCCCGAAACCTGCAGACGAAATAGCTTCATTTGGGCTTTACGGCCCAGACTGGTATGTGGTCCACTTCGCTGCATCACCCTCGGTCATACAAGAGATTCAGAGCATAAAGGAGGGGAACGAACATACAGTTGGCAGCTGCTAGTGCTCCAATCTCATGGCAAGATAGGAAGAATCTTGCCTTTTTCCATTACCAGCTTGCTTGCTTCTGAATGAAGAGAAGAAGCAAAGCACTTCTACGTGATCCTCCGGATAAGCCCGTCAAACGGAGCATCATGCTGTTCATTCCTCTTTTTCCCACTACCAGTTGCCAGCTTCGAAGTTAGAACTGACGGCCTGGACATGGAGAAACTCTTGCAAGGACCAGGCGACCAGGCGCGTTACTTGCACTGCTCAACTGCTAGGCATTGCTGCAGAGGATAGAGGAGTGTGACCTGCTCTGCTAGCTCCTACAGATGTGGACACGGGGGACCAACCCCGACCCATATCCCATGGCTGGTGCTTGGCAAAGTGGTAATGGCGTCCATTCCATACTGACGACAGCTTTGCTTCCTTCTTGCGATGGAAATCTGAACTCTGAAGAGAACAAGTTCAGTCAGCTTCAGGAAGCTGGCAACTTTGGCACTTCGCCATCATTCCGTTTCGACGACGAGTGGACGACTGACGCGATCATTATTCAGTCAGCTTCAAGAAGTCTTGATAGACCACTGACGCGAGACGGGTAGGAGCGTTAGCGCAGTGCTGCAAATCTCACCGTGTACAGCTTGTCAATGCCAACCTTAGGGGACTCATGAATGAACATGAAGCTTTTAGACGAAAGGGAGTTGCCATATTTCGGATGTCTGAATTTTCAGACAGCAACCTTAGACAGCAAACTAGTATAGAATAATAGAATTGCTACAAGTGACAATTTTACAGTGTTTTTCTCTATAGTCAAATGATGACAAGATTACACATGCAAGAATAATAATAATAAAGATGTACGAGAAGTGAGGGGAAAAAGGTGATTTGGCTTATCATTTCCAAGTCAAATCATTAATTATTTTCCGTGGGAGGAGTAATGGAGGATGCTGCATGTATTGGCCAATATCTCTAAGCGATGAATCCAGGGCACTAACCAATGGCAATGGATTACACGATTACACGTTTATACTCTACAAAACCGAGGCACCGGACTAGTCGTGCTGCAACAACTACAGCAACAACAAAAAAGGAGCCACAGCCACCTCCAGTTGGCAGCACAGCGCGCGGGGCACTGAAGAAATCACTTGAGTGAGTCAAGCACTATCTGACGCACCACAATAAGAATCATAAAAGACAACACACATATACTATATGCATAGCAATAGCAGATGTGAACACAGAACACTTGAGCTGACGAGCGCATATGCTCGCGAGTCACCCCAGCGGCCCCTTTTTCCTCTCAAAAGGATTGGGTTTTTCAGTATAGTATGAGGCAGGCCCCCATGCCGCCTGCCTCGCGCTAGGTTGCCGAGACGGCACATGCAGCGCTACACGAAGGCCGAAGCCTTGTTCCCGCGAGAAAAGACGCGATCAGGATTCAGGATACGTCGATGACCTCCTCCTCTCAGAGGCCGACGAGAAAGCAGCCATGGATGGCACGCATGTCCGTTTCGAGCATGGAGCCAGAGGCTGCCAGGGACGGCATGCCCGTTTCTCACCATCTGCCTTGGAGCTGGCTGCTGGGCCTGGGGCCTTCCGATTCCGGAAGGCATCGGCGGCGCGCGTCGTCTGAACCCAAGAAAAGGCTTGCCTGCTGCATGTTCCGTTCAAGAAGCCGTGTGGGGCTCCTAGATGTGCGGAGCAGTATACTGGTGGATTGGATGGTAGAGACTGGAGACCGGAGAGGATCTATCGATGCTGACAAGCCGAGCCCACAACGAAAGCCGTCGAGTCCCAGACGGAGCTGATCGTGCCATCATCCTCCCGTGCTACGACTACGACACGTTACATTACATGCCTGATGGCTGAACTTGTTTCTACTACATGTGCCCACACCACCGTCATCAGCTTGGGATCGCAGCATGCAGCAGGCGAACACTACCTTGTCGACTTCTGTAGATAATACAGTCCACGAGTCCATACTCTTCTTGCCAACACTGCATAGAGCATTGGTGCATTTCTCTCTCACAAGTCTAGCAGCTCAGCTTCTAGCTAGGAAATTAGGATTATTGGTAGGATGGAGTATGTTTTGGGATAAGGCATAACTATATTGCTCCACCATTAGACGCGCCACTAGTTAATGGCTATGCGGCGAGGTTAATGGCTATGGTTCTTTTGGGGCCAACATTGCTGTCTTTGCTCCAACATTCTAGACGTACTAAGCACTGAAGCAACGCTAGTGCAATCCATTTTTAGAAAGCGTCCTCGTTATTTGATAGGGTTGGTTCTACCAAACTCTGTCTCTAAAAGGTTTTTTAAACGAGTCACCTCAAAAAAATAAATAAAAAAAATCAGTGTACCTGTTTGACTGCTCGTCGATTTCTCTCGAATTTAAAATTTCCTTTTGCTACCTTTTTTAAAGCCAATCTACAAATCCCGTGAAACGACTTTTTGATATGACACAATCCTGATCCATCTCTAGAAATTGATTTTTAAGGCCCTGTTTGAAGCACCAACTGAACTTTATCTGGCTAATTTTAGCTATGATGTATCCAAACATCACATAGCTAAACCTAGCTAAAGTTTAACTGGAGGCCAAAATATCCACAATCCAATTAACTGTTTCAACCCAGCTAAAACCAGCTAAAAGGTCCAAATGACTAAACTATCCCCAACTAAAGTTTAGCTAGAGCATCCAAACACATTCAACTAAAGTTTAGCTATCTAAATAATAGTATTAATGAGGGGTAGCATGGTCAAAATTTTCAATTAGCTAGAGCATTCAAACCCAACTAAAGTGATCTTTAGCTAGCTAAATTTTACCTCTATCAATTAGCTAGCTAAATTTTAGTTAGGGTGCTTCCAAACAGGCCCTAAGACGGCTGAATTTTGATCATCTTTTAAAAATTGATATTTAGACACGGCTCCATCTCTAAAACTATTATATAGCATTTTTATGTCAAAGTGGAGTGAGATGGTCCCAGCTATATTTTCTAGGATGGGGATGGCATGGCTCCAATTTATGTTTGGTCGAAGAAAGAAGGAACCAACTCATTTTGAGTTCGGTCTGAGGACATCAAAAGCGGGATCACCCACTGACATGTGGGATCCATTTGTTAGTTTTTAATTTTGTTATTTCGTTTCTCCTTTCCTTGTCCCTTATTGTCTTCGTCCCATGTCTCGTGGCCGCACCGAGGTCAGCCGATCAATTTTCTTAGTTATTTTTTTATTTTCTTCATCCTCTCCTTATCTCTTCCCATCTTCGTCCCGCATCTTGTTGCTGCATCAGGGAGCTCATGGCCATGTCATCGTTACCTGTGCGCATCGAAACCTATGCGCAGAGCCGAGGCATCACTCACCTCTCCTGCCTGACAACGTCCAGAGCCAGGGGCCACATGCCCAGAGCGCTGCCCTACCATCGCAGCCGTCTACGGAGCCCAGACTCGCCTCCACGCAGGAGCAACGCCATCTCTTCTTCCTACCTACACGTGCTCTTCCTCATGCCCGCATCAACCATCCCACCCCGTCCCACCCCTCCACTTGATTCGGAGGGGCAGGATGGCCCCGCATTTGAGGAGAATATTTCTCTCGAGAAGTGTTCTCATCCTGGGCCACTCCTAACCAAATATTCTCAAAAGAGGGGCCATCCCATTCCAACCCTATTCCACCGACTAAGCACCATCTTTTGTTGTGTTCAGCGGGGCTTATAGCGGCCATGGCTGATTGGTTGCAAGAGACATTGTTCAATGGCTAAAAAGTGTGTTGATTCTGGCAGATAAAAGAGATAGTGTTGTTTGACCGTCTCTACAAATGTCAAATAGGGTGTGTTTGGTTCACTTTCCCACCTAACCTGGCTAGCAAAAGTAAGCCAGGCTAGCCTCAGCCTGCCCCCAGCAAGCCAAGATCCACGTGTTTGGTTGCTTGAAATATCTAAGCATGGCTAAGAGTTGGTGTGTTTGGTTGCCCGATTTAGTTTGCTTAGAGTCACCTCTTCCTTGAACCGGTGAGTTCACCTCCTCTCAGACAATTCTTCGAACATGTGGTGTGGACATGAACGGAGGGGAGCCCGCCTACGCTGGCGAGCACGGCGAGTTCACCTCATGGTCGCACGCGGCTGGGGAGCACACCACCGCGCGGCCACCACCACCTGCTCGGTGAGGAGGACGAGCGGGGTGGGGCCGGTGAGAAGGACGAACGGGGCCGGTGGGGAGGATGAGTAGGTGAGGAGGACGAGGTGAGGAGGATGAGCGGGGCCGAGCGGGTGAGGAGGACGAGCGGGGACGGGGCCAGTGGGGAGGACGAACGGCGCGAGCTCTGCCGCCGCGAGCTCCCTTCCGCATGTCGCGAGCTCCCCTCCACACGCCGCCGCGAGTTCCCCTCCACGTGCGAGGTCCGCCACCGCGAGCTCCCCTCCGCACGCGCGAGGTCCGCTACCGCGAGCCAGAGAAGAAGCTCCTTGCCGCTGAAAGGTCCTAAATGGCTAGAGGGGGGTGAATAGCCTATAAAAATTCTACAAACAACACTTAAGACAAAGTGGTTAGACAAATAAGCGGCGAAGCGAACTCTTACGCTAGCCTACTAAAAGATGCAAGCCACCTAACCGTTCTAAACTACAGTCTCTATTTCACACACAATAGGCTAAGTTGCTACTTCTACTCTACTCTTAGGTGAGCCACTAAGCTAACAAGCTACACAAGAGTAAGTGCGAGAATGTAAAGAGTAGAGAGTGATTTTTATACCGCCATTGAAGAGTAGAGAATACCAAATGAATAATCAATCACAATACAATATAAATCCTCGGTAGAGAGATGACACAAGATTTTTTACCGAGGTTCACTTGCTTGCCGGCAAGCTAGTCCTCGTTGTAGCGATACACCCACTTGGAGGTTCACGCGCTAATTGGCATCACACGCCAAACCCTTCTCAAGGGTGCCGCACAACCAACACAAGATGGGGATCCACAAGCTACGAGCAATCCACTAGAGTAGCCTTTTGCGATCTCCCGTGGGGATAGGCTTAAGAACCCTTCACAACTTCACCGATCGGAGGCGGAGACAATCACCAACTCCCCTCAACGATCCTTGTAGCTCCAAGCCGTCTAGGAGTCGGTAAACTCCAAGAGTAATAAGAGAAACCGCTGCGAAAGACAACTACCAAGTGCCTCTAGATGATCTCAAGCAATGCAATGCACTTGATGCTCTCCAATCTCACCAAATGATGAACACAATCAAGTAGGATGAGTGAGAATGAAGTGGGAAGGCTCACAAGTATGTTAGATGTTCAGAAGTGCCAAGAGATACTCCCCAAACCGGCCAAGTGACTATTTATAAGCCACACACAAAGAACTAGCTGTTTGGACAAAACTGCGTACCGTCGGACTAACAACACCGGTCCGACGCTTCGGATGGACGCCACGTGTCCTCTGCCGTTTGAAGTCGAACGTTGGATCACAACGGCTATTTTCTCGTGCTAAAAACGACCGTCGGATGGAGCACCGTCGGACCAAAACCTACGGTTCGACGCCCTCAGCAGACCACCGTCGGACTCAGCTAGACGGAGCCGTCGGACAAAAGCTCCCCGAACGCTGAAAACCATCGGACGAACCACGCGCGTCTGATGCCCTACAGCTCGCCACGTGTCAGCACTCGCACGAACAGCACCGTCGGACTGTGGCGCAATAGTCCGACGCTCAGAAACATAGAGTCCGACGCTCGCGAAAGTGTTAGCCGTCGGACCGAAGCCAATGGTCCGACGCTCAGACAAGTTAGAGTCTAACGCTAGTTTTTTTATTGTAACGTTTCCTAAATTCGCCGAATCCAGCCTCGCAAGCTCGGCAGGAGGAAGAGAGGACCAAACCCTCTCTAACCCTCAAACTTCACCCCGTTTCCAAAGGCGCTAAAACTCCAAAGTGTCTCTCACTTAGGTGCACGTGTGTTAGTCTTTTCAAAGAGTTTTTCACGGGTCAAGTTAGTGTCACTAGCATCTATATGCATATGCAATGATCATGAACACCTAGTGGCACTTGATAACCATATTTCATCAACGATTTCACCCCTCTTGATAGTACGGCTATCTATCCTAAATGTGATCACTCCCTCTATGGAGTCTTGATCACCAAAAGCGAAAGAGCTCCTATTGGTTATACCTTTGCCTTGAGCTCCCGGTTTCTTATCAACTTTCTTCTCATCTCTTGATGGACCTTGTGGACACCTTTTGATGATGGACTTGAATGAATGCCGTCATTAGGGCTTTCTCCTCTTGTTGATGGGCTTACACCATTTGCATGGACGTCGTCAATGCCCTACACTTGTGGTCTCCACCGACTAGATCCTTTGCTCCATCTTATTTACTAATGATTCTCATGAAGCACTTAGAGCAAAACATTAGTAAACTAAGTTTCATCAATTATCCAAAACCAAACGTGGGTTTTCAGCCGCGCATGACGGGCGGAGCGACGGCGGCGGAGGAGATGCGGTAGCAGAGGAAGAGGTGAGACAGTGTGGCGCGGAGGGTGACGGGAGCAGCGCGGAGGACTGGGCCGAGCCTGGCTTACTGGAAACAACACCCTCCCTTCCCCCCGACCGTTTCCAGCAAGCCTGGCTAACAGGCCGGCAGGGGCTTCCCAGGGCTGGCTAGGAAGCCTGGCCAGGCAACCAAACATGTCGAAATTGGCTTAGGAAAGCCAGGCCAGGCCTAACCAGCCAACCAAACACACCCATAGTTTCCGGGCGCCAAGCTACGAGCAGTAGTGAAACTGAAAAAAGGCATAGTATTAATTTGAATAATTAACCTACATAAACTCCAATCTCCAAATGGTGGTACATGCATGCGACACTTGGCTCTCGCTGCCAATGTACTCTAGCAACAGCAGTATATGGTGCATGCCCTAATTTTACTCCTAGCATTGACTACAGTCACTGTTGGACCAGGCTTCAGCGGTTGACTCGACCGACCGTGTCGCATGGTTGGAATGGAAGAATGGGACCCGTTTCGTCACTGTCGCTGCAACAGAGTATCACTGCAGTCTGCATCTGCAAGGAAAATTCTTTGTCATCCGTCGAACTGACTGCATGCTAGCTAGGCGCTTTGCCGAATCCGAAGGAATTTACGCACTTCCGTTGCATCGCCAATTCGCCTAGCAAGAACGATGTAAAAACCTACACAGCATTGAATTGAATAACCAGGAGTATTTAAAGGCGATCACTGAACCAAAACCGCAAACGAAAACGACCTTTCAATAAGTAGCATTATTTCTGTTAATTTTACACAGTTACGCACGCACGCATGCGCGACTATTTCTTTTTTTTTTCCCACCTTCTTTCAAAAGACCATGCATCGCAGTGTTTTACCGCTACTTCACAATTTAATGGAGCAATTACGATCGAGGCAGCGCAGGATTTTTCGTAGAATAAACAGAATAAAGTGCGTGGATGGAGGCCTCGCGTGCGATGCCATGCCATGATGCCAAAAGCAGCACCAAGAAGAAGGTGTTACGTTGACGAAAGCGAAGCACGCCACGGTTCTCACGTTCACACACTCTCGATTATCCCTCGCACTTGCACCCCACTGCGATCCGAGCCAGTAATGCTAGTTCTGATCCTTTTCCATACATCCATGCCGGCCGGCTCGCGCGCACTTTAAATACGCGCGCACTGCATGCGTCTGCTCGTCACGAACTCACGATCGCACTACGCGCACACAGTGAGAGCCACCGTATCCACCGGCCGCCGGCGACCGCCACCACCAGAAGCTAACATGGGCACTGCAGCGCATCGACCGGGCCTCCTCCTCCCACCCGCGGCCGCCGCCGCCGTCGCGCTCATCGCGGTGCTGCTCTTGTCTTCGTCGTCGTCCTTGCGCCTCGCCGTCGTTGTTGTCGGAGCGCGTGCCGTCGTCCAGCCGTATGGAGGCCGCGGCGGCGGCGGAGCCTGCGCGCTGGCCGTGGCGCCGCTTGGCTACCCCTGCGAAGAGCACCAGGTCCACCTCTCCTCCTTTCTGTTGCTTTGACCTTGAGATTGTCAGATTGAGATGACCATGCACGGGGTGCACCTCGTCCGATCCAGACGTTTTGCGTGCATCATCATGTCATATCCTCTATCTCGTGAAAAGGAAAAAAAACAAGATATATATATATATATATATTTGCGTGTGTGTATATTGATGACTTGATGGTAAATGGATATGTATGATGTATGTAGGTGACGACGGCAGACGGATACATCCTGAGCTTGCAAAGGATCCCGAGGGGCCGCGGCGGAGGCGGAGGCGGCGGCTGGGCGACCGCCGGCGGGCGCGGCGGTGGCGGTGCCTCGTCCTCGCGCGCGGGGCAGCCGGTGCTCCTGCAGCATGGGGTCCTTGTGGTACGACGCGTGCATGCATGCATGGCGCAAAACACTTGTTTATTTCTTTCTCTCGTTTTGTTTATTCGTCTGTTTCATGTGCTGGGCACCAATGGCTCACTCGTTTCATTGTCCCGGCCAGCCTTTGTTCCTCTTTGTTGCACCGCTTTTAGGCTTTTCGCTAGCTTTACAGCCAGACATAAATACTGTACTTATGTCTGTATGTACGTCAGTACCACAAAGAGTGTACTCCTACGTAACTGAAATAGTGAGATAGAGTAGATACTTGCCTTGCCTTGCCTTCCATAGGAAACAACCAACACCGATGCTCCTTTCGGTGCGATCGTGCTGCCAGTCAACGCTCCAGCCTCAGCCTCCAGTCTGTAGTAGTGACCAGAGACAGATTGCTTGTCTCAGTGCTGAGTGCTACGATCTCTTGTAGTACTACGCTAGAGATCGAGAGATATACTACGTACACCTGTCTACTACTAGGGTATGTATATCAGACAGAAGCTGACGGATATGCGTGCGTGTGTTGGGTGCGGCGACAGGACGGCATGTCATGGCTGCTGGCCTCGCCGGAGGAGTCGCTGCCGTTCATCCTCGCCGACCGTGGCTTCGACGTCTGGATCGCCAACAACAGGGGCACGCGCTGGAGCCGCCGCCACGTCTCGCTCGACCCCTCGAGCCGGGTAACACAACTAAACTAAACAACGCATCTCTCTGGCATCTGTAATTACAGTATCACACTATTACTGTTCCACTGTCACTTCACCCTAGCCGCTGCTTACTCCTTCATCAGCTCTACTGGAACTGGTCCTGGGATGACCTGGCGGTCAACGACTTGCCGGCCATGGTTGACTTCGTCAACGCACAGACCGGGCAGAAGCCTCACTACATCGGGCACTCCATGGTACAGCTACAGCCGGTCCCTAAAGCCTACTTCCCTGTGATTTTTGTTTCTCTGCAGAAGAGAGACTGTTTGTGGTGTGGTGTGGTGTGGTGATCCGAAGACTTCTCTGCTTCTGGTTTCAGGGGACGCTGGTGGCGCTGGCCGCCTTCTCGGAGGGCCGAGTGGTGGACCAGCTGAAATCGGCGGCGCTGCTCACGCCGGTGGCCTACCTCGCCCACATCACCACTCCCATCGGCATCCTCCTAGCCAAGGCCTTCGTCGGCGAGGTAACCTACCTGCTCTCAGGCGAACTCTGCTCTGAACTTCTTCTGACTCTTGTGACCAAGTTCTCGGAATTGCTCGCAGGCGCTCTCGGAATTGCTCGGCGTGGCCAAGTTCGACCCGCTCGAGTACGTACTGCGGCTGCGCTTTCGTACCTGCACTGCAGATCGACTCAGATTCGTCTCTACGTTTTGGGACTCGATCGTGAGCAGCTCACCTCACTCACAATTACCTGTTCTTCTGCTGACTGCGCATGCAGGCCGCCGGTGACGACCCTGATCAGGGCGTTCTGCCGCCGCCCGGGCATGAACTGCTACGACCTCGTCGGCTCCATCACCGGCAAGAACTACTGCCTCAACAGCTCCGCCGTCGACGTCTTCCTCAAGTACGAGCCCCAGCCGACCTCCACCAAAACCATGGTCCACTTCGCTCAAAGTACGAAAGTCCTTCGTGATTCTTCAATCCTAGCACGTAATGTTATAATTTCGCCCAAGAGATTTACATTTGCTACCGGCTGGCATGGCATGCATGCAATTGCAGCCGTGCGCGACGGCGTGCTGACCAAGTACGACTACGTGCTGCCGGAGCGGAACATCGCCAGCTACGGCCAGGCCGAGCCGCCGGTGTATGAGATGTCCGGCATCCCGGCGAGCTTCCCGCTCTTCCTCAGCTACGGCGGCCGGGACTCGCTCGCCGACCCCTCCGACGTGCGCCTCCTGCTGCAGGACCTCCGGGGCCACGACCGCGACAAGCTCACGGTGCAGTACCTGGACCAGTTCGCGCACCTCGACTTCATCATCGGCGTCTGCGCCAAGGATTACGTCTACAACGACATGATCGCCTTCCTCAACCGCTTCAACTAGTATAGCTTTATTTATTAGTTCAATGAGTGTGGATCGTCGTCTTCAGTCCCAGAAGGATTTAAAAAAAGGTCACTGCATGCAGCTCATGAACATTGTTCATACATACTGTATATCAGAGGTTAAAAACATACATATCAATATATGAAGTAAAATTTAACACTAGATAGTTAAGATTTGGAGTTGTCTAAGCAAAGGAGGCTAGTAAGAGTAGCAGCCAAGGAGGTGTGATGGAGAAGGGTGATCACTGGAGCAGTAGTCAGCCCAGCCAGTCGTCACACTGTATTGCAAATTTGCAACACTGAATGGTCACTAAAAGAAAAGATATAGTACTCCAAGCTCATATATAACCCTAAATAAGATTTGTGATGCGTACTCTCTCCATATCTGTTTGCAACCAATTATATTTTATTACGAGTTCAATAAAAATAGATTTATTATATGCGATTCAGGGTAAAAGCAGGATTTATAAAAAAAAATAAAAGCAGAATTTTTTTCGCTAACATTAATAAAGAAATGTTAGCTGCACCTACTGTAGATCGTCAAGATGGGCTGGGCTGGGTCCAACAGGTAGCCTCGGCCCGTAATGCGACATTAGCAGAGTCCATTTAACAAACATGCCGTTAAGGACTGGTCCCATGGAAGAAGGATATATTGTCAGGGCAGAGTGAGTAAAAAGTTCTATCTCATCGCTTCCAAAGCTTCCAAGTTAGTTAAACTGAAGGTTCGTCAGTCGTCGTCACTTTTAAGAGTGAGCTAGTATTCTTATCGCTTGGACGCGCATGTTAAGAGCCTTGCTGACCGCGGCTACTACTGCGAGATAAATTGTGACTCTAAGCTGTCGCGTCCCAAATTTCCTTCTTTTATCAAATTGCCCTATATGTACAACAATAGGATTATGTAAAAAGAGACAATGCATGAATTTACAATTTTTATCAAATTGTCCTGTACAACAATAGGATAAATACAAATTTACAGTGCATCAAATCAAATTTCCTAACAACAGGATAAATACAAAGATACACTGCATCAGTCAGTACAAGCTACAAGCATATACTCCAGCTAAGCATCAACCAGAGGCAGCAGGCAGTCCGACAGGTACATCGACGACGGGACAAGCCACGTCTTGACAACACGATTCTTCTCGCCGTCGCCGTCGCCCTTGACGAACGCCCACGCTCCGGTGACCTCCTTCCTCGTCAGGTCATACTCCAGGAGCTTCCCCGCCGACCACACGTACACCGCGTCCTTCTCCGGGTGCAGCGCCAGGAACCTGGCGGCCTCGCTTTCCCTGCCTCCCTCCGCCACGACGTCGGCGAGCTTGACGGCGTGCTTCAGCCGCCACTGTAGCGCGGGCGATGACTCTCCGTCGCCGTCGAGCACCCAGACCTTGAGCAGCAGCGCGGCGCCGTCGCTGGCCACGTAGTGCAGCCGCCCGGCGGAGTGCGCGAGGCGGCCGTCGGCGCCGCCGTCCGCGGGCTCGGGGAGCTCGGTGACCGCGCACGACGCGACGAGTCCGGCGGCGGCGACGTCCATGCGAACGACGCAGTCCGGCTCGGAAGCCAGGATGTAGACGGCGCCGGCGTGGAAGTGCACGGAGCCCGAGAGCGAGGCGGCCGGCACGCCGAACTCGGCGTCGCGCAGCGCCCACGCCCGCGTCTCCGACGAGAACACCTCCACCTCGCCCCCGCGGTCGCGCCACCGGCCGGTGAAGTTGACCACGTGGTAGCCGGAGGAGGAGGGGTCGAAGGCGAGCATGGACAGGCGCGGGTCCCTCGACGGCGGCGGCAGCGCGGCCCACCGCCTCGTGACGGGGTCCACGACGTAGAACCTCCTGGTGCCGGCGGCGCGGAGCAGGAGCAGGCCGTTGCAGGCGTCGCAGACGACGGAACCGTCGAGGAACGGGAAGAAGCCGAGGCCGCGGTCGCGGAGCATTCCGCCGCCGGCGGCGGCAGCACCGGCAGCCGAGTCCGCGCACGCGAACCGTGGCCGCGCCTTGCCGCGGGCGGAATCGGCGTCGGGGAAGTAGACCACGGACAGCTGCAGCGGGAGCCTGCGGCAGAGGTAGCCGTCGGAGACGGTGGCGCACCAGGCCTTGGACACGCACTTGGACCGCGCCACGGAGTCGACGGGCAGCCGGAGGATGATCTCCGCCAGCATGTCGTCGCTCAGGCTGGCGCTGGCCATTGCCGCGGCACTAGCCTCTCCGCCCGCCGCGGAGCGCTTGGTGCCGTCACTGTCAGTGGAAGAATCGTCCCTCCTCAGGATCGCCATTGTTCTGTCCCCGGCTAGGTGAAGCTTGCACCGATTCGAAGGTTCGACTTTTTAAGAAAACTGGAGGAGGGGCCTTGGCCCCCACAGGAATTTATTGAAAAGAAGGGAAGTACAAACAATTGAAACAAAAAGAGCTAAGGGAAGGGAAAAGAAACAGAGACGGAGACGGAAACCAAAAGAGAATAAAAAAAGAATTATAGGGATCAAAAGTCCACTCACGCGACAGAATGTAAATGAACCAACTCGCAGAGAGGAAGCATTGGAATGCAGGATTGCAGATGCATGCGGTGCTCATTTTCCACTACCAAGTTCACTGGGGCTAAATATATAGGTTGCTTCTGAATTCTGATGTGCATTGAGCAACAAGAAGCACAGAACGGCTGCGTGCGTGCGTGTGCGCCGCGTGTTCACTCGGCGAGCCGTCAGAGGCCGCGTCACCGTTCCACGTATGTAACGAGGTGTCCCGCAGGTATCGCATTCCGTTTGGGTTTCTCTTTCTCCTCCGTCTCTCGCCTGTCGAGCAGCGCGCGACCGTACCGCCTGTCTCCGTCTCTCCGGTTGCGCTGGCCGCTGGGCACATGTTCTGCTGATCTGCTGCTCATTTCGCGCTGGCAAGCGCCCTGTGCGCAAACGGAACGGAACGGAACGGAACGGAACAGAACCTGCGCTCGTTGCTTCGTCCACTGGGTCATTAATAAGCAAAGAAACCTGCTGCCGCCTGCCGGATCAAATTGAAAATCATCAGAGCAGCGATGACGACGCAGTGGCGTGTGTGTATATATAGGGCCTGTTTGGTTGGCATGTTATAGATTTGACAAGCCAAAACTTAAGCAAAAGACTTACCAAAGTTTTGACAAGCTAATTGCGAGAATTTAGCAAGTTTTGGTACCAAACTAAAGACTTGCCAAAATCATGTCTTGTCAAATTCTTGGCATGATAATTTTTTGTAGGGAACCAAGCAAGCCCATAATCTCTACAACTAATAAACCAAAGATAAGACTAAGGGGGTGTTTAGATGTGTAAAGTTTTGGGATTTTGACACTGTAGCAGCGAGGAATCTTTTCCAATAAGTGTCCAATCATGGCCCAAGTAGACTCAAAACATTCGTCACGTGATTTACAGGCAAATTGTGTAAACATGCAAAAATTTCGTCTACATTTAGTACTCTATACATGTGCCGTAAAATTGATGTGACGGAAGTTTTGGGATTTTGGAGGGGATCTAAACACCCCCTAAAACTTGGCGCGCCGATCATTTTTCGATCGTCGCTCTACCTCACCTTGCGATGGAGCGTGCGCCGACAGGTGGGACCTCAGTCCGTGTGTTCCTCCCCCTTAACGAGACCCAAAGAACTTAGATCTACTGTTTCCTTCCTATCTCCCCCTCTCCTCCCTGTGGCGGCGTGAGGCTGCAAGGGCGCCCACCCCCAGCTCGGCGGCGCAGGGCGAGCGCCGAGCGCCCCCCTAGCGCGGCGGTGTGGGGCCGGCAACGTGGGCGTGCCCCTTACCATCCCTACGCCGCGGAGGTGCGGGCCAGCGCGCCCCCGGCCGGCGATGCCGGGCGACTGCGGTCCGTACACGAGCGCCGCCTGAGTCGACTGCTCGGTGGCATATCACACTGCCATTCTCCGCTCTATAATCCAAGATAGGCAGCCGGCCAGGAGGTCACATCCGCACGGGTCGCCGGTCGTCGGCGTGGCACTGCGGCAGCTCTCTCTCTCCTCCCGCGCACTCCCAGCGTGCTCCCCCTCCCCTCCCGTCTCCGTGTGATTGGGCTTCGAGCGGCAGTCGTGGCACCCGACCACAGCGCAGCGATCCTGGAGGAACAAGGCCAAATGCAGGAACCAGTGCCCCATGCCACCACGTCGATGTCACTATATCAGGGAATCCGCCGGCGCAGCCCAACACTCGTAGTCGCTCTTACCTTTCGGTGCCCTTCACGAGGAAGGATGACCAGATCATGAATAATGTGGCATTGTGCGACGGCACGTTGCACTACTCTAGAACTTGCGAACCTCGTCGCCGTCACCGTCACCGCCACTGCCACCGGCGCCTCACAGTCACATGAGCTGGGCCAGGAAACGCAAAGCTGGGGAGCCACGGCAATCTTGTTGAATGCATCGAGTGGATCGTGCTGCAGCAGCAGCCGTCTGAAGCATATGCCTTGTTTTATAAATTTGGAGTTGGAATAGCCACACCTTCAGTTATTTTTTTGGGCTTCCTTATTTTTCCTAAGCATAGACCATGGGCATTATTTTGCCTTGATAATATGAAGTAGCTTTAGCTTGCTCTTGAAAGTTTCTTATAAGAAGCCATCCTAATTATGGAGGGTATTATTTTGCTCTCATATTGAACTGTTTTAACTGTTCAAGGAAATGTCAGATCAGTTATACCATTGTACATCTGTTATTTTAGGTAGCTAATTTTATTAGCGTCTCAGTTAGCTCTCTATGTATTATTTATTTTTTCAATTGTTTTGTTTCAGGTTTAGGTACATCATTTGTGAGGATAAACAGGGCGCATTGTTGGTGTCTAAAGAAATTTATTTGCATTATCATCAAATTGTTAGACGCATAGGTTGTGTTGGTATATTTTGCAACTTTCTCGGAATATCATGACTTTTGGAATGCAGGCACTTTGTCTCCTGGCAGGTTTAAAAAAATTCTCACTATTTGTTGCAGGTGTACCGCAAGTACCACTAATGCCTCAACCTGCGATCCAACACTTTGGTTTTGCTACAGTAGATGAGTTATGTCTTTTCAATTTGAAGAGGTCCTGAGAGAGAAGATGGCTTGTGGTCAGCCACATACATAGACCATGGGAGAAGATTGTTGTCATTTGACTAAATTGTTGAAACAGATAGCATGGAAGGGGAGCCATGCAAGCTTCCTGAGATTATTGCTATCTGCGAAAAAGACGAGGTTTGGAGAATCTACTCTTAATTTTCATTTCAAGTTCAGCAATGGGTAGTATGTGCTAATTTGCTTCGAGTAACTGAAGGATCGAGGATTGAGATCTCCTGTTATTATCCCTGCAAAACCTACACTCAGTTCCATTTATATTTCTAGCTAAGAAGTGAGCCTCATAAACTGTGTAGTGTCCAATCTATTTCGGGTTTGGCTTTTTCCTGGTCCTCATTGGATAGCCTGCCTTAGTCATGACGGTGGATCTATTAAACCATCCATGCTGTTTGGAAATAATTTAGGTGTAGCTAAATATTTCTCCTTAGGCAGATATGCCTACCTTGTGATCTCTAGGACTTGGGCGTGTTTCCAATTGGGATTGAAGTATTGAACAATAATGATTATCATCTTTGTAAACTAAAAGTTTCACTTGAGCTAAAATGTGTTATTGGTTTACTCTTACCCTGACAGTTATGCCAACACTGATTTTGTACTTTACTGAATATTATAACCTGTAAACACTGTTTATACTTCATTAGGACTGCTGTGATCTCTGTTCCAGGCCAACCAGAGGCTGACTGGAGCTGTGCAACAGTCATGAGTGGATAAATATCTGAATCTGAACTTTATTTGGTTTCTTATTTTTTTTGCCAACATGAAAACCATCTTATTAGAGAAATGTACTCTAATGAACTCACATACAATTACTTGGAGAAACAATTTTGTGGACTGCACTGCCGTATGCTTATCATCATAGCTAATAATAGGGATTTTGGTTGTACAAATTTGTGCAATTTAATTTGGTTTTGTAAACTGTTAAGAATACTAATAGCATCTAACTAGAAATTTTCACAGCGTTGCCGTTTGTGGCCATTTTATGGGGCCATTGATAACGCTGGTAGATTATTTTTCGTAAAAGTTTTTATCAAGCGTAGTAGGGTACCAAGTGAGAGGGTACATATTGATGATAAATGATCATGTTGTTTAGTTCATTTATTTCTTGTGCATTCAGCAAGCATGGACAAGAGGGAAAGAAATAGTATTTGGAAATTATCATTTGTGGTTGATTCTATATGTTGATCGCGGATTTTTTATTTTGGTGTATGTATATTTCGAGTCTTGTAAAGATCATTCATGAGCTCTTTTTTTAATTAATTTGTTAGGTGAGCACGGGATAATAATGTGTTGAAATATTTTAAATTTATCTCAAAATTTTTATAGCGGTTGGAAACATCGTAAAACAGCCGTAAAACAAATTTTATAATTTTGGTTCAATAATTTAATGCGTAGAAATCATGGAATGTCCACTTATTAATTAAATGAGGTTATTTTAAATTACTTCAAACGTTCTAATTTTATAATTTTAATATTTTTTATATATAGTGTGCATCATGGAGAGCCTACACGAAAAATTTCATGATTTTAGGAGCTCTAATTATTTTTATATGAAATAAACAAAATCAGCATGTCATGAGATTTAATAAAAGACACAAAAAAAGAGATGGCCATTTGGGCCAAATCTGGCCCAGTTCGGCCCACGAACAGCGCGCGCAGTGACAGGCCAGCCTAAAGAACGGTGTGGACGGCGGGTTGATTTTGAGAAACTTGAAGGGTCTTTTTGCAAGAAAATCTATGAGAGGGAATGGACTGCGGGTTATATTTCAATAAAGTTTAAGGACTTTTTTTTGCAAAATGATCGAGAACCGTCGGATTTGGGCCGTCCACCCGCCCGATCGGACGGCCAAGAATGGCCCGTGACGTGGCCACGTTGGGAGGCCAGCTTTTGTTGCGAGATTCGTTTTGTAGAGATGCTACATGTGTATATTATCGATATAAAAGCTGCAACACCTTTGATGTGCCCTTCTAATGTGTCTTCACAGATTTGTTGCATTTGTCTTGACAATACCTTGATTTTCTCCTCCCTCCAGCGATCGCACAAAGCATTACCCTTGCTAATGTGGTCAGTACTTCAAATTTGATAGAATTAACTTTGGAGCGGCCTATGTCGTTTCTCGTGTTAATGATGAAGAGGTAACTACCCTTATGGTTCTTTATATTTTTAGTTCAGCTATGGGGCGGTATGGTTTTCTTTACTTTCAGTTTTTCAAGGTTGTTGTGGGAGCATTTATCAGCTTCCCTGAGGGTTGATTATCTGATTTTGATTGCATTTTTACTTTTAGGAATGCCGGTTAAAACATTAAGCTGTACTATAGTAGGAGATTTCAGTGCCAAGTCCGCATGTCTTCTTCATTCTATTCTACAGTCGTTTCAATCTTTTGTGACCCAGTTTGATTCTGTTCCTTTTCCACTGTGCCTGAACATTCACAGGATCTGATAAGCCGCTGTTGGCATACAACCAATCACAGAGGCCAAATGTACTTATCTTTCATGCCAATTACACTGATGTTGACAGCAAGTTTTTCCTCCCACTTACTGTTCATGATCCGGTAACTTCAGCATTGATCTGATCCATGCAGACAACTTTTCTATTTCCTATGATCTACCTGCCATTTCTATGTGTTCGTGCTGTGCCCATGTAGTGTCACGGCTGAAGCTCAAAGGTGGCTGGCATCAATGAAAGGAATGCTGAAGATGGAGGGAGAGGCGCGAGTTGCTTTCTAGGAACGAGATTTTGTTCCAACTTTTGTGCATCTACCAAGATAAAAACAAGAAAATCGTGGGATATTGTTTTATATAAAATAGTGAGCTTGTGTGCAAAATCGTGGATCAATACCATGTCTTCCTATTTTATAGGCTCTATATGGAATAAAACGATCATTCACAGTTTTTTTTGTCTGTATCGATAATTGTCTTGAGGACCATCCTGTTTAGTGTAGATGAGGTAGAACTTATTCGTAGATTTGAAGATGCGACAAAACTTATTCGTGTGTTTATTGGCGTACAAAAGAAATGAGTAATATAAACCTTATCTTAACCGAATCATGGAAAGGTCTATAGATTAGAGTTTGAAAGCCAGTGATGCTGTGTTTTTGGTAACTATGTTAATTTCATGAACTTTGTCTTTAGATTAAAAATGTCACATTAACATTAATATTAATTTCATAGTATTCTTATTTTATTATGCCATTCGTGTGTTTTTAGTATAAAAATTTAGTAATCCCGTAGCAACGCACGGGCACGCTACCTGATAAGTAGTACATCTATAGTCTAACTTCAAAAAACAAAAACAAAAAAAAGTCTAACTTCAACATAATCATTGTTCATTCATCCATAGGAGGATAATCGATTATACAATCTTATCCTCCTGGTTAGTAGTACGTAGCGTCAAGCAATGGGTCATATTGTGAAGTACCGAAAACGGCGACCAGAGGGAGGGTGAATGGGACCCTCAAATTTCTTTCGAAATATTCAGCCACTGTCCCAACATCACCTCTAAAATAGCAAATAAAACACCGTGATGTTCACGACCCAACCGAGTAGGTGGATGTTCTCAAGAAGCACGGCGGAACACCACAAAGCCAACACAATAAGCGGAAATCGAATCGGAGTTCAAACGCGCAAACTGCGGACAAAACAAAAAGCTGATGCTCGCTGATTTTACTGTAGCAAATCGAGAACTGTAGCAGAACCGGCCAGCAGCAAATAATCCAGACAGCAGGCACTAGCAAGAGTTGATCCTGGGAATCACAGCAGCTGCTAGAAAAACCACACAGAGAACGAATCCTGAAAGCTAACAGCGAACCAAGTGCTAAGCTGCTGGTAGCAAAACTAAAAGCTGAAACTCTGAGAGAAATTTGAGTGGGACTGAAACTATTTCTAGCTGCCTGTTGCTTGTGCTTCCTGACCCTTGGACAAACAGAACTGAACCTACTGCTACTACTACTACTACTGACCAAACTGAATCAAAGCAAGCTGCTAGAAGGTCTCTGCAGGGAATTCAATCAACAGCAAGGACAATATTTGAATTCTACACAACATCAAGCTGAACAGCACACCTGCTACCTTGAAACCCACAACGTGAGTACTACTCAAGTAGAATCAAATAATTTAATGCCACAATGATTAGCTAAAGATTTTTTCAAGAAGTAGTATACCAAGCTATGGAGATTCTGGACTAGAGCAAGTAGCAGCATGGACTTGCTAGCTCCTGAGCAGATGAACGAAATGAGAAAATCGAACACAACTGGAGAAGATCGAGCAGAGAACAGCTACGTCAAACCTCACTGCACTTGTGGACACCGGTTTCACACTAAAACACACAAACAAAAAAAATGACCCAAGAACAGAAGAACAGGCAGGCAAACGAACGGGAGCGAGTGGACCAGCTACAGGCCACGGGAGCAAAGCAAGCGCTGCTCAACTAGCGTGCACGGCGCCTGAGCACCGGCGTTGTTGGCGCTGCTGTAGGGCTCGGCTTGAACTGTCCCTGCACACAGACTTCACATAGAGAACAGAGGAGGCGATGAACTCACGAACAGAAAAAGGGACGAACAAAGAATCCACAAAATCTGACCCAAAACCTCATGAATCGAACTGAAATTTTGCACAGATTAAATTCAACTATCCATGAACCTGTCCCCAAGAAATTATAGCTTGAGACAGCCCCAAACTCTATGAAACCCAGATCGAACTCATGAGTGAAAATGGAGAGCACAGGAACAGGTGAACTGCGAAAATCACGGAGACAAAAACTTGAACCACAGAGACCCTAGGAGGTTAGGGCCACCATTCCCAAATCGAAAACACAGTCTTACACAACCAGAAATCTCAGTTGTGGATCTCTCTCTAAAGAGGTGCTCTAACCCTAGGCATGAAGGGGAAATGAGAGAGTGTAAGAGAGATCAGAAGAGGAGGGGCTGCCATCCTCTACTTATCGCCCTTATTACAATTTGCGAAAAACCCCCCAACCACTAACTACAGCTACTCAGACGAACCAACTAGCACTAAGACATTATGGAACAGCCTGTCTCTGACAATAGGATCGGACGACGCCGCTTCCTGCTCTGAGTTGCCATCGTCTTAACACAACCTCGAAGATTCCGCCACGTGTCGCCCCGCTTCCCGCCGGAAGCAGCTCCGCCCAGGTTTTGAGGCCCAAACCCGAAAACCATCGGCCACTGGTTTTGAGGCCCAAACCAGTAAACCGTCCTGGGCCGCGTTCGTCGGTCCTCGACCGCGCCAGCCCGCGTACCGCTCCGAGTCCCTCGACCATGCTCGATCACGCCTGTCGATGTCGCAGTGTCCGCCACCGCAGCTAGCGCTCCAGCGTCCGAGTCCCGCGTTCGTCCTTCGCCGCTCCCAGTCCATCGGCACGGCCCACCTCACTTGACCTTCACTCCGCCATCCGCTACTGCTTCCGAGCCCAACACTTGCACATCACAAGCCGACCAACATGCCAAGTGAACTCCGTTGACAATCACTCATCACAATCCGGACCAAGTCTCCCACTTGGGTCCGCAATCTCCCCTTGATGAGTGCATTGTCAACACCAACATAGATAATAATGATATAGTGAGAATAAGAGGAAGAAGGAGGAAGGGAAAGAAGAAAACCTGCCCAAAAAGACCACAAAAGCAATGACAAGCAGTCACATGGTCACTAAGCAAGTACAAGCGCAAAGAGATGCTAGTTCCTCCAGAAAGAGGCGAGGCTCAACACAACTAGCTCCCAAACTCTCTCTGAATGTGTGCTCAACTCAAAAGTGTGTGTACTCTCTCTCCCCCTTGTTGACACATGAACACATCAAGGTTCCCAAAACCTTTTCCTCTCAAGCATGCAATGCACATGAATGCAGAAACTTCAAGAGTATAGCCATTAGTTTGACAAAATGCTCATCATAGGTAAGTGCTAGTAGATGCTCAAGATGATCAAAAGAACAACTATGTGAGGGAAGCAAAGTGAGCAATTTTGATATCAAAATATAGGATGCTCACCATAAAGATTAGCACATAGCATATATATGTCGGAAATCAATCAAGTGCTAACAAGTGTATACAAGGTGAACTATCTCAAGCAAAGATCACACATCATGTCATAGACGGACCTAACACTTGCGAATTTTTCAATTCAATCAATTTCTCTACATTAGGAGTTTCACAAGTATTAGTCAAAACATGTGTATGCAAGAGGTTATATGTATTGTCTTACCTAACTTTCCAACCATGTGTAGCCTATGTCAAGGACAATGATTAGCTAAAAGCAATGGTTTCGGTCATCCACTACAAGCTCCAGTTCATCTAAATGTGCAATAGGAAGCAGCCAAGATACCTTGAGGTGGGACAATACATACCCAACTCGATCTTTTCATCATTACTTAACTTAGAATTCAAAATTTTAGCACAAAGTGATGATGATTGGTCTAAGCAAGTGAATGATTCAAAGTTTGAGCCATAGCAACCAAGCATATAAGTGATAGCATAAGAGATCTCAATGAACTTATACATACTAGTTGCCAAGTTCAATGGTGAACATGTTTTTCAGATTTCATCAATATTAATCAAGTGCACAGAAAAAGTCATGTTTAGCTCAACATAAGGTTCAAATGATCAAAGAGAGCCTAAACATGTCTCAGCATACCAAGATAAGCATAGAAGCAAACTCATAGCTATAGTCATGAAGCTCAATATGATATATGTCACAAGATGCTATGCAGATGCAACTATGATACAAAAGATGAAAACAAAAGCTCTAAGCTACAAAGAAAAGCAAAGATAGTGTACAATCTCAAAGTTTCCTCCTCTAAAAAGGGAAACACACTCCAAGCTCGCTCCTCAAACAAGCAAACTGAGTCTGATCTAGTGGCTTTGTGAAAATGTCCGCTAGCTGATTGTGAGTGTCTACGTGAATCAAGTCAATGTCACCCTTCTCATAGTGATCACGTAGAAAATGGAAGCGAACCTCAATGTGCTTGGTCTTAGAGTGTAAAACAGGGTTTTTAGCTACACTAATGGCACTAGTACTATCACAGTATAGGGGAACTTGTCTAAAAGATAGACCATAATCCCTCAAAGTCTGCACCATCCAGAGCAACTGAGAACAACAAGCGGCAGCAGCTACATACTCAGCCTCACAAGTAGACTGGGCAACACCACTCTGCTTCCTAGAAGACCAAGACACTAAGGACGTAACAAGAAACTGACAGGTGCCAGAAGTGGATTTACGATAAACACGGCACCCAGCATAATCAACGTCAGAATAGCCACTAAGTGAGAGGGTGGAAGCGGCCGAGTATCATAAGCCGAACTCGGGAGTGAAACACAAGTACCTGAAGATGCGCTTGACGGCTTGGCGATGTGATGTCCTCGGTGAAGATTGAAACCGTGTGCATAAGCACACCGCAAACTGGATGTCCGGTCGCGTTGCCATCAAGAACAGCAAAGATCCAATCATGCTGCGGTAATCCTTCCGATCCACTACCTCCCCATCTTTGTCCTCATCAAGGGCCGTGGTGGTCGACATGGGCGTCGAGAGAGGCTTGGCCTCACCCATATCAAACCTCTTCAGCAAGTCCTTCGTGTACTTCCCTTGATGGACGAAGGTGCCCTCTTGGGTTTGCTTGATTTGCAACCCAAGGAAAAAGGTCAACTCACCCATCATGCTCAACTCGAACTCCCTGCTCATAGTATCTAAAAACTTGGCCACAAGAGCATGAGAAGAACCCCCAAAGATAATATCATCCACGTATATCTGAACCAAAAGGATGTCAACGCCCTGCCTAAGGAGAAACAAAGTCCTATCAACCAATCTTATTTGAAAACCCTTTCCTAAAAGGAATGTCTTAAGGCGCTCATACCAAGCTCTAGGAGCTTGCTTCAACCCGTATAAAGCCTTGTGAAGCTTATACACGTGGTTGGGGAACTTAGGGCTCTTAAAACCAGGGGGTGCCTCACATACACCTCCTCCTCTATATACCCGTTTAGAAACGCACTTTTCACGTCCATCTGATACAGCTTGAAACCTTTCGAAGCTGCAAAGGCTAAAAGAATCCTAATCACTTCTATTCGGGCAACAGGAGCAAATGTTTCCTCATAGTCAATCCCCTCTTTCTGGCAGTATCCCTGGGCTACCAACCTAGCCTTATTTCTCACCACTACCCCATCTTCACTCTGTTTGTTCTTAAAGACCCACTTGGTTCCAATGGGATGACACTCAGAAGGTGGTGGAATTAAGACCCAGACTTGGTTACGCTCGAAATTCTCTAACTCCTCATGCATGGCGTTAACCCAATTGGCATCAGACAGAGCCTGTCCAATATCTTTGGGTTCAGAATGAGAAACAAAAGCTGAATGAGCAAAGTGTGAGATGGACCTGGATCGCGTAATACGCTGGTCAATGTCACCGATCATCGTCTCAGGGGGTGGCGGCGCTGGATGTGTCGAGGTGCCACCCTCGAAGAAGTCGTCTCCCCCTCGGCAGCAGCTAGGGCCTCCTCAGGTGCAGCATGCACGGGCTGAGAGGCCGGCTCGAACGGTCCCCATGAAGTGAAAGAAGAAGGCTCGGGGCCATGAGCTGAAGTAGTGGAAGCAGGCTCGACTGGGGCAGCTGGTGGAGGCAGCTCGGGATCACCCCAATTGGCGTCTTCCTCTGCATCCTCCACAAAGATGCTCTCCTCAAACTCATCATCACCTGCACGCTCAAAGACAAGAGAAGAACAAGGCATGGTTTCATCAAATGTGACCTCACATGTCTTCACAATACGGTTAGTATCAAGGTTAAGTACACGATATGCACGGGAGTGAGTAGCATAACCAAGAAAGATACCGTCTGAAGACCTGGACTCAAACTTATCCAAATTACCTTGTTTGAGGATGAAACATCTACACCCAAATACCCTTAGGTGACTTACCTTGGGTGGCCTTTCAAATCGCAGCTCATAAAATGTCTTCTTAGTAAAAGCCCGAAGAAAGATGCGATTAGAAACATAGCAAGCTGTGTTGATTGCTTCAGCCCAATACTTCCTAGGAGTCCTATGATCATCAAGCATCGTCCTAGCCATCTCAACATGGGTCCAATTTTTGCGCTCAACAACACCATTTTGGGGGGAACATGGGGTGAGAAAAACTGATGCTCAAGATCCAAAGAATCGCAAAACGTCTCAAATTGAGTATTCTTGAATTCGGTGCCATTGTCACTGCGAATCGCTCTCATGGCATTCTTAGGTAACTCATTTTGAAGACGTAAAATCAAGTCCCGAGCGCAAGAAAACGCCTCATCTTTTCCCACCAAGAAGAACCGCCCAAGAGTAGCGCGAAAAGTCGTCCGCGATCACAAGAACATACCACTTCCCACCTTCCGACCTAACCCGAGATGGACATACCGTGTCCATATGTAAGAGTTTCCCGGGTCGCTTGGTCATAATTTTGTTAATGGGGGAATGAGAAGCGGCTACCATCTTCCCGTGGCGACAAGGGTGGCAAACTAGTTCCTTCTCAAATTTAAGCTTAGGCAATCCTTGGATTAGGCCAAGTGAACTCAATCTCACAAGTAGATCAAAACTCAAATGACCTAGCCTCCTATGCCACTTCCAAAGATCGGAAGAGGATCCAGCAACCAAACACCGAGAAGAACCAAACGAGCGAGAGAAATCGGCTCGAAAGACACGGCCAAATGGAGTGATCCGACGAACAAGATCACCCTGAGAAACAAGCACTCTAGAACAACTGGTCTTAAAACGCACTTCAAAATCGTCTTGAAGGAGTTGCGAAACCGAGAGCAAGTTAAAATGCAAGTTGAAAACCAAAGCAACATCTTTCAAGACAAAGCCATCATTCACTCGAATGAAACCTCGAGAAAGGACCTTACCCATGCTATTGTCCCCGAAAGTGATGTACTCCTTGACATGCACGGGGTCGAGGCTGGAGAACCACTTAAGATTTCCGGTCATGTGGCGTGAGCAACCGGAATCGATGAGCCACGTGTTCTCCAAGCCTTCATCCTGCGATGTAGTGTCGTCCTCAAGTGCCTTGCCCTTCCCGGCCTCCAACTCGGCATCCTCGATCGCCATGGTGCAAAGCCCTCCAAGGTTGGAGGTGGCGACGAAGCACAAGCCATTGAGCTTGTCCTCCACCGTCTTGGTGTCATCATCATCACTCGAGGTAGCACCATGATCGTCACCGGAGTCGTCGTCGATGCCTCTAAGAGAGGCGAGGAAGGCGCGTTGCTTAGCCCGCATCTTCTTCTGGAGCTTCTTCTTGTACTCCTCCTTGTCGAAGTTCTTCACCTTGTGCTTGTCGGAGGTGTACTCCTTCTTGTCTCGCCGCTTGGAGTAATTGGGCTTGGACGAAGACTTGCCCTTCTTGGGGCAATCGGCGATGAAGTGGTCCAAGCTCCCGCACTCGAAGCATCCTTCCTTGCGACCTCCGCGCCGGCGGTTCATCTGGTTGTTGTGAAATCGGGAGAACCGATTGATGACGAGAGCAAGCTCATCGTCACCAAGGACCTCCAGCTGCTCCTCTGTCACAGTCACAAGGGAAGACAAGGCAAAAGACAATGGTGAAGGGTTAGAAGAAGAAGGTGCGCCATTACCTCCATTACCTGACACCAAAGCCATGGAACGTGAAGTGGGGTTCCGAATCTTGGCATGGGTAGCTTGATCTATTTCAGCAGCCTTGACCTTGCTAAATAGCTCATCTACCGTGAGGGTGTCATAGTATGAAGACTCGGTAATGGCAGTCACTCGCATACCCCAAATCTTAGGATCTAAGGCATGAAGAACCTTTAGGGCTCTCTCATGATCATCATAGGGAAGCTGCGCTTTGTTAGACCTCATCTTGTTTATCACGGTTTGAAAACGTGCAAACAAGGAATCAATGGACTCGCCATCTAGCTGATGGAAATTCTCGTATTCTCGCTTGTACGTTTCGTAGAGACGGTTTTTCACTTGGGCGGTGCCCTCGTGATAGGCTTGAAGCCTCTGCCAAATCTCACGAGCTGTCGCACAATTCGAGACACTCTCAAACTCCGAGATCGACAAGCTAGAGAAGAGAACACTCCGAGCCCGAGAGTTAGCGTTGTGTTGGTCCTTTTGTTCTTGAGTAATCCGTGCTGCTGGAGCCAACACAACGTAAGCCTCGTTCTCAATAATCTCCCAACCGATGTAGTCGAGGCCTTGAAGATACGCGGACATGCGAATCTTCCAATAGGCATAGTTCGACCCATCGAACGGAGGTGGTTTGCCGGAACCACGATCCATGTCGCCTTTGCGAATCACGGACCGATTAAGGTGGAGTGATCCTTAACCGGCTCTGATACCAATTGAAGGACCGGAAACGGTGACCAGAGGAGGGGTGAATGAGACCCTCAAATTTATTTCGAAATATTCAGCCACTGTCCCAACATCACCTCCAAAACAGCAAATAAAACACCGTGATGTTCACGACCCAACCGATTGGGTGGATGCTCTCAAGAAGCACAGCGGAACACCACGAAGCCAACACAACAAGCGGAAATCGAATCGGAGTTCAAACGCGCAAACTGCGGGCAAAACAGAAAGCTGATGCTGGCTGATTTTACTGTAGCAATAAGAGAACTGTAGAAGAACCGGCAAGGAGCAAATAATTCAGATAGCAGGCATTAGCAAGAGTTGATCTTGGGAGAGTATCACAGCAGCTACTAGAAGAACCACACAGAGAACGAATCCTGAAAGCTAACAGCGAACCAAGTGCTAAGCTGCTGGTTGCAAAACTGAACGCTGAAACTCTGGGAGAAATTCGAAAGGGACTGAAACTATTTCCAACGCCTGTTGCTTGTGCTTCCGGACCCTTAGACAAACAGAACTGAACATACTGCTACTGCTACTGACCAAATTGAATCAAAGCAAGCTGCTAGAAGGTCTCTGCAGGGAATTCAATCAACAGCAAGGACAATATCTGAATTCTAAACAACATCAAGCTGAACAGCACACCTGCTACCATGAAACCCACAACGTGAGTACTACTCAAGTGGAATCAAATAATTTAATGCCACAATGATTAGCTAAAGATTTTTTTCAAGAAGTAGTATACCAAGCTATGGAGATGCTGGATTAGAGCAAGTAGCAGCATGGACTTGCTAGCTCCTGAGCAGATGAACGAAATGAGAAAATCGAACACAACTGGAGAAGATCGAGCAGAGAATAGCTGCGTCAAACCTCACTGCACTTGTGGACACTGGTTTCACAGTGAAACACACAAACAAAAAAATGACCCAAGAACAGAAGAACAGGCAGGCTGTTTGCACTCAAAATTGGACATGGCGACGAAACCGGCCAAGCCGGGTTTGCAACCAGGCTAGGCCGGGTTTGGCCCCTATGCCGGCCTCCTTCAGTCAGGCCACGTGGCGCATCCACGACCCCCGTAAAACCCGGCTTGGCCGGGTTTGGCAGAGTCCGAGCCGATTAATAGATCTAATCGGTTTTTGGTAGTTTTTGGACGTGGGAAACTTGGAGACTTGCCTAGATACGTGTTTCCTACTGGGATAAGACCAACCCCTCTATATATATGGAGGATCATGGCCGATTGAGATCTTAACCATCCAATCGTCAAAACACATCTACCAAGTAGATTCTCGCGGTGGTTCATCTCTATCCTGCTGTTCGGCTCAACTCTCCGCGAGTTTAGTCGGCCTCCGCGGATCCCTAGGGCAACCTCCGCGTGCATCTCTCCGACGGGTCTTCCCAAGGGGTGTTCGGGAGTTTCCGGCGAAGGACGGGCGCATCTTCGTCAACAAAACGTCCTTTGCTGCTGAAGACGGTCGTCCCGACGACCAAATACCTCGACCTACACCTTCCCTGGCGCAACCGGAGGAAGGCGGCTCAGCCGGTTCTTGAAACCGGCCAGGCCGGAAACCAGGCTGGGCCGGGTTTGAAAGGCCGGGTTTCGCGCACTTCGCTGCGCTGCTCGGTTTCGCTCCCTGCGCGACCGGGTGCTTCCGTTCTTGCAGTGTGTTGGCCAGATTCTGCGTCAACACAAGCAAACGAACGGGAGCGAGTGGACCAGTTACAGGCCACGGGAGCAAAGCAAGCGCTGCTCAACTAGCGTGCACGGCGCGTGAGCACCGGCGTTGTTGGCGCTGCTGTAGGGCTCGGCTTGAACTGTCCCTGCACACAGACTTCACATAGAGAACAGAGGAGGCGATGAACTCACGAACAGAAAAAGGGACGAACAAAGAATCCACAAAATCCGACCCAAAACCTCATGAATCGAACTGAAATTTCGCATAGAATAAATTCAACTATCCATGAACCTATCCCCAAGAAATCATAGCTTGAGACAGCCCTAAACTCTATGAAACCTAGATCGAACTCATGAGCGAAAAAGGAGAACACAGGAACAGGTGAACTGCGAAAATCACGGAGACAAAAACTTGAACCATAGAGACGCTAGGAGGTTAGGGCCTCCATTCCCAAATCGAAAACCTAGTCTTACACAACCAGAAATCTCAGTTGTGGATCTCTCTCTAAAGAGATGCTCTAACCCTAGGCATGAAGGGGAAATGAGAGAGTGTAAGAGAGATCAGAAGAGGAGGGGCTGCCATCCTCTACTTATCGCCCTTATTACAATTTACGAAAAACCCCCTAACCACTAACTACAGCTACTTAGACGAGCCAGCTAACCTTAAGACATTTTAGAACAGCCTGTCTCTGACGATAGGATCGAACGACCCCGCTTCTTACTCCGAGTTGCCGTCGTCTTGACGCAACCTCGAAGATTCCACCACGTGTCGCCCCGCTTCCCGCCGGAAGCAGCTCTGCGGTTTTGAGGCCCAAACCCGAAAACCGTCCGCCACTGGTTTTGAGGCCCAAACCAGTAAGCCGTCCTGGGCCGCGTCCGCCGGTCCTCGACCACGCCGGCCCACGTACCGCTCCGAGTCCCTGAACCATGCTCGATCGCGCCTGTCGATGTCACAGTGTCCGCCACCGCAGCTAGCGCTCCAGCGTCCGAGTCCCTCGGTCTAAATCCCGCGTCCGTCCTTTACCGCTCCCAGTCCATCGGCACGGCTCACTCACTTAACCTTCACTCCGCCATCCACTGCTGCCTCCGATAGCAACACCTGCACATCACAAGCCGACCAACATACCAAATGAACTCCGTGGACAATTACTCGTCACGATCCGAACCCAGTCTCTTACTTGAGTCCGCATATTGAGAACCCGGCGGCTGGCCGGGAAGAGCTCCCTACTCTAAACAACGTAGTTCGGGTCTTGTTGACATAGTTAGCACCTTCGTGGTTTCAAAATCCAATGGCCCATGATTGTTTTGTGCTTAATTAAAAAAACTAGACAGATTCGAGCCTAGCAATATGCCGCGACGTCAAGAGTTTTACCGGTCTTTTACTCTAGCGCTGGCCGTGGGCTGGATCGCTGAAGAACGCTGTGCCGGGCTGCTGGTAGTGCATGGCGAGGCTCCAAACGGCCGAGCCCGCCCCATGTCTAGCCGGCTGTCCAACCAACGGCCTTGTTGGGCCAGATCTGAAACGACGCAAACGCGGCGGCCATGCTGGGCTAGACACAATAAAACAAAACAGAAATTAAAAAGAAGAAACCAGTGTCTCGTTAGCTTATTGCTTCGCTCGTCTCGACTCTTTTCTTTCGTGAATTCTGCAGTGTAATTAACTCGTGCATTAGTTGCATTTGATAATGAGCTGACTCGTGAGCTAAACAAACAGAGTCGAGCTTAGCTTGTTTATAGTTCACAGTTTTAGCTGAATATGTCTCAATTCAAATTTACTAAGATTCTTATGATATAATATATTTTTTATTTTCAAAATAATATTTTCTATAGAATATTTTTTTAATAGAATATTTTTTATATAGATATAGAGTAAATTTATAGATATAGGATTAAAAAATATTATATAAAAAAATGAATGGAATTGATAATGAGAAAATTGCAAAAAGAAGTCATGACTGGTTTCTAAAACTCAAAAGACTAAAATTTTGCTAAAAGGCATATTTTTTGACACTATAAAATTTATTGTATCTATACTCCCGTAGCTTTTGAAACCAAAGTATTTTATAAAACCACAATTTTTTTAATACTTTCAAAATACTTTCGCATCTGAAGGCCTGAAGTCCTTGCCATCCCTGGTTAAACAAAAGTTTGATCTATGGAACAGGAAAAGGCTGCGTTCGGTTGAGGGTATAAGCGCTTATAAGCGCTTATTTTTTAGCACTTCAGCAGTATTTTTCTCTCACAAGATTTCAGCACTTCTACAGCACTTCAGCGTTTATCTACAGCACTTCAGCTTCACCGAACACAGCCAAAGTGCCCAAACGTCGTCTACATCTGCATTTTGTTAGAAAAAAAAGTGACCGAATTCTCATCGGGGAAATTTGTGAAGCATGAGCACCGAGCACGTGTCGATATTCGTCAGGTTAAGGTTTGATCAAAACTCAAGGCCCCACAAAAACAGAGGTCAGCGTCTCACATCGCGCCACGCGTGGCCCACACCGTCAGGCGAATGGCCCACATCGTCTTCCTCCGCACGGCCGCCGCCGACCTCACCGCCGGAAAGCCGCCGCTGCGGGGCGTCCCGGCCTCGGCGCCGCTCTCCGCGGCGGCCGCGGCGATCCCGGCGTCGCAGGAGGCCGACGTGGCCGTCTGGCGCGACGGCGCCTCGCCCCTGGCGCCCGCGGCGGCCACCGTGATCGGCCTGCTCAGCTCCCTCGACGTCGTCGCGTTCCTGGCCTCCCACCTCGGCGACGCGGCTGCGGCGATGAGGACGCCCGCCGGCGACGTGGTGGCCCACGAGCCGGCTCTCGTGCGGGAGGTCGAGCCCCACACGAGGTGACGACGCGCGACATTACTTGGAATCAACTCGGCTTCCTGTTCATGATAATCTCCGCTCTACAAGCCACATTTCGTCGCATTTTCTTTCGTTCATCCATCCTGCAAAATGGGAAAGCTTTTGTTGATCGAGCATTCTTCTAACATCATTGATAAGCACACGGGATCACGGCATTCAGATTTGTCGTTGTACAATCAGTCAGTCAGGGCAATGCCATTGCGTGTCAGTGTGATCATTCAGCTTTTCAATTCTTGCGTGCAAGGTTGATCGAAATAGTGGAGCTAATGAAGCAAGGCGCAAGGCGGGTGCTGGTGCGCAAGAGCATCACGGAAGCGTGCACGGTCGTGGACAAGAAGCCGTTCGCGCCATTCTACAAGGCCGTGCTGAAGATCACCGGGACGACGCCGAGGGCGGCGGCATCAACGGCGAAGGCCGCGGGCCGGACACAGACGCCGTCGTCGTCGACGACGGCGTTCAGCTGCGACAGGTACTGCTGCCTGACGCGGGAAGACATCATCCGCTTCCTGATCAACTGCCTGGGCGCGCTGGCGCCGACGCCGCTGCAGTCCATCTCCTCCCTCGGCGCCGTCAACCGCGTCTACGCCCACGTGGAGGCCTCGTCGCCGGCCATCGAGTCCTCCTGGAGGGTCCCGTCGGAGCCCCGCGCCGTCGCCGTCGTGAAGACGAACCGCGACGGCTCGCACAAGGTCCTGGCCGACGTGTCCGCGCACAGGCTGTGGCGACGCGACTACGCGGCCGCCGCGGACTCCATGGCGAGCCTGTCGTCCCTCAACTTCGCCGCCGGGGTCGACGGGCACGGCATGGCGGCGCCGGAGGACGAGGACGACGGCGCCGCTCCGTCGAGGCTCGGCGGCGGGAAGGCCGCGTTCGAGGCCAGCCTCGTCGGCCAGATGATGATGGCGAGCCACGGCGGGAACGCGGCGCTGAGGTGCAGGAGCACCAGCTCGCTCGCCGCCGTCATGGCGCAGATGCTGTCGTATAGGACCACGCACATCTGGGTAACTGACGGCGAGGATGACGTCTTGGTTGGCGTTGTTGGTTACATGGAGATCTTCAAAGCGGTCACCAGGGGTGTTGAATGTTCATTCTGACGCTTCAATGCTTCAGACTTGGGTTATCTTGTGTCCACAAGAGAAGACACAGGAGCTCACTGTTCGCTCAGGGAAGTTCAAAGAGATTGCCTTAAGACCAGCAAGGATTTCTGGATGAAGCAATTTTCAGACCAGTGGGATAGATTCATGTTCGAACATGCCTTCAACTGGGAGATGAACGATCTGCCGTAAGAGGTGCAGGAGAAGCTGTCCAGAGGAGCTGGACCTGCTGGAGGCTCTTCAGTGAATTGAACTTTCTGTATTTGGCTTCAGTTTACTGTATGGAGTTAGTTGCTTCTTCCGTTTCTTGCTGACAGTTTAATGTTTGTTTGAACCGGATGGAAGGGTGTCTCCCACCCGAGTGCTGTAAACACTGTGATTTGTCTTGGTTAATGCTAAGACAGGGGCTATGCCCTTTAAACTCTAAAAAAAAATGTTCATTCTGACTTTAGGAATTTTTTTGGAGGGAAATTTGATTTGATTGCTGATTTTCTAATTTGAATTCAAGTAATCTTTATTACAGTTCTCAAAAGTTTCAACATTTTCCTGTTGGTATTAGGTGACTGAGTGAGCAACTGAGCATATACACTTTGGGTCAAAATGAAAACTTGGTTTTCTCCATTTTTTTGAACAGAGAAAGCTTATTTCTGTTATCCCCATGCTCAAGAAATATGAGTAATTTTCGGTAATAAGCAATTCAAAACGCTCAAAAAGGTGTCTCACCAGATAAAATGATGAACTATAATATCTTCATAACCATATCTTGCTAGAATCAACAGAATGGAAAGTCAAATACACCTTTCCTTTTAGAGGAAATTCCGATACAGATATCTGACAATGAGAACAAATATCCTTCTGCAATACAACGGTAGTGCTATTACACAGGAACACTGCACTAATCCTTCCTCAGTTCAATGCACTCCCGGTGTGTGCCAGAGCTGTTGATGACCACAATTTCCAATCTATCTCCCTGCAAATTTCATGCAACAACACAATATTGGATCAGAACTTTGGTTAATCATCACTGATAATAATCTCTGGAAATGTAAAGTGCAAGAGAAGTAACATACAGTATATATGTCGCGTTCAGTGGCTGATGCGAAAACATCCTTCACCAGATCAACCGCATCTGATTCAGACAAGGGTGTCACTGCATCCTGAATGAGAAGCAACTTTGTGTTAAAAGTTCTGTTCATTAAGAATGATACTAAATCTGTTCCAATTTATAAGTCGTTTGACTTTTTCAGCCTCAAGTTTGACCACTCGTCTTATTCAAAAATTTGTGTAAAATATCACTTCTTTTGTTATGGCTTGCTTTATTAATAAAAGTTCTATAAGAATGATTTAAATTTAACTCTTTTTGTGCAAATATTTTGAATAAGATAAGTGGTCAAAGTTGAGGTTGAAAAAGTCAAACGACTTATAAATTGGAATGGAGGGAGTATGTTACAACTCATACACAGTTCATTGTTCTCATGAACTTATCATTGGCTCCTATTGGCCACTGCAAGGCTAACAAAATATCCACATAATTGGAATATGTGGTTCAAATTTACGAGAGCTCTTCCTTTTGAAATTGAAATTTGTGAGAGCTAGAACTCACCCGAGCTGGCAAAAGGAGAGGACTAGGGGATTTCAACTGGTTGTCAAGAACAGGCATCATCAAAGCTGAACCTGTTCCCTGAGCACTATAACCTGTCCTCTCATAAGACCCAACAGCATCGTATGTAAAGACACATCCTTTACCTGTTAAAGGAGAAGAGATGCTAAGAGAAGAGGCATGATCACATTGAACAGTCAATGTAAATTAGTACTCAAGTCTAATCTACCTTGGGTGTCCAGTCCGGCCAACACATTGAAAGTGTAGTATGGGAAGAATCTCTTGTAGTAGAGTGTGTTTGACAGAAGTTGAGCCATTGCTGGGCAGCTCATCTTCTTGTTATTGTTGTGTTCATAGATCTGAAAACGTGGAAATGCAAAAAAGCATCACAAACCTGTACTGGTATGGTTCAAGGTGAAACAACAGTTAGCTGCATTATTCTAGCTAGGCTACATTGCCAATGCAGGCATGATAAAAACTGATTAATACGGAGCTGTTGAAAACACCATTCTTAGGAACTGGTAGTCCTTTTCTCAGGGAAAGTTCAAGCACAGAGTTTTCTTTGTGAGGAAAACAGAACCTCTCAGTTTTAAAATTTAAGAGAAAAATATAACACAGGGCATGGTCAACACTCAACATATAGTTCATCTGAATATCAGGCTATTGCTATAATGAGGTTTATGTGGTCAACCGCAAAAATACAATAATCTTAATGGAGGTCTCACAACTACTTCATCAGCTGAAGGAATCAGTAGCCTTAGTGACTTACTAATTCCTTAGCAGCCAGAGCCTTCTGCAAAGCTTTGATATCACCTTGGAACCCAGATGAAGCCAAAACACATTTGTCTGCCCTGTTCTCAAGGAAGCAGAGAAAGCATTAGCTCAGGGATAAAGTCAGATAGATATTTGTGTTATTATATAAAATAAGACAGGTTTACTTTGGAAGACAATAGAGAATGTTAAAATCACCAAGCTGTGGTTAAAAAAAATATTGTACGATGGTTACTTCTAAAATTGTTATATAATGATAGATGTAATGGACTAATCATATTTTTCCATCTACAATAGTACTAGGCGACATAGTTTGTTCTGTTTCCACAATATAGTTCAAAAAACATTGTAGCTCATGATACCACCATTATACGAATTTATTTATATTCATTTAGAAAATGCTGTAGATAATGATAGCACCACTAGCCATCTGAGAACTGAGAACACATGCAATACGACTACTGGTAACTTTGACAACTTAAATTTAAATTTGTGGTTAAATTTATGTTTCAAAGACCATTTGCATACCCAGAGGCACTCGAAATTGTGATAGGATTAGTAAAGTGTTGCAAATTCTCAACAAACTGAATACTGAACACTATTTCAGAACAGAAATACTACTGATTTCCAGCCGTAATAAAACAATTGCAGAGGGGGCACAAATAACAATCTGAAGCACACGTGAGGCCCTACAAGACTAACCCAACCTAAACTCAGGAAGCGGGATCTCAGTCGAGAGCTACCGAATTCGACCGTCGACCCAAGTCTGGATGGACTCTGGATTCAGGAACGACAAACACTCGATACATACATGGGACGGACAGGGAAGAGGGAGGTTCAGAGAAGCATACAGCTGGGCGATCTTGGAGTGGTCGCGGGACAGGATGCTGTAACCGACGGAGAGGCGGGTGTCGGCGGCGACGACGCAGTAGTCGGCGCCGGCGACGGCGACGCACGTGCCGCCGTTGTTCTCGTACGGGTTGAACCTCGCCATCGCCTCTGCTCCCGAGATTCACTGCCTCACTGGTGCCTTCAAGCCCCTGGCGATGCTGCTTGTGTGCTTCGTTCACAGTTGGATCTCTTGTGAATTCTGAGGCGCGGTCAGAGAGAGAAGGGGAAGCGGGGGCTCTTTCTTTCTTCTTGTGCGCGGCAGCCGAGTTCTTCTCGGATCTTTTCTTCTTGTGCTGCAAGAAGAGAATCCGGCTCGGTCGCTTTCTTCGTGATGGACTCGTGGTGGGCTTAGATGGGCCGAATTTCTGACTATAAACTCGTGTGGCAGTGGGCTAATAGGCCTATAATGGGTTAAACGGGCTAGAATATCTACAGGGGGCGTCTCAATCCATCAATCCATATACAGGAAGAAGATTGAGGATGCAAAAACTAACATAAGCATCGTAGGTTGAGGAATTAATCTTCAAGGGAAATGGGCTTGATCGATAGGAATTTTTTTCTTTACCATGTTGTTTTAATCTTTTGTAAAGACGATTGGTTTGGTCTGTTTGATAATGACCATATGTGTTTCTAGACATCAAACTCTTGTACTAGAAAATACGCCCATGCTTTACAATTGAAAAAACACATCACACTTTTTTGTTGTATAATCTTTTCTTTGCCTCTAGTTTTCTATTTGTTAAAAATAATCATTACCATTTTTATTTGAGGGCAAGCTTCGATTTTGTTTATATAATCTTTTGAGGATACTTTTAAATATCTCATGTGCATATGTATTTTTAGCCTGAAACATAAACCAAATATAAAAATGAAATAAATAAAATTTGTGGGAATTGAGCCAGCCTTGTCCAAATATGGTCCAGTTGGAAATTTCTCTTCTTCGCGAGTGGGCATTAAGAAGAGTAATTTTTTCTACTGAGTAGACGACCCATATGTCATAGGTGCAGTTTAAGGAAGTGGATCTACTTTATATGCATCTAGCATTTTACATCTTACCTTACAAATTAAAAGAAGGGGGAGAAGCATCTGGAAATACAGCCACAACAAAACCGGAGTGCAGTCCAGTTCAGCTCATTCGTGAGCACCAAAGAGAGCCTCCAAGCGAGAAGAAAAAGCGGGAGGCAAGAGAGAGAGATCTTGCAATAGGTCAGAAGGGTTTGTCCTTGAGATTATGAAGCTGCAGATCCACATTCTTGGTACCTATCGTCAAAGTTCCACCATTATTTAGTGATGTCTTTCTTCACCCTAAGTACCAGTCTCAAATCTTATTGTTGTTGTTCAAGATCTGTAAATCTTTGTATAGTTACCTCTAAAGCTATCGAAAGATGAACTCATTGTAATCCACTGTCTTGATCATGTGGTTTTTGCCCCGATTTGTGGTTTTTCCATATTAAATCCAGAATCTCGTTATTAAGGTGAAGAGTGGCTGCATGAAGTTAGCGTGATCAGCACCAACTAGCTGTGGGTATTTTTATGCTATTGTGATTCATTATAACTACACTTAGATAACTTCATATGATGATCAACCAGTTGTGCACTAGTACACAGGAGCTCAGCACTGGCGGTTGTAAACATATTTCTACTGGCGTTTTTTTAACCGCCAGTGCTAGGGGCCAGCGATTTTTAGTGGCGAAAATAATTTTTCGAAAATCATGTTTTAAAAATAGCAAAACAAAAAATAAAATGTAGGAAGGGACCCATCGGCCAGCGTCCGCCCGTCGCTGTCAAAGTCGTAAGTCTCAGTATTTTTCATGCAAAATTCGCGCGTTACGCGACCGTGGGGGTTCGAACCCGCGACCTCTCTCTCGCGCGTGAGTTCTTCTAACCACTCCAACCATTCACTTGTGTCTTAGTTGAATTAGGTTCGTCACATATTATTACGAAACCGATAGAAAATTGACTGTTTGAAGCTCTAAACGAAATTAAATGAAAATATTGTCAACTATAAAGTTGCATAACTTTTCAAAATCTACAATTTTTATGTTAGAAGTTTCTCCATCCGAGGTCGTTTACAAAATTTGAATTTCAAATTTGACAAATTCAAACGTATTTTTCACCACCAAGATGATTTCAAATGAAAAAGTTGTCAACTACAAAGTTTCATAATTTTTCGAGATCTATAACTTTTATTTAGACAGTTTTTTTATATAAGATAATTTGCAAAACTCAAAAAATTAAAATTCAGATTATTTCTACAGGCGGGTCACTTAAGGAACCGCCACTAAAAATCGATTTCTAGTGACGGTTCCTTAAGTGACCCGCCTGTAAAAATGACGTTGATTTCTAGTGGCGGACGTCAAGCGAAACCGCAAGTAAAAAAAATACATGGCGCCACTGTAGAGCTCCTGTGTACTTAGTGGTGACTACTACCATTTCCTCCATTTTATATGTATGATACTGTTTTCTCTATAAGCAGATGATGATCTTGGGCTCATTACATATTGTAGTGAAATAAGTGCTTTCGTTCTTCTAGCAAGTTGTATTGCTGTGGTAATTCTAACGGGCCCTTTTGTGCCTATACAACACACACAACGAACAACTTGTTCACCAATACCGATCTCATTCTCGTACGTCGACAGGAGTCAAGGACGCGATCTAGATGCACGAGTACTATATTGACTGTGTTGCAACCGAACCTAATATGTTTATGAATCTTGACTGTGTTGCAACCGAACCTAATATGTTTATGAATCTGTTGACGTCTTTTCCGGACAACACATCGTGCTAGATCGCACACGTCACAAAAGAAACGAAACAGAGCAAAACTGCGCACATACGAAAACAGGCTGGGCAGGGTTTCAAACCAGGCTGGGCCGACTTTTCTGGCCTGGCCGGGTTTGGAAACCGGCTGAGCCGATTTTTCCGGCTCAGCCGGTTCAAATCCGGCCTAGCCTATTTTACAGACTACGCCAAATTTGAGTGCGAACATATGTCCCCCTGTTTTCAGATGAATTGCTGCATATGAACCTGAAAACACAAGTAAAACCAAACAGCGACGATACTTAACCCAACGGCTGTTTAGCATCTAAGGACGATGTATACATCGGCCATTTCTTTCTAGGGGTGATACATGTATCGGCCATTACTTGGAGAGCTTTAGAATTTACACTATGCCCCCCGAGCGACATTGAGCTCGGCGCGTGGCGGCGTCGGCTCATAGTCAACCATCTCTTCATCTTCCTCTGCATCTTCAGAATCTACAACAGTAGAGGAAACGGTAGTAGGGACTACCTCCACCGAAACAGCATCGACAGCGGCATCAGCAGGCGAAGTCGCAAGACCCGGCCGAGCCGCCCCCAACCCGGCCTGGCCGGTTTCTGGGAGACCCGGCTTGGCCGGTTTCTGCATCTTGTGCGGGTCTCGTTTCTGAAAGCTCCCGATCTTCAGGAACCTTCTCCATGGATTTTGCAAAGCACGCTGGATCACTTCCTTTCTGCGTTTGTGGAAAAATTGGATGTGAAGCGTTGAAGATCTCCTCCCTCATTTTCTCCAATTTTTCCTACTTTTGCTGGGTTTAGCGCGCTCGTTGCAACTTCCGCCGCTGCGTCTTGGTCAATCCCGGCGGGCACCATTTCGGTTGCAAGTATTTTGGATCTACTGGTTTCTTCTCTACAACCTTAGCGGCGACCTCCGGAGCGGCAGAAGATGGATCCTCAATTCTCATTGGCTCATCGCTGTTGACAATTGGCACCTCCTGTGAGCCAATAAGAATTGTGACCGAAGGTACCTCCTTCGGCGGCAGTGCAAGAGAAGTAGCGGGAACAATGACAGACTCCACGGTTCTCTTAGGCATATAAACTTGTCGCGTTGGAGCCTTCCTTTTCCCAACATCAATCGAGAGCCTCGCCGACGTCGGCGGATACGAGGAACTTTGACCACCATTGGTAGAGCTCGATTGGCCATAGCTCAATCGGTTGAACACCAATGACATGGGTGCTCCATTCACCAGTTGATGTTGCATAAGAAAGGAGTATGGCACAAAAACCCCATTGGGTCCCCAATACGGCTGAGGTGGAAGATGAGAACCCCAACGAGAGACGCAAGGACGAACAACCTCTCTTGCCGGAGTCGCCGCCGAAGCCACCGCCATCTTCTTCGATTGCTCCACTCGCTTCGGTGGTGTAGACATTCTTTTTTTTAAATGGCCGATTCTGAGAATCGGCCTTTTGCTGCCGGTATCTTTTCATAAGCCGGTCAAATGTGCAAAGCTTCTTGGGAACGAATTTCCCTTTGTTTGAATTTGTGTTCGTCCTCCAAGTGCCAATTTCTGGACGCTTTTGGACGAACGTCTTGATTGCCTGAACGCCACTAGTGCCAGCGACCTTGGGAACTCCAGAGTAGGACGGGACGCCGCCCTCGACAGAACCAGCCGAGCCGGCTCCTGTACCCGGCCTGGCTGGGTTGGAGCCATAACCGGCCTAGCCGGCTCCTGTAATCGGCTGGGCCGGGTTGCCGGCTGGGCCGGTTCCTAGAATCGGCCTGGCCGGCCTCTGCTGTGCCGTCGTGGACTCCCAGCGCCGCTGCAGGGACAGGTACTGCGACGACCCTGCAGAAATTGTCAGTTTGGTCTTGCCGTCTTTATCTTTCTCTAGCACCACTTGAGGCCCCGAAACTTGTTTCGGTGCCTCCCGTGGTTCGTCGATAATCACGTTCTTGCCTTGCATGGTGTCGGCTTGCTCCGGACAAATCAAAATAGCCGGCTCTCCTTTCTCAATGATATTCATCGAAAAAGGAGCTTTATCAACCATCATTTCAGCCAATTTCAATCGTCCTTCATTGACGGCCGATTGTATCTGCCGACGAAAATAGTTGCAATCATTAGTGGCATGACTATGAGAATTATGATATTTGCAATAAGCCCTTTTCTTTAGCTCATCAATAGATGGCAACGTATGAGTAATTCTTATGTTACCGGTTCTAAGCAATTCATCAAAGATCCGATCACATTTAGAAACATCAAAAGTAAATTTAATTTCTTCTTGCCGATTTTTAGAAATCAGCTTAAGAGATGGGCAAGAAATCCCCTTCTTATCTGGAGACCATATAAATTCGACAGAATTGCATTCTAGAGTCTCATCGTCCGAGGCATCGAAATGCCCTTCTCCCACAACTGTCCGATAAGACTTTCTAGATTCATTTGCCAAACGAGATTCTACAGCAATAGCCTTTTACAATAATTGATTTATGCCATAGAATTCATAATGCTCCAATTTTTCTCTAATATTAGAGTTCATACCATTAAGGAACAGATCTGCCAAGTCTCTATCGGAAATATTTAAATTAAAGCATCGGTTCTTAACATCTCTGAAACGCTTAGCATAATCAAGAACAAGATCACGTCCTTGACAAACCGATGTGAGATGAGATAGCTTAGTTTCTTGCACACCAGTAAAGAAATAATCATGAAATTTCTCCTCCAAATCAGTCAAGGTGTTAATCGAATAAGGAGGCAATGATGAAAACCATGCAAAAGCTGTACCCGATAGAGATAAAGGAAAATATCTAATTTTCATGTAATTATGAGCACTAGCTTCTCCTAATTGAGCAAGGTACATGCCAATGTGTTCTATCGTGGTTTTGCTGTCATCACCACTAAACTTTTGAAAATCGGGCATCTTCCATCCAGGGGGTGCCCGCAGAACATCATAGGTAGAGGGATATGGTTTCTGGTATGAACTCTGAATAGGTTTAATGGTTATCCCTAAATTCCTCTCGATTGATTTAGTCATCTCAGCCTTAAACCGATTTACGATAGCGTCTACATCGGTTTGAGAGGAATCAGGGGCCACATTATTAGCCATTGGAATCTGACTAGGCGACGGCGGGGGATTAGGTAAAATGGTGTTACGACCCGCCGATTGTCTATTCGGATTCACCTGTCTAGATGATGAGCCAACCAAACCGCGATCGGTTCTATCGGTTTCATGTGCCGAATGACCCGATTGAAGCTGGCTAGCTGTAGCATAATCAGGTTGATTTTCATAAAAATCAAAAGGCATAGCAAATTCAGGTTGATTATCATGATCTGAAAAACCAACTAATTTTTCCTCTATTTTGGATATGCGCCTACCAATTTTAGTTTCAGATACATCGATATAATTTTTAATTTGTTTACCGACGCCTTCAACTAAGTAAGCCAAACCATCATGGAAAGCAGAGGAGGGGATTTCATCATCATTCACCTTTGCCTTGAGCTTTTCCCCCTCCTTGGAAGCCTTCTCCGCTTCGGTCTTTGAAAGGTCCTAAATGGCTAGAGGGGGGGTGAATAGCCTACAAAAATCTACAAACAACACTTAACAAGCCGATTAGTAACAATAGCAAGTTTTGCACAACACTAGCTCTAAACTATGCTATGCAAGCCACCTAGACAAGTATACTACACTATGATCTCTAGTTCACACTCAAAGGCTATGTTACTACTTTACACTATTCTTAAGTGAGCAACTAACTAACAAGCTACACAAGAGAGAAGTACACCAATGTAAAGAGTAAAGGTGATTTCAATACCGCCGGTGAAGAGAAGATATGAAGTCCAATATAACCAATCAATCACATATAAGGGAAATCCTCGGTAGAGAGATGACACAAGATTTTTTACCGAGATTCACTTGCTTGCCGGCAAGCTAGTCCTCGTTGTAGCGATACACCCACTTGGAGGTTCACGCGCTAATTGGCATCACACGCCAAACCCTTCTCAAGGGTGCCGCACAACCAACACAAGATGGGGATCCACCAAGCTACGAGCAATCCACTAAAGATGCCTTTCGCGATCTCCCGCGGGGATAGGCTCAAGAACCCCTCACAACTTCACCGATCGGAGGCGGAGACAATCACCAACTCCCCTCAACGATCCTCGCAGCTCCAAGCCGTCTAGGAGTCGGCAAGCTCCAAGAGTAACAAGAGAAACCGCTGCGAATCACCACTACCAAGTGCCTCTAGATGATCTCTATCAATGCAATGCACTTGATGCTCTCCAAACTCACCAAATGATGATCACAATCAAGTAGGATGAGTGAGAGTGGAGTGGGAAGGCTCACAAGTATGTTATGATGTTTAGGAGTGCCAAGAGCTACTCCCCAAACCGGCCAAGTCGCTATTTATAAGCCACACACAAAGAACTAGCCGTTTAGAGTTCACTGCGCACCGTCGGACTGTCCGACGGCCAGAGCGTCGGACTAATCCGCACGGTCCGACGCCTCGGATGAACGCCACGTGTCACTAGCCGTTTGAAGTCGAACGTTGGATCACAACGGCTATTTCCTCGCGCCAAAACGACCGTCGGACGGACGAATGTCGGACTAAATCAACCGGTCCGACGCCCTCAGCCGACCACCGTCGGACTCAGTCAGACGGAGCCGTCGGACTAACGAACGCGGTCGTCCGACGCTTCCAGAGAGCTCCCCGAGCCCTGAAAACCGTCGGACGTTGGTCCGACGCTCACCGTCGGACTAACGCCGAGAGTCCGACGCTCCTCTGCTCTCCACGTGTCGACCTGCTGCGGCTCTGTACCGTCGGACCCTGAGGACAATGGTCCGACGCTCCGAAATCAAGCGTCCGACGCTTGCTGAAGGGGTTAGCCGTCGGACCAAAGACAATGGTCCGACGCTCAGTCAAGTTAGAGTCCGACGCTACTTTTTCTATTGTAACGTTTCCGAAATTCGCCGAATCCTGCCTCGCAAGCTCGGCAGGAGGAAGAGAGGACCAAACCCTCTCTAACCCTCAAACTTCACCCAGTTTCTTAAGTCACTAACACTCCAAAGTGTCTCTCACTTAGGTGCACGTGTGTTAGCCTTTTTCAAAGAGTTTTCCACGGGTCAAGTTAGTGTCACTAGCATCTATATGCATATGCAATGATCATGAACACCTAGTGGCACTTGATAACCATATTTCAACAACGATTTCGCCCCTCTTGATAGTACGGCTATCTATCCTAAATGTGATCACTCCCTCTATGGAGTCTTGATCACCAAAACCAAAAGAGCTCCTATTGGTTATACCTTTGCCTTGAGCTCCCGGTTTCTTATCAACTTCCTTCTCATCTCTTGATGGACCTTGTGGACACCTATGATGATGGACTTATACCATTTGCATGGATGCCGTCAATAGGGCTTTCTCCTTTGTTGATGGACTTACACCATTTTCATGGACGCCGTCATTGCCCTTCACTTGTGACCTCCACCGACCCGGTCCTTTGCTCCATCTTGCCATTTTCTAATCAATTCTCATGAAACACTTAGAGCAATCGTTAGCAAACTAGGTTTCATCAATTACCCAAAACCAAACATGGGCTTTCAGTCTTCCTGCCTCCTCCGCCGGATGAAGAAGACGAGTCGCCGAAGTTAGGCTCGGAGACTTGGGTGACCTTGTTGCGCCGGTCCTTAGTACAACTATCCAGGAAGGGTTGGGTATCGGCAGTAAGCTTGGCCTCTAGCTTTTTTCGGAGCTCCTCAGGAAGCTCGTCGATAGTCTTGGGGCGGACGACGTTGTCTTCATTGACGTTCTTGTCGGTTTTCTTTCCGTCATCGGCCGCCATGCCGCTAGTAGATTGGATCTGGGATTGAGCTTTCTTCCCCAGCGGAGTTCCCAAAAAGTGTGTTGACGCCTTTTCCGGACAATACACCAGCAGGTGCTAGATCGCACACGTCGCAAAGGAAGCGAAACAGAGCAAAACTGCGCACATGCGAAAACAGGCTGGGCCGGGTTTCAAACCAGGCTGGGCCGACTTTTCCGGCCTGGCCGGGTTTGGAAACCGGCTGAGCCGATATTTCCGGCTTGGCCGGTTCTAAGAACCGGCTGGGCCGACTTTCTCGGGTGATGCCGGGGAAGATAGGGTTTGAAGTATTTGGTCGTCGGGACGACCGGTAACTAAGTAGAGGACGTTGATGGTCGATGTAACGCCCGTCCTTCGCCGGAATACTCCCGAACACCTCTCGGAAAGATCCGTCGGAGAGATGCACGAAGAGGTTGCCCTAGGAACCGCGGAGGCTGCCTAGAGCGCCGACTAAACTCGCGGAGAGTTGAGCCGAACAGCAAGATAAAGGGGGTGAACCACCGAAAAGTCTACTTGGTAGATGTATTTTGACGATTGGATGGTTAAGATCTCAATCGGCCATGATCCTCCATATATATAGAGGGGGGTGGTCTTATCCCAGTAGGAAACCGCTCCAAGACTTAATGTCCAAGTTTCCCACGTCAAAATATTACCAAAAACCGATTAGATCTATTAATCGGATCGGACTCGACCAAATCCGGCCAAGCCGGGTTTCACGGGAGCTGCAGAAGCGACGGGTGGCAAGCTGCTGGGGCCCGGCAAGGGGCCAAACCCGGCCCAGCCTATTTCGCAGACTGTGCCAAATTTGAGTGCGAACATATGCCCCCCTGTTTTCAGGTGAATTGCTGCATATGAAACTGAAAACACAAGCAAAACCAAACAGCGACGATACCTAACCCAACGGCTGTTTAGCATCTAAGGGCGATGTATACATTGGCCATTTTATTCTAAGGGCGATACATGTACCGGCCATTGTTTGGCGAGCATTTAGGATTTAATACCAACCCTTCTCAAAAGCCGCTTCATCTAATGAGCTGATTGATGCATACCACAAATGCTTCCATGGACCTTTCCCATAACAATTCTATCTTCTTCGGATCCCAAACATTCTAAGCGATAAATCATCGGTAGTTCATCGATAAAACTTATTATCATAAAAAGTGAATTCGAATGCCATCCGCTGAACACTTCTATCGACTTTGGCACTGGGATCACGTAAAAATTTCAATAGGAGTCTTCCAATCACCCAAATCAGCCTAGCCATTAATTTGACAATTTTTCGGCCGATTTGGGCTGAGCTCGCAAAAGTCGGCCCAGCCTGGTTTGAAACCTGGCCAAGCCTGTTTTCGCATGTGCGCAATTTTGCTCTGTTTCGCTTCCTTTGCGACATGTGCGATCTAGCACCTGTTGGTGTGTTGTCCGGAAAAGGCGTCAACATACTTTTTGGCGACTCCACTGGGGATCGATTTGCTTCGGCTCTACTTTGTAGCCGAATCTTTCTTGACCTAGCCTTATTACTCGCTAATCTGTCTTCTTGTGATCGCCAAATATCGTTGCATCAAGCCCACAAGGCCGATTGCATCTGGTTTTGACCCCTTGTGATCTTGCTTGCACTTGTTATTGGAAAATTTAGCAAGGCGGTCAAATTCCAAATCATGGAGTACTTAGTTGATGAACTCCCCGATGATCTTCGTCAAGAGCTACAATCCCAGAAGGACGCCATCATTAGGGCTTTCTTAGAGAGCTGCTACAAGACTCAGGACAACAAGGTGATCCAATTCCGCGAACCTAACTTCAGAGATACAATTGCTGCTCCATCCAGGAATTTCGAGGAGGCTAAATGCGATATAAAGGTACAACGTGCAAATGAATATTATGATTCTAGTAATTATGTTGCAAGCTCCAAGAACTCCCATGTTGGTGTTGCTAGTCATAATAGTACTGGACATGGTGCATCCGCTAATGCTTTTGATAACGCTCTTCGTCGTACGCATCATGATTATGGATATTATGATCAAAAGCCGTTGTCAACTACTAGTTCTGTGAGTTTTGATGCTTCTAGCAACATGCAACATATAAATTCATATTCATCGGCTATAAGCTCACAACATGTGGTTCCGCCACAAGAAGTGCCGAGGGATGAGAAAATTGGCTGTGACAATGGTAATTATTTAGCCAATTATTCTCAAAATTCAGCACCACATGCCAATGCTTCTTTTTAGGATTCGGCCTCTTATGTTACCTTTAACTTGTGCCGAATTAATGAAAATTCAGCAAGGTATTGTAATGGTGATTCTCATGATTCGGCCTCATATGATGCTCCTAGCTCAGGCCGAATTGATGAAAGATGGGTAAATTGCAACACTCATGATTCGGCTTCATATGTTACTTCTAGCTCTAGCCGAATCGACGAGGAGTTAGCCAATGCTATGAACCCATGTGGATCCTCTAAATGGAAGATCCCCAAATACCATAGGCCATACCCATTACAATACGATTTATACGAGAATCCTGATAACTGGATTATGCCTTATTTATTTAAATTTAGTGGTAAAGATAGTGAATCTACTATGGCACATCTTAATTTATATATTTTGTGGTTGGGTGACAAAGCTGAAAAAGGTTACATGAGAATACGAAATTTCCCTTTGTCTCTCACTGGGGCCACCTTTGCATGGTTTACATCTTTACCTAAAAATTCTATTTATTCATGGTCTGAGTTAAAAGAGCAGTTCCATGATTATTTTGAAAAGACCAATGTGAAAGAGCCGTTTGCTATCGAGTTATCGGCTCAAGAGAGAATTGATTCGGAGTTATCAGCTATTAAAGCCGAACACTGCGGAGTCAGTTCTGCGCAGGCTGCAGGACTCGGCCGGGCCGGGTCAGAGGCTGCTAGGCCGGGTGGCCTGAAAACCGGCCAAGCAGGGTTTAGTGGCTTTGTCAGCCACCCTTGCTGCTCACGCGCTTGCTGATGCCCAAGTCGGTTCTCTGGCTACTGAACCGACTTTCCCGATGCTTGCGGCTTCCGAAGCGTCCTCGGATGGTTCGGTACCTATTGCTGATCGTTCTATGGAGATGAAAAGCAACATTGTTCAAATCAAGGATATGTATTTCTCCGACATGATCAACAAGGTAAACACAAATAATTTGCTCGAATTCTAATCTGGTCATGTTATCTCAATTCCTACATCTATTAGAGATATTCTTTTTAATAGTCTCAAAAGAACGGTTGAGAATGGCTTTTTATTTGTTGATGATAAAATAAATTCAGATTCTATCGGCCAATACGTTGTGTCATATGGCAAGGCCGGTAGTAATTGTTTATCAAAACTAAAGCTTCTTAAGAGCCATTGCAAAGGTGTGGCCGAAAGGATTGATGTCAAATCTAATTCTTTCGTTTGCCCAGCTTTGAGACCGATTTCACAAAATAATCGGTTAAAGAACTCAAAGTGCACATTTGACTTTATTTTTTGTGATCATATTTTGGATATCTTGCTTAAGAATAACTTTATTAGAATTATTGATCACAATTCTTTGCCGTCTATTCATAATTTAGAAGAGCTTACATATTGTAAGTGCTATAATTCATTTGCTCATAATTGCAATGTGTTTTGTCGAGTGATCCAATCGTCTATTAGTAAAGGACGATTGAGATTTTTTGAAGCTCAACAAATGGGCCAATTGGATTCAATTGGTCTTGATGGCAAACAGGCGTTGAATCGGCTTGTGTTGACCGATTCATTTAAAGCTCATTGCTCAAATGTCAAAGGGAGAGATGTGGAGCCCCCAAGTGGAGACAATGTCACTGTCCATGAATTCTTAATCAAAAATATTATAAAGGGCAGTGAAGTTATCACAAATTTAGAGGACACTGGGGGGCAAAAGGGAAAGAGGAGTGATCCAGCGTGCTTTACACAGCCCAGAGAAGAGATCGCTGGAGTAGAGGAGCTTCCGAAGACATCTGCTGCACAGGGCGCAGAACCCGGCCAGGCCGGGTCAAAGCTGGCCCAGCCGGGTTTCCCAGAAACCGGCCAGGCCGGGTTGGAGGCGGTTAGGCCGGGTTTTGAGGTCCCGCCTGCCGGCACCTCTGCTGATTCTGTTTCGGCGGAGTTGGTCCCCGCTGCTGTTCCTTCTGTTGTTTCGAGTACTAGGGACGCAGGAGAAGTTGGGGAGAAAGAAAATACTCATGGAGATAAAGGTTGTGGCAAACAAAGGAATAGAAGGCCGAAGCTTAGCTTCGAAGCCCTTCTAGCTAAATATAAGAAGATAGGTGAAGCAAACATCGCCAATCGACTGAAGAAGGCTCAAACATCAAGATTACCTCCAAAGCACAAATCTCAAGAGTTGAATCGGCAAGGAGATAGATTTCACATAATGGCAACGTATTCTCCTTTTGAGCAGTTGATTCCCATGTCATATGGACCGCAGCCCACATGTTCCTATCCTTATTCATCTTGGGGCTGGTTTGATCAAGGAGCACATGTTCCATCATATTTCGGGCCACAACATGAAGTATATGCAGCTCCAAGACATTCAAATAGATCATCATCATATAAAGACCGATTTGATTTGAATCGGCCTGGAGCTCAATCAGAGAAGAAGGTGGTAAAACAAGTTTACCGCGTGAAGTATGATGGACGAAAGGATAAAAGTTCAGATCTAAATTCAATTATTGAAAAGCCGATTACATCGTTGAAAAATCCGGCTATTGATGGCACAGACATGAGAGCATCATCTATTGACAATCTAGATGCCAAATCTGAACAAAAGTGGGTAAGAGTGTCAAAAATCAAGGGAGATCTGCCATTATCCAATGCAAAAATAAAGCCGATATGTTCAATCGGTATACCAAAGTGGCAAGAAAAGAAGTTGCAAAGGCTTAGTGTAGAGAAGTTGTAAGAAAAGGGCTTGGCGTGGGTGTCTAAAAGACGTATTCAAAAATCAGAAGGACAATGCTCAAGCAAGTGGTGCAACGAAGACCAAGAAAAAAAGAAAGATCAACAAACGATTGCCAAATTGGAGAGTTGCACCAAGTCACCGAAATTATTGGTATTATCCGTATTCTCTGCCTATGTCTATGTGGTATTCATTCCCAGGTATGCAGGATTATCCATCAACTCCTTATTCTCATTCTTGATATGGGTCATTATATTATGGAGAGTTGCTAAGTTATTATGCATATTAATGACTTCCTATATCAAGAGCTGAAGTATGTTATGCATACTTTGTGGATGAATACATGTGGCCGATGCTTTGTTATCGTCCTTAGCATAGAACATAGCCGATGTATGTTTACAACCATCGTGCTATTAGAAGTGCCCTCATAAAATTTGTTTTGATAGCTTTATGGCTCGGGGGCACGTTACATTTGTTTTGGATTTTATTCATGGATATGGCAATATGGTTAATCGGCTTAAAAATAAGGCCAAGATGTTGGTATAATCATTGGTTCTCACAACGATGTTGTTTGAGATCTCAAGCCGATTAAAATACATTAATATCATTATTTTAAGCTGAATATGAAGTTCCTTCATTCGGTTTGTTCATATTGCAATATGTGGAGTGTGGCATGTTGTAGTTTTGATAATTCCTTATTGGTAGCGACATGTTAGCTCAGTGAGCATCAGGCTTTGACGTCGGTGGACGTAAACAAATTAAGCTGATGTAATCTGTTTTTTATGTTTCCTGAGCGTGCACGTGGAAACCGGCCCAGCCGGGTTTGAAAGTCGGCCAGGTCGGTTCTGGGGCAAACCCGGCTAGGCCGGGTGGTGAAGCCGGCTAGGCCGGTTTTGGTTAGGATCCGGCTGGGCTGGGTACAGAAGCCGGCTAGGCTGACTTTTGCGAGCTCAGCCCAAATCGGCCGGAAAATTGTCAAATTAATGGCTCGGCTGATTTGGGTGATTGGAAGACTCTTCTATTGAAATTTTTACGTGATCCCAGTGCCAAAGTCGATAGAAGTGTTCAGCGGATGGCATTCGAATTCACTTTTCATGATAATAACTTTTATCGATGAACTACCGATGATTTATCGCTTAGAATGTTTGGGATCCGATGAAGATAGAATTGTTATGGGAGAGGTCCATAGAAGCATTTGTGGTATGCATCAATCAGCTCATTAGATGAAGCGGCTTTTGAGAAGGGCTGGTATTAAATCCTAAATGCTCGCCAAACAATGGTCGGTACATGTACCGCCCTTAGAATAAAATGGCCGATGTATACATTGCCCTTAGATGCTAAACAGCCGTTGGGTTAGATATCGTCGCTGTTTGGTTTTGCATGTGTTTTCAGGTTCATATGCAGCAATTCACCTGAAAACAGGGGGCATATGTTCGCACTCAAATTTGGCACAGTCTGCGAAATAGGCTGGGCCGGGTTTGCAACCCGGCTAGGCCGGGTTTGGCCCCTTGCCGGGCCCCAGCAGCTTGCCACCCGTCGCTTCTGCAGCCCCCATGAAACCCGGCTTGGCCGGATTTGGTCGAGTCCGATCCGATTAATAGATCTAATCGGTTTTTGGCAATATTTTGACGTGGAAAACTTGGAGATTAAGTCTTGGAGCGGTTTTCTACTGGGATAAGACCACCCCCCTCTATATATATGGAGGATCATGGCCGATTGAGATCTTAACCATCCAATCGTCAAAATACATCTACCAAATAGACTTTTCGGTGGTTCACCCCCTTTATCTTGCTGTTCGGCTCGACTCTCCGCGAGTTTAGTCGGCGCTCTAGGCAGCCTCCGCGGTTCCTAGGGCAACATCTTCGTGCATCTCTCCGATGGATCTTTCCGAGAGGTGTTCAGGAGTATTCCGGGAGAACCGGCTGGGCCGACTTCCTCGGGTGATGCCGGGGAAGCTAGGGTTTGAAGTATTTAGTCGTCAGGATGACCAGTAACTAAGCAGAGGACGTTGATGGTCGATGTAGCGCCTGTCCTTCGCCGGAATACTCCCGAACACCTCTCGGAAAGATCCGTCGGAGAGATGCACGAAGAGGTTGCCCTAGGAACCGCGGAGGCTGCCTAGAGCTCCGACTAAACTCGCGGAGAGTCGAGCCGAACAGCAAGATAAAGGGGGTGAACCACCGAAAAGTCTACTTGGTAGATGTATTTTGACGATTGGATGGTTAAGATCTCAATCGGCCATGATCCTCCATATATATAGAGGGGGGTGGTCTTATCCCAGTAGGAACCACGTATTTAGGTAAGTCTCCAAGTTTCCCACGTCAAAAAACTATAAAAAACCGATTAGATCTATTAATCGGCTCGGATTCGACCAAACCCGGCTAAGCCGGGTCCAAACCCGGCCAAGCCGGGTTTCACGGGGTCTCCTGGGGCGACACGTGTCCTGCTGACGGGGCCTGGCACAAGGGCCAAAACCCGGCCTAGCCGGGTTCGATACCCGGCCTAGCCTATTTTGCAGACTACGCCAAAGTTGAGTGCGAACAGAATCAAACTCTGCATCATTGTTAGATACAAGGTTGGGGTAGGGCGCGCCAAAACAACCGGGGGCCCCGGAGGGGTCAGTACAAAAGTACTATATTCTTTCCACTTACTTTCATTGGCTAGCTGCCTTTTGTAGCGCGCGTACTCTGATCCTCTTCTACGAATCTACAACTCTCTTTACTGAGCGAGACTTCATCTATATCCCTAAAAGTGGATTTTTATTCCCATTTTTTCTTTGAATGACAGCTTCAACTAGGCTCCACCTTAGAGAGGGTTTTCGGTTTTTTTTAATCAAGATAGGGTCAGGGGCGCGTCGGAACGGTAGCTGCAAGGTCTCATCCGAGAGTCCAATCTCTTTGTACTGTGCTTTTATGTCTTTGAATAAAAAAGAAAGAAAGAAGGGGGTCGATTTAGGCTCCTTCCCTTCCACTGCATAGCTGCGCTATCAGGTACTACGAGCCCTCTGCCCCACGCATCTAACCAGCTCGCGTGGTTCACCGGTTCCACCGATAACTTGTATAGTACGATCATGAGTTTAAGTCACCTACAAGATATGGAAGGCATGACCTAATACACATATCAGACTCGGACCATATATCAATCATCGCTAAACAAAAGTTATTTTAACTTGTATGAGTTCCTAGGTCTGGATCTAGAGAAAAAGAAGCAGGACGAAAGAAGCTCTCTACTCCTGCCGTTTAGTTAGGGGAGGTGGAAAAAAATAGTTGAAACTTTAACTCTTTATTATCAAACTCTTTATTATCAAAAGTACTTTCTCCGTTCCAAATTACAAGACATCTGATTTTTTTACCTTTTAGTTAACCATTCTTTTTATTCAAAAAATTTGTATAAACATAATCAAATTTAAGCCATTTGATGAATATTTATCAATAATACCTACATTTATCAATCTTATGGTCAAAAAATTAAAAAATTCATAATTTAGAACAAAGCAAATATAGATTAATTTATGGCATACCTACATGATTTGGCTTAGAGCGTGGTGGGCACGGCTCTATGTCACTGCTCATCCAGCGGAGCCAAGAGGTTAGAGAAAAAAAACACGGGTCCGCATTCTCACAAGTGTTTTTTCTGACACTTGTATTAGCTGCGGCTTCTTCGGCTCCGGTGCCGAAGCTAGCGGCAAAACAGAGCATTAAGTCAAACGCCTAGAGAGATCCGGTGCTTGTAGAAGTGTTGAAAGAAAAACTATGCTATTTAATGTTAGTATTTTTTTCTTTAAAAAGAGTTACTTCTATTTTAGTTATAAAAATACAATTCAAATAAGCACGAGGCAATGGATTTAAGCCAAGCAAATTAAAGCAACTTCGTATGCGTACGAGTGCGACGCCTAGCAGTACGTATGATCCATATTACATCAGCCTTTAACTGAAAATCACTTCATATCGTTTTGGCTTGCCGCCTGCCGGACTTCCGAGAGAACAAGGCAAGGACGGTCGTACACACGTCATGCACAAAAAAATGTGTCTACGTGTCGTCATTTCGCTAACGAAAGGTTGGTGTGAAAATGAAATGCTGCCTTCTTTTTCTTTATATATACGTATCTGTGTACTAATATAAAAGAATATTTTAAAAGTACAGGACATGGCTAAACATGGCATACAGCGAGTTTCTCGTTCAGGAATCGACAGTAGAATGAGTTCGGTTCGCCGTATGCCCGTATCTTAGAACGGACGCCGTAATTGCTCAAGCCCCATGCAGAACAGCTTTGTGGCGAAGAGATCCAGCTCAAGCTACAAACCAAACAACTTAGCTGGGTTTGATCTCCAGATCGAATGATCCGGGACAGTCATTTTGTAAACCAAGGTCTTAGAGCAACTCCAACATGAGGCTAAGAAAAGTATTTTTTTTATATGTGTATCTTAGGGGGGTGTTTGATATAGCTCATAATAGCTTCGCGAGGTACTGTAATTTTTTTTGTCAAACACCTTTTTATAAAAGAACTTTATTATTGAGGCTATTTTTCTCTTTCTCTTGTAAAAGGATGAGTTGACATCAAGCTAAAAAATAACTTATCATAGCTCTTTTCCTTATTTCTCTCTCACAACAATGCATAAAGTTGTTGGTGAATCTATTTTGTCAAAAAAAACATTTTTAAAATAGTTCAGATTCACCAAAAAGTTACTCATGAAGCTATTTTTTTTAAAAAAAAAGAAAAGTTGAGATCCTTATTATTTTGTTTAGGTAGGAGAGAAAAAAAGAGCTGATTCACATTCGCATATGCGCTAGCGCCCAGACAACCTCCTCCCATGCGTGCTGATGGGTCCTACTCAAGCCCATCCCCCCTCTCTCTTTCTCTGGCAAGAAGGTGGGACAACAGTGCTTACGTAGATTTAGCAAGGAGTTCTTCTGGTTGGCTCTACACAGAGGCATATTAGTAGGGATTTCCATATTTCTAAAGAGAAAAGGGTTCGACTAAGCTTGAAAAATAAAATCTATATATAGAGTGAAATTTTGTCTTCTCCAAATTCTCGTCCTAGAGCTAACTTGAAGGGACTCTATACACTTTTTCATATTAATAGGTGGAATAGATATTTTTGTGAAAAAATGTTCTAACAACTTCAATTAGATCTTCAAATATCATCCTTTATTTCAGAGAGCAAAGTTGGCTCTCCAAAGTGTGCATAATATAAATAGAAGTTGTTAGAGGGTGAAAAGATATAAAGGACGACTTTATTCAAATGACTCTCCAATAATGATTTATAAAGTGATTTTTAAGAAAGATTACTGGAGATGCTCTAACTCTCTCCCCTGGCCTATGTGTCGGTCCACTCTGTCCGAAGCATAAGAGTACCAATTGTTTTTTTTTACTAAGAATAGTATGGTAATAAGTGAAGTAAAGATGCAAACATTGATTAATTTACCGTCCCTGACTCGAACTCTTGCTCGGTGGTGGTGGGGGTGGGGGAGGGGGGGCGTAAACTCCCCTAGTTTACTAGTTACTAGTTAAGCAAATGTAATTTCCGTTGAAAATTATCAAATTCAACTAGAGTTTGACAAATTGCACTAATTAATACTGCTGCCCCGTATCAACAAAAAAAATTGTGTTTTCTGGCTCAGCTACTACCCGTGCTTATGTGAGTCAAAGCACACATCTAGTCACGGTACAAAGAGAAACGAAAAAGCCATGACGTGTAGAGCCAATAATTCTGTCAGTCCAATTTAATTTCAGTTGGCTTCGTGCATTAGCACTCATAAATGAATGAATCCTCTCTTACCGCTATTAGCAGGTACGTCCACGTAGATTTGAAAAAAGAAGATGTGACATCTAGGGAAAAAGGGAGGTTTCATTTACCGAAGAATTTAACATGCATGTACTCTCTATATGCATGTACTCTCTATGTCCGTGAACAAATAGATTTGTCGTGTTGCTTTAAGTCAACTAAAGTTTGATCGAATTTTTAGAAAAAAAACCGTTAAAATCTATAACATCAAATTAGTATTATTAGATATATGATAAAGTGTATTTTTCATAATCCGTTCATTTTATGTCATAGATATTAATATTATTCTTTTATATATAAAGATAAAAGAAAATTTGATTTGTACAGATCCTAAGAATTGATTCATTTGGAGAGAAGGAAGTACATATCTAAAAAGAGTTACCAAACCAGTTGTACACATGAATAGTTTCACATTTGGTGACCAAACCATCTCAACACACATGAATTTAGGGGGATATATGGGCATCCAAACAAAGATTATGCGGATCTCTGCCTGGACGTTTGTGGGGGAAATAATGCGGATCTTTGCCTGGACCTTGTGGGTCAACAGAGCACTTTAACACACATAAATTTAGGAGGAATACATGACGTCCAACAAAGCAGGCAAACATATGCATGTCGACAAAACCAGCAACTTGTGCTCCCGGGAATAAGAATTCAAGTTCAGTTCCACAGATCATGCGTCCACTATTATCTTGCTCTGTCCGCCCGAAAGATACATGTTTAAAACGAGAATTAAACCATTTCACTTTGACTAAATTTATAAAAATAAAGGTAGTATCAAATTTATATCTTTAAATACATACTCCCTCCATCCTGAATTATGCGTCGTTCCAGAGTCTGGCAGCAAGATCAAGGTGAAAGTTCAAAAAACCAAAATATCCCTATGTAGTCACTATGCATGATAAAGATCTGTCTCCTCTGCATGCTAACATATCTTGCTGCCAGCCATACGAGGGGGGGGGGGGGGGAGGGGCGGATGAATGATGAGAGGAGTGTTGTGGTAAAAAAATAAATAAGGATGGACGGACGTTGTGGTAAAAAAATAAATGAGGATGGACGGACAGAGGAAGTGGGATATGTGACAGGACTGCAGGGCTCGATTGTAGCTTATGGACTAATGCAGAGTAGCCTAAATGACTCTTATTTTGGAACACCACCCGATCGTTAGAACGACACATAATTTGAGACAGAGGGAGCGAGCGTTGCTTATATGAATTAATGGTATGGATGCCAATGTTTATACAATATTTGATTATATTTAAAATTATCTGCCTACTTGAAAGCAATGGAAGAATGATGTTGTTTTAGACATGGAGGGAAGTACTATATCTGTACTCCTCTAGTTTCCATCCATTCAACGTACGGACACCCTCCCCCCTAATCTAGCATACGTGGCTCCTTCGCGCTGATTCGTTTCATCATTCCAGCAACGTACAAACTTTTATTTCGTCACACGAGTAACACACGAGATTTATAGCCAGGTGCTTTTCGTTGTGCTACGTAGCTCTCTTGAGAACCAAAACCTTCTTCCCAGTCGGTCCCTGCACATGCATCCATCGATCCATCACACGTGGCGTCCACCTGATCGAGATACATAGGGCCCGAGCTCTGTTTCCAGATTCTTCAGCTTAGCTCCTCCATTCTCCGGTGGACCAGCAGGGTGGTGTGATTCCATTAGATTCTTGTGAGAGAGCAGGGTGGAGATCAGTGGAAAATTGATTCTCCGCCTATCCCCACGAAAATATAACAGAGAGCGGGAGAGAATCCGGGGAAGCAGATTTTTTTTTTCTCCTACTTCCTAGTGTAAATAGAGAAGTGATTCTCTGTTGATCCCCTATCTGAATTAGTTAGCTAGTTGAGAGTGATTCTTTTCAGAAAAGCTGCAAACAGGACCTACATTCCTATCTCTCTCTACATACCCTCCTCTCTCTATATATACGATAGAGAGCTAGCGATCGAGAGGAACTCAACGACGACAAGGGCGTCCATTATTTCTGTTATCACTAAGCTAGTATTGGGTGATCTGCTAACTAGCTAGCTGTTTCAATATATATATTTTCTCCTCTCTCTCTCTCTCTCTCTCTCTCTCTCTCTCTCTCTCTCTCTCTCTCTCTCTCTCCCCTGAACCTTGATCGATTCGTCACTAGCTAGGATGATCACGTGGGGTGACATCTACAAGGTGGTGGCGGCAATGGCGCCGCTGTACTTCGCGCTGGGGCTCGGGTACGGGTCGGTGCGGTGGTGGCGGTTCTTCACGGCGGAGCAGTGCGGCGCCATCAACACGCTGGTGGCCAACTTCTCCATGCCTTTCTTCACCTTCGACTTCCTGGCGCGCGCCGACCCTTACGCCATGAACTACCGCGTCCTCGCCGCCGATGCCGTGTCCAAGCTGCTGGCCATCGCCGCCGTCTCCGCCTGGGCCGGCTGCCGCTCCAAGCAGTCCTCCAGCTGGGCCATCACGGGGTTCTCCCTCGCCGGGTTCAACAACACGCTCGTCGTCGGCGTGCCGCTGCTCTACGCCATGTACGGCCAGTGGGCGCAGGACCTCGTCGTCCAGATCGCCGTCGTGCAGTCCCTCTTCTGGTTCCCGCTCCTGCTTCTCGGCTTCGAGCTGCGCAAGGCGTGGGTCGTCGGCGGCGTCAGCATCCCCCAAGGCGCCGGCGCCGGCGGCAGCGGCAGCGATGACGATGATGACTCGGAAGGCCGCGTAGGACCGGTGTCGTCGTCGTCGTCGTCGTCGTCACCACCACCGTCGCCGCCGCACAAGAAACAGGACGCCACCGAGAAGGACGTCGAGATGAACGCGGAGGAAGCCGCTGCTGCCGCTGCCGCCGCCGCCGCCGCCGGGACGATCCGGCTGTGGCCGTTGGTGAGGACTGTCGGGCTGAAGCTCGCGGCGAACCCAAACGTGTACGCCAGCGTGCTTGGCGTGCTGTGGGCGTGCATCGCCTACAGGTACGTGTTCGATCGATCTTGGTCTCCACCTGCGCGGCCAGCCAAGTGTCACCACTCAAAACACACCAATCTGTATTAAGATATGTGCACACACATCTCAATGCGGCGTTCGTACGTTTTGCTTGGCTCATCAGGTGTCTGTCGAAACGCATGTGTATGCAGGTGGGACCTGAGCATGCCGGGCATCGTGACGGGATCGCTGGACGTCATGTCTAAGACTGGCACGGGCATGAGCATGTTCAGCATGGGTAAGACACGACCACGCAATAGTAAGTGGATTATGTGAGATTATTAATAAGACCAACTGACGAGAGACTATGCATGGTCGTCGTCGTTCAGGGCTGTTCATGGCGCAGCAGCAGAAGATGATAGCGTGCGGCGGAGGGCTGGCAGCGCTGGGGATGGCGCTGCGGTTCGTCGCCGGCCCGCTCGCCACGCTCGTCGGCGCCGCCGCGTTCGGCCTCCGCGGCGACGTCCTACGCTTCGCCATCATGCAGGTGAGTGTGCCCTGCACTGGATTCCTTTATTTCCCCTGCTTTCACTTTCAGAGCCACCAGTAACAGAGACTGCAGGCAGATGAGTCGGCTGCACGGACTGTTTCTTTTTTCTTTTTCGTCATTATCATATTAATTTCTGTTCTATTAGTATCTTGCAATGTCTGTCTGCTCTCTGTTGTTTCGACGAAACCTTAGGCAAAGTGACACATTTTTGCTACATGCATGCTCTTTTCTGTGTCAAAATTAATGAGCTCAGACGACGGTGCACGCAGATGATGCTTTGTGCTTACGTGTAAAAAGTGTGTGCACGAAAAATCTTTTTGACTGCGCAGGGCGGGCGTAAAGGCAGGGTGGAAGCTAAAAATTGAAACTTTGGTCCTGTTTGGTTCCTAGAAATTTAATACGAACTAGAAAGTAATGTAGAAATAAAATACGAACTAGAAATTTAATTCACGGATCCAAAACATCTCTTTGGAAACTCAAAAGTACCCTTCTGCTGCCTTTCGAAAAAAGGAACTCAAAAGTACCCTCGGGAAGGTCTTGCTAGGAAGTTTTTGCTACAGACAAATAAACTGAAATTAAACTTTATATATGATCATACCTGAATATTTGGACGGTGGTACCCGTGGAATTTCTGAACAGTATCCGTACAAGTGTTCATTTTCATAACAATTTATTTATTAACACATATATACTGCAGGCAGCACTACCTCAGTCTATCGCGTCCTTCGTCTTTGCGAAGGAGTATGGACTTCATGCCGACGTGCTCAGCACGGCGTAAGTCTTCTCTCCCCTGCGCGTTTAATTCGTTCAAGAATTTACCCAAGCGTATAGTACAATCGAATTATTATATACTTAGTCCGTCTCAAATTATAGGTTGTTTGACTTTTTCAACCCTAAGTTTGACCACTCGTCTTATTCAAAAAAATTTGCATAAAAAGAGTTAAATTTAACATATTCTTGAAGAACTTTTGTTAATAAAACAGGTCATAACAAAAAATACTATGTTTTGCACAAATTTTTGAATAAAACGAGGGGTCAAATTTGCCGCCAAAAAAGTCAAACGACTTATAAATTGAAACGGAGGGAGTATATTATTGGTGTGCTCACAATCTTGCGTTGCATATGCATGCAGGGTGATATTCGGCACGCTGATTTCTCTGCCGGTGCTTATTGCGTATTATGCAGTCCTCGACGTCTTGTGAAGTTGTGACCAAGAACAGCGTGCATGCATGCATTTCATGCTTGAAACTTGAAAGCATGCAGCACCCAACTGACGAGACGAGAACCACACGTACTACACCGTACCAGGAAAGGAACAAAGGGGACACGCGTGTAGTACATCAGAGATGATGGAAAATAAGCTCACTAGTAGTAGGCTGCCTGGTGTTTTAGCGATCTTCGTAGGGGTTTTTTTTTTTGTGGTGAGTTGTATTGGTAGTGAGATGTTTTTTCCCTTTTATCTTTTAATAATTAAAATCGGCAAAAGCTTTTTGCCATCTTTCAGAAAAAATAATGGAAAATAAGCTAGCGTCGCTCATAACGGTTTTTATAGACATGAAGTTTTTTTTTTGAAAATTCAGGAGGTGTTCCCCACCTGATTATATTATAATGGCCCCAAACGGCCCGTCACATAGGGGTACAGGTTACAGAAGTGAGAATCACCTGGATGGTGACTCAAACAATTCTAATAATTACATAGATACACAGATTGATTTTGATGCCCTACATGGCTGATAGGAGAAGGAGACACCACTCGTCGATGATAGCTTTTTTCCTTGTTGATAATTTATACCGCCATAGCTCAGCAGTATTTATGCAGGCTTGTAGCAGTTGCTGGACGCCTGGACGGTGCAAGTTTCATTCCTGAATACCTTTGCATTCTTGAACGAAATTAACACACAGGTTTATAGACGTGAAGTTAAAACGTGTTTCTGTTTTGTTTGTCCATTACCATGTAGCAAACATACCCGTCTCTGATGAACTAATATCAGAGACATGTCTATCTCATCATATGAAAGTTTAGAACTTTGTTTGAGGTCATTTTGATTAATTAACAAAGCCATATGATCGAGTATTTTTGTATGCACGTCATAATTGGTTGATTAATAAGGGTAATTGCTATACATTAGCCCCTTAAGATTCGGATTTTTTTTTTCAATCGACACTTGTCATCTCAGCTATAGAAGCTGAGGTTTGACAAAAGTAAATTGTATCATGAACAGTTGTTTGTGAATGCAAATTGGTTCAACAAATTATAAATTTCTTAATTTGGTAGAAGAACAACTAGATTGTTTTCAGTTTGCCATGAATTCAATTTGCGTTGAGATCACAAGTACATTGACGATGGCAGTGCCGCCACGGTGTGCCTTGGCAGTTAAGGTAAGGTAGAAAAAATGCGATCGCTGGCGTGGAGTAGCCAGCCCTCATGTCTGCTAGAACTCTCATTCAAGCGATCCTAATTGCCGTCAACCTGTTGAATTCTTCATTCATTCCAAATTATATTATAAGTTTTTTTCTGACTCTTCTATACATGTAGCAAAAGTTATGTATCAAAACAAAAGTTATGTATATTGAAAAACCAGAATAACTTATAGTTTGGAAAAAATAGAGTACAAACGAATGCATATTGTTCTAGGATATGAACGTAATCATTTTTTATTTATATTCTATGATATAAGATATGCTCTCACTAAACATAGTGTTGAGGGAGAATTAAATACGTTCCTTGATCTTTGAACCAGAAGTGGTGGTTACACATTATATCATCATGAGACGAAGGGAGTAATACATATGAGCCTCCTCAGCATCCAGTGTTGCAAACTACGCAGTGTTGCATCTAATTAGGAAAAGTACAGGATATTGGACACAACGTGTACTCATCAGAGTAGTTGTTGCATGGTGAATGCAATTTTAAATCTTTCTTTCTCGCGCAAAGTAAAAGGAGATCCGGTCGTCTAAACCATCAATGCTCTTTTTGGCTCCGAGATGAAAAGGGGATCTGTTTTTTTATGAAAAAGAACTCGTGGTGTTAGCTAGTAGCCACCATAAGATATTGGATTCATCGGAACCTAATGTTTTTCTCATCTGTAAGTCCAGATCAACTTGCAACACATTTTTTCTAATCAAGCTTTGAGTGCTTTTTTCCATGGGTGTAACATTCGCGTTTTGTTTAATCATAGTATGTACAAACCTATAAGCAACTCTAAAAAAACTAAGCCAACATATTTCAAGATTTGGCAAAGTCACCACAACCGTTTTGCTATCAAGTACTGATGACACATCACTCTGAAAGAAAATTATTGTTAGGTCCTGAAATGAATTTTGTGAAAATATGAGCATGAAAGTCAAGCAGTTGAGACTTGAAGCCGGACGGACAGGTTCATCCATAATTAACTTAACCTAGTTGAGCTACATCTTAAGGGGAGCGATAGCTTTTGGATTTTTTTTCCCCCACAAAAGCTAGTTTTCTGTCTTGCACCTTCTTTTTGTTGTTTTTTTTTCTATTGGCATTTGTAGTAATTTTTTTAGCTTCCCATGCACCAAAGCAAGAAAAACTCCTCTCAACATGCCTTTTAGCTTTAGGTTCATTCTTTTAGAAGCCAGGTCAACAACATAACTAGGTCGTTTGTTTCAGCTTCTGTCTTGGAAACATTCCTTAATTGAAACATTTATCAAATTTGCCCCAATGGATACTTAAAATCTCACCCAGCTTATGTTGATCAAATCCGCGTGCATAATGTTTGGAGCTTGAAAAGAAAAACCAACATTATTGTACATATTAGACGTATGGGATGGCCGTCTCAATTATTTTCCATTTTGTAGTATGACGACAACATGTGTGGTGTGTCACACCCCATTTTCGTAGGTCGAATATCCATTATCATGCAAAACACGAAGAATAACCCGTCCGCGCCTTTGACATTAGCACTGTCCTCGGGCGGCTAAGTGCAAATCGACGCGCTGAGGGGTGTTTAGATTGTCATTTTGCAAAAAAAAAATAAAAAAATTACTGTAGCAATGCGTTGCGATAAGTATCCAATTATGGTCTAGGCTTAAAAGATTTGTCTCACAACATTTTGTGGAGCTGTCAAATTTGTTTCAGTTTTATCATTTAACTCTCCATGCATGTATCTAAACATTGATGTAACAGAACTTTTATATTGTGTTTTGCTCCGATCAGGCATCCATAGGAAAGGTAGTTTTTTTGGACAGGCAACTCTAGACTGAACTTTATAATGCCATTTTTCTAAGTATAGGATAATGTCATTTTCCAATTAATTAATAGACCCAAATCTTTCAGATCTGTACTGTATATGGGCATACGACTTTATAATTAAATTAAAGTGATTTCCTGGAGCAAGCTGTATTTTTTTCATAATTTCCGCACGGAAATGCATCTAAAACGAAAAATTCTCTCGTACGGGTACGGCCGCCGCCGCCGTCTTTAGGGCTTCCCTTCACAGCCGAACACTGGCCGTCCCAAAGGATTCCACGGAGACATCATGGAAACGCACTACTCACTCCGCCCTAAAAAAAAAGTATCATTCTCGCTTCCTAAAAATATCTTTAACTAAATTTATATTAAAAATTATTAATATTTATAATATATAATTAGTATTAAATTTATGGCACCAACAATCAAAACGTCAAGAGGCGAAGGAAGTAGTCTAGGACCTGCTCGCTCGCTGTCGCTGGACAAGTAGTAGCCGTCTATAGCTGCTACCACTTGCAGCGGCCCCGCCGAGCCGCCGGTTGTCTGCACTGCGCCTGCAACGCTGCACGCCCTAGCTAGTGGTCAGTCGTCATCTGGGCTTTCCACCAGCTGGGCAGCTGGTGTGCTCGTCGTCGTGCATCACCTCTAGCTAGCTTTCCACCCATTATGCACGACGTGAGAGCGGCAGGCGGCGGCGGCGGCGGCGCCGTATCCTGCACTTGCTGGCCAGAGCCGGCCACCTCAGGCGGGGCGGGCCTCTCCGCGGGGCGCCCCTCTTCTGTGCGCTAGTCTAGATGCTCCCTCCGTCCTATAAATACTATTATTTTAGATTTTTTAAATATTATGTTTGATTATTTGTCTTATTTAAAAATTTCATATTAATATTATTTATTTTATTATAATTTAGTTTATCATTAAACATATTTTAATAATTATTAATTGATTTTATATTTAGTATAAAATTTTTGAATAAAATAATGTTTCTGAAAAGTCTAAAAGGATAGTCTTTTTCGGACGGAGTGAGTAGAAGCAAAATGCGGCTTGCCCCCATCGGACACCACCGTCCAAAACGAATAGTATACTGAGAGAAGAGAATCCCCTTTTTGTCAGATGGTCATTAACTTCCTGATGGAAAAAAAAAAGGCACTAGAGAAAGGGGGAAAAAAAATCAAAGCGTGTATAGAACGTATTGACAATATTGGTAAAATAGCTGCATAATAAATACATTCATAGTGTTTCAAATGTACTCGAGTTGATCTAATTTTTTGTAGTTGACGTTTTTTCCTTTATAGTTGATGCCTTTTTATTTTAAATCTTTTATGAGTCTATGTGTAATTTTCCAAATAATCTCGGATGAAGCCCATATGTTTTTTTAGATAAAGGATACATAACGTGCCCAGCTTTATCTACTAAAAGATAGAATCAGACCAATTATTACAACGTTCTGGCCCTCAAACAGAAAGAACACTCAAAAGTAACATCCAAACACAAAGGAGGAAGTCCGAGAATGAAAAAAAATATTTACTAGAAAAATGTAACTAAACTCAAGCAGACCAGCACCGCATAGAAGAACTGGAGAGTCTGGTGGATAGTCTTCACCTTCAGACAGGACTTCTCATCCAGCAGCGCGAAGAAGCTCATTCTTATGCCGTAATGGCTAGAGAAGGTCTTAGAGAGACCGTTGGATATCTGCAGCATCAGGATGCGATGTTTTGGGGCCTGCATAATACCTATCAGCAACAACTTCAGGCAGCCCATCAGAACATTGCCGATCTGCAACGAGAAGTGCAAATGCTCCATGCCATGAACGATCCAATTCCAGATATAGATGTTCCAACAGCTGACCATCAGGAATTGTCTGGTTCAGCAGAGAATGCCGATGAAGAGTTTGAGGAAGTAGTTAGTGACTCGGAGTCAGAAGTAGTGTGTGGTCGAATCGATTAGTTTACGAAGCTAAGTAGTCTCCTAGACCCAGTGTCAGATCAGGTCAAGTTTTGGGTTACGTGTCCTTGTAATCCAAAACCCTGTGTCGGTAGGAAACTGGTGTAATGGTAGTTCCATAAGTTGGAGTAAGTCGACCTAAACTAGTAGTCAATGTGAACTAATGTGTAAACCTCGGATAATCCTATGTCATCGGCCAGATTATTTCATACTTGAGCTTATGAGTGTTAGGTGTGTGCAACAGTTGGTAAATTTTGTCATAGGACTAGGTTTTGCAATCACCGCTAAACTTCGCGCCATAAGTTTCTAGTCCTTGGGAAACTTCTGGATGCACTCACTCACTATTCCAACTCGATACAAAACTTTGGCTAGTCCTTGATTTATTAAAATCCATTCATGTAAAATTTTTATCTTCTCCTTTCAAAACACTGCTATTTCTTTTAAAAGCTATTGTAATTGTAGTCTATGGGATATCGTGCTCCAAGACCGTGACACAGCATCGAAATCTGGGGTCTCCTATGGATCACGACCATGAGAAATTACTGCCGGACGCTCGCTGTTGTCAAGGTTGATGGTCATGATCCTAGCCTGCAATTAATGTGCTTTCACTCCCTTTTCCAAATATCTTTTACAAGAATTCGTATCCATATTTCTTCATGAGTTTCAAAATCCTTTTGTTCTTTATAACTGTATTAAAACTCACTTTGAGAATCCACATCTGACCTCTCCGAATGCTTAAGATTCTTTGTCTTTGCAATCATCTTAATTTCCTCTGGTAGAATAACAGGGACCAATTTGGAAATGATACCTAACATCCAATCACTTGGAAGTGGTATCTGTGATCCGCTGAGGATTCCATGCTGTTTTATCGATTCTTGGTTATCTATAAATGTCTTGACCTCTATTTTGAAAATTCACTCTGACAAAAACTTTATGATGCACTTTAATTCGCCTACAGACTCAGGATGAAAACCTAGCACTAGACCATGACTTTTATCCGCATACGTGTTATGCCTTGATCCGACACGTATCTCTTATTTAAATCTAACATGTTATTCCAAAATCGTTATGGTTGTGCCTATAGTGCTGTCATGACCTGTGACCCCGGTGTCGCGTCGAAACCTAGAGTCTCTCACTTGCCATGGCCACGCCGAGATTCTGCTAGGCACTCGCAGGTATCGAGGTCCAGGGCTGTGACATACTATAGTTTCGCAACCAATAAAGTTTCCTTGTCTGCACTGTATGTAGAAACAAATTCATCTTGCTATGATGTAACATGATCTGCGGCTGCGATACAATATAACAACCTGAGATCTCCTGGGGCTCACAATCACACAAGATTCTGATGGGTATATGCTCGTATCAAGGTCTGTGGTCATTGTACATCATAGATACAGTCGATATATTTTTCTCTTTTTATCGAGGTTACTTTAATTGTATTCTATGATGGTATCCCGAACCGTGACTATGGTGCCGTGTCAAAACTTGGAATCTTCTGTGAACTGCAGTCACATAAGGCCTTACCAGGGTACGCACTGGTGTCGTAGTCGGTACTCCTGAATCATCGTAGCTCGCAATTAATGTGCCCTCACTCTCCTTGAAACCCACCCTTAAAAGATATTCCTCGCAAGGGTTGTATTTCGAAGAAATAAGGTTTCAAGTTTTAGTGTTGAGAAACAACTGATTAGGTCAAATAAGAATCTTCCTCATAACAGGTAGTAAGAGAAGTGTGGACTAGTAGCTTATCAACTCAAGTGTCTGAACACTTGTCAGCTGCATAGGCTGTATTTCATGTGACACCACTCGAGAAGTAACTTCAAGTGTCAAGTCGGGTTATTGACTTGGTAGGAGTGGAATTGAACTAGATCTGACGCACTCCGGATACTCAGCGTGGGTCATAAGCTGATAAGAGATCGTGTTACTCAAAGGAATTCAACAGGATGAAGCACAAGTATGTTAGAATCAGTCTTCAGGAGAAAAAGCTACCTGAGAGATCAGAGAATTTCTCACCTGAAAACATTCTTAAGTTCTTAGCTCACCTTTAAAAATAATTTACCCCTTTCAAGTCCTACAAAATGTAAGATCCCTACTTGCTCTACAGTCAAGATAAAAAAAATGTTTACTTGACTCTTTTTCATTACTTAACCTAAGGCTCTAGCCGCTTCTTAAATCTCGGGACGAGATTTCTTTTAGGAGGGAAGGCTGTAACACCTCTGGTGTTACAGTTAATTAAAACCTGTCATGTCATCATCATTGCATGTAAATCATCCTGCATAAACTTATTTTACTATGCATTAACAAAACTGATTTTATTTCAACATGTGATTATGCATAAGTGCTTGAGAGTGATTTATTATATAAATGTTTGGGTTGTATGCAATTATCTAGATTAAATTGGGAAATAAAAAGAAAAACAATAATAAACCTTAAAGCGGACCCGAAACCCTAAATCAAAAACTAAATAGAATTAGGTGTTGGGTCTTAAACAAAAGTTGCAAATCTTTAAAAGTTGAGCAACTTCTATTTTGGAAATTTTGAAGTTATTAAAAATAATTTCAAATAAAATCTTAAATTAGGTTTTAAAGTTTAAACTTGAAATACAAATTCAAAAACTAGTAGGAATATGATGATGGTATTTGAATTAAAGTTTTAGCACTTTCAAAATGGAACAACTTTCATGTTTGGAGATTTTAAAGTTTACCAGTGGAAATTCAAATTAAAACCCAATTAGTGTTTGTTTATTCAAATTTAAAATGCCATTCCAAAAACTATCAAGAATTTGGACAAACTCCTTTAATGAAAGTTGTAAGGCTTTTTCAGTTAAACAATTTTTACATTTGGGAATTTTGAACTTATGCATTGATATTTTAAATTATACCCTAATGAGTGTTTTAGAATTTAAATTTGAAATGCTATTTTAAAAACTATGAAGAATCTGACAAAACCCATTTAGTGAAAGTTGTGGGTCTTGTCAAATACAACCACTTTTATATTTGTAGATTTTCATCTTATTGAGAAAAATATTGAGAATTTGATTGAAATTGAAATAAAGTTCAAATTGCACTTCTACCCCCTTTTGATTTACTCAAAATCCTTTCACAATTTGAAAAGGGTCCAAAAACCAAAGTTGTTCAACACAAAATTTTATAGAACTCTTATTAAGGGCATTTCTCGAGTTACTACAGGAAATCAGGAGTAATTTGAAAAAAAAGGAAAAGGGAGCTATAGGACACGCTACAGTAGACTCATCTCCTCTGTCCGGTTGCAGGGGGGTCCGGCCGAGCCCGCCGCGTGCCGGCGGCGTCCGGGGCCGGCCGGCTGGTTGTCGTCATCGGAGTCGAGTCCGTGGGGGGGGTCTCGGACACCCTGCACTCGTCATTCCGCCACATATATAGCCCCGACACCATCGTTTCCCACTCTTCTCTCCATTGCCGCCGCCGTAGAGCTTCGGTTCATCGGCAAATTCATCGTGCACAGGCCATATTCACCCTCTCCATCTTCCTTGATCATAGTTTAGCTCTTTGCGAATCTATTGAGCCCACCCGCGCACCCTATCATCACCGGAATCGCACTGCACGCCGTCGTCTTCTTCGCGGCCGGCAGACACGCCGCCGTCCTCGGTTCGTCCTGACCGGAGCAACTCGGTGGGTTTTTCCTCTTCCAATCTTGTGTTCTAGGTTCGTTTGAGTGTTGTGAACTTCACTGGCTAGACGGTTTTGCGAGCTATGTACAGAGGCCGCCGGGACAGAGCCCGTGCCACCGGGGCGAGCCGTCACAGGCACGGTCAACATCAACGAGCCACCTCCGCACATCCTCCGCCCCTGTTTGCTCGAGCATCGAGTCTCGGTGAGTCTCCTAGACCTTCCCCGTGCCCTAGATCGAGTCCTACCGCACCCTAGTCGCCGGAACGCCGCTCGCCGGCGAGCAACCGCCACCTGTCCGCCATGGGCGCGACTGAGCTCGCTGCGGGCTCCTATCTATTCATCTGAACACGTAGCGGGGTCGCCCTTTTGTGGGGTGCACTCTGGTGCCTTCACCCTCACCGGAGGGCCGGCGGTGGTGAGCCACCACGGCGAGCCGCCGCGCGCACGAGCTCGACCGTCCGGCTTGTGTGCGGGAAAGGGAGAAGGAGAAAGAGCTGACGATGGGGGGCCACCCGTCAGTGGGACCAAGAGAGGGAGAGCCCACCTGGGCTTAGCTGGGCCGGTCCAGTTGGGTCGGGTGAGAGCGGTGAGAGGAGAGGGAGAGAATAGGCCGGTTCGGCCGGTCGCCCTTCGTGGGCCGCCTCGGGCCGAAAGGCATTTTTCATTTTCTGATGAATAGAATTCATTTTTTCATTTTCTGAGAATATGAATGGTAATGCATTTTGTCATTTTTGTAAGAATAAATCTATTGTCCTAAAAATCATGAGAAATCTTGAGGGTTCTCTCTGTGAAATGTAGTATTTAATAAAAATATTAAATAATGAATTTGTACAATTTCTATGGGAACTAAAAATCTGCCTTTTAATTAATAAATGCAACTTTGATGAATTTTAATGAATTCTATGATGATTCAAAATTCCTAAAAATTACTTTGGTGCTATCTTAGGGTAAGATCTAGCTGTAGGAAAACTTTAAGCTCAAATGGAAGTAATTTAATTATTTCTTATTGAATTATGTGATTAATCGATTAATTAAGGAAAGGTTATTAAAATTAAATTTTAATGATTGATTAACCTGTGAGGGTTTGATTAAACACCTTGAAGTACGTGAACCTCTGCTGTTCTAAGTTTTGATGATCATTTATTTTGTAAGTATAAAATGGATTACTTTATGTTGTACTTAAATGCTGAAACAAAAATCCTAATTGATAAATTGATTAATGAAATGAGTAGAAACCTAATTTACTTAGGTGTGGAGTGACTTTTGGATTGTGTGACCTTGGGTCAACCACCCTAACAACCCTGGGTACTTTTGAATTCCTCGTGGCTAGAATTAATACTAGTTTTAAAGCTATGAAGCGGCTTTCTACGTCTATTAAACATGAATTCAAAGTAATAATCGATGGTTGTTAGGTTAGTTGGCTTGCAACTTTATTGTGAAGAAAAGTTGTACTCAGCGTTCAAATTAACTTTATTTTCTATTGGTCCATGATTTTGTGCATTTTATGCATCATGGCATACATATCATCATGTTAAGCATTACATTATTATTTCGTGTAGTGAACGCACGGTGATTATTATCGGAAGCAAGTCCCGAGTAAAGTTTTCACTCGGTGGGCATGGATCTTTTCGGTGATTGAATTCAGGGTTCCATCTACTTCAAGCAACAGGCAAGCCCCGGTGCATTTGCCCCTCCTTGTTATTTAAAAATATTTATCACTTGAGTTAATCTACTGCATTAGGTTAATAGGAGTTGAGTGATAACCTATTGATGCATTACCTTTCCTTGACCACATATTATACCTGAGACCCTGATTTATTTAAAAGTATTGAAAAATGCTTAGTCATGCTTAATGATAGAGTTGCAAAAATGCTATTTTGAAAACTGTGATGATATGAAACGAATGAATCAGTTTATGGGATTGGTATTGTCCTCGTTTGGTGATGGTGTACTTGGCCAGTCCATTAACATCAACGTGGATGGGTTTTCCGTTTGGTTGACCATCTGTTTGGGTTAGAGTCCCAACGATCCTCGTCATTGGAAAAGGGATGCGAAAACCGGGTGGTCACCAGCGTACTTGGGTTAGAGTCCCAATGCATGGTATCCAACGGAAAAATATTTAGGGACCATTCGTTGTCGGCCTGCTGTGACCATGACTTTGCAACTAGCCACATACTACGGAAAGCCTCTGACTCCGGTGGCTCTACTGCTGGAACCGACAACCACGCACTGGGAGTGGAGAGATGGCGAGAGTAGCGTGTACCCTCGTGGCCGGCGTGCCTGGAGACTAGAGGGGTACTGTGCTCTCGGGTGGCGCAGGACCGGTTCCGGGGTATGAAAAGCCGTGGTAGGCGGGGTTGGCATATGCAAGCTTAAGTGCTACATATGCAGTGTGGATAGGGATCCCCAGCTGGGTACTTCTGGATTCGAATCGACGTTGCTCCTCGGTTAATGGAGACATGACCCTCACACTTACAGCGAAGAGTGGTTTGGAACTATGATGTTTTTGAATGGATGAAGTAAATGAAAGAATGTTGATATATGAGAAGGAACTTGAAGATATGGTTAATGATTAATAATATTGTTGAGATAAAATACTGAAAATAGGATTAGTATTGCTTTTCTGCAAAATCCTTTGACTCTTGTTAAGTCTTACCTTGACTCCCCTCAGCCTGCATTCCTGAGTCTAATTTTACACCTTTAGTCGGGTAAGTCTTACGGAGTACCCCATGTACTCAGGGTTTGTTAACCCCTGTTGCAGGTAAGTTGAGTAAACAGTTCTACGAAGGATCGTGCCGGTCATTGGATCGTACATGGATGAAGATGTGTATATAATGAAACCCTTGGGCAGGGTGTTTAGTTGTATACAGCTACTCCACTGCGAAACTCTGGTTTGGGATGATGTAATTGTAACTTATGTTTAAGTAATACTTCCGCACTCTTTACTCTGATTCAAATTATTTGTGTAAACTGTTGTAATACTTGCAAGGTCTTACAATGAGATCCTCGGGGAAATTAGGGTTTCCTATGAGACCCGACGGGCCACCTAAGTCAAAGGGAACTCGTGTAGACTAGTCAAAGGTCCTTAAGGACGATGACGGGGCACGTGGGCCCTATAATTAAGGCGGTTCCGTCACAGAAAAAGGATTTGGGATTACATCCGTAAAAAATCACCTCATTCCTCATTAACCATATTATTGTCCAACACAGCGCCGAAGCTACAGTTAGTAATAATAAATTAATTTTTTTTCCTCCCGTTTTGGACCATCTATTAAACATATCATGTACATTATTTGGAGGCGCAATACCAAAAATTACATGTACAACTCTCCACAAAAATTTGGCATATTAACAATAAAAAAAAGGTGATAGAACCCATATGTACGTAAGGAATTATTTAATTTGCCGATGGCTGCTGATGAGACTTGGGATCAGTCATCAAAGGAAGTTAAGAAGCCCCTGCCATATGCCAGCGGACATGCACATTGCTTGCTTAACGCGCAGACCGGCAGACCGCACAAGATCGTCAATCTTTCCTGCTCGGAAGAAAGCAGCTCGGCATATGCAGACGCAAACTTTTACCGCCGGCGCCAACGAGCACTCCTCTTCGTCCTCATGCGTGGCGCACTGCGCCCGGCCGGCGTGCTCTCCACGGTGTCGCAAGAGAAAAGGAAGCGGCGAGCGAGTGCGGGCCAACTGAGGACACGCACGATTCTACTCGAACTTGCACAGCATCTTGGCATCATCAGGTGGGCATGCAGCGGGTAGCCCCCCAACGGCCATGGTGGTGCTTCGTACACTAGTTCCACTCACTAACTTGTAGTTCTTAACTAGTTAACTGGCCTGTTTTATATAGAACTACGCCTACAATATCTATGGAAGGAACAGCACTTGAGCAGGGCCCTCTTGCCTTTTCGCTTTTCTTTTCAGTTCATCGCACAATGGAATATTAGCAGCAGCACACTGATAGTTTAGTGTGATACTGTGATGACAATTCAGTGCGGAAACTTTTGCTTTTGTCGGTAGAGAGGCACACCATTGTCGTCGTCCTCGTCCATATCTGAGCTTATGGTCATGGCCTCGGCCAATCCAGGTTCCATGTGGCAGTCTGATTAGACTAGTGTCCTGTCCTCTAATAATTAACAACAAGGTGCATAGGCAATTCGACTTCGACATGCCAATCCAGGTTCATTCCATGGCAGTTAGATTTGAGTGTCCGCTAACAAGGTACATACATCGATCGACGCGGCAAAAACTAAGGAAGCTAGGCAGGGGTCAGGAACTCAGGAGAAAGAACCATCTCGTCGGCAATGTAATGTACACTTGTATAGCACAAACAAAGCATTTACCTAAGCGAAACTAACTAGTTCCCAGTATTGGTTCTGGCTTTAATGCCAATCGAGGTCGGGTCGTGCGGTCGCTGCTGGAGGAGCCAAGCGGGCGACGACGTGGTCGATCTTGCGTAGGAGGCTAGCAGAAGCAGCATGACTGCATTAGAAGCCAAGTTTCGGATGAGGAGCAAATGTTAGATTCAGACCGTGTGAGCAACGTCAGAAGTGCAGAGGAGCGATATGGAACAGAAGTCGCTCAGTACAACATAAATTGTAGGGTCCATGGACCTGAGCTGGGGTGCTGTGAAGATATTCTTGGGCTATCCAATGAGCACTGCTCAAGAACTTTTTTTTTTTCCCGAGATCGGGCCATTCACCCGTTTTTCGTTAAGAGGAAAATAGTTTTCGGTACATCCATGCGCGTTCACGCTCAAGAACATCTTCCCAGCTCTTCACTTGGTGGGTAGATTGAATGTGCTCAATAGTCATCAATATACTCACACTGATGCCAGTAAGTGAGGATGTATTGCTTCCAACACTTTGACCCAACATGTGCTGAAATATACTAAGATATCCGAGTTAATTACATGCATTGCTAGAGATGCTTGTTTTCGCATTTCTTCAGAGCTTGCTGCTTGTGTTGCTCTTTGTAGTCTGAATAGGTGCCATCCACTGCCTGCAGACTGCCACCAGCTCGCCGGACTCTTTCTTCCTCACCTCCACCATCGCAGCAGTCAGCTTCCCCTTCATGCCCACCACTCGCCCGTCCATCACCACCTCCTCCTGCCATTGACGCCGGCCGGAGCATGCAGCAGTGGCGCAGAATCAGGTGGAGTCATCATCAATACAAAAAAATGAAAGATTTTGGTGTGGTGTACTATGCACGCACGTCGTGATGGGCGGGCGAGAAGTAGGACAGGCCGTACAGGACGGTGAGCACGTCGGCGCCCAGCACCGTGAACACGACCGCCGCGCACAAGTTGTCCGCCGCCACCGCGATGGCTCCGGCGTGCCACCTCCCCTCCGCGTCCTGCATCATGCGCACGCGAAGCACCACCAGGTCAGAGCCGGGCTCAGAGCCAGAGAGCATCCAAGACGCGCGCGTTCGCGTGCCGGCCGGAGGCCCGACGACGACGTCGCAAGGCAAGGCAAGGCAAGGCAACGCACGGTGAGCGGCGCGCGCACGCGGAGCGAGCAGACGACGCGGCCGCGCTCCGCGAGCGAGACGCGGGCTCCGGCGGTCGCGAGCGAGGTGAGCGCCTGCCCCCCGCTGGCTATGGCGGGGTGGACGTGGCCTTCGCGGTCGACGCGGACGTCTTCCAGCCACTTCCTCGCGGCGGCAGCCAGCCGCAGCGCCCGCGTCTCGCCGGCGTCGTCGCCCATGTGACCCCGCGTGCCGGCCTTGTCGTCCTTGTGTTAGCAGCAGCTGCCAACTGGGGAGGGAATTGGAGAATGGAATTGGGGAATAGCCGAATAGGAAGCAAGCAATAGTCAGTAACAGATTCGGAAGGATCGAGTTACAAGTAAAGTTTATAATATTCTTTTCAATGCCGCTCTCATCCTCACGAGCGATAAGTAGACTCCCAAAGCATTTTGACCAATACTACAGTGAAAAATACAAAGATTTATAAATATATTATAAAAATATATTTGATAAAAAATCTAATAATATTTAGTTAATATTATAAATATTATTATCTTATTATAAAAACTTAGTCGAAATATTTTGACTCTCTAAAATTCTTACTTACAATTTGAGATGAAGGAAGTAGTTCATAGCCTAGTTTATTTAACACTTGCTCGCTGTCACTGAAGCACGCAAGCGAGTACTCGATATCACGACCTCCAAAATAATGTCCACGTGAAGAACGCCAATAGCAAAACTAATGCTGTTGGAAGCTTACTTTAGCTAATCAACTCAATAAAAACACACCACCTTCTCATGGCTACTGTGGTTATTTATGGCTGAAAACTTATCTTCCCAATATTTATATAGCGTGGTACTAGCAACTTTGGAAGCACCTCCTTTGAAACTGAGTACTCAAGAGATTCTTAAACATCTGTAATAGAACTAAACAGCTATTGACCATAGATAATTAGCCTATACAGTTCTTAATTCATTTACGAGTTAAATTTAGGAGTGAAACCTAACCTGCTTACTTTCATGACATCGGCATCTACCTTGATCCCCGGTACCTCGTCGGTTGTTCTGAATTCTGATTTTGCTGTGGTAAGTTTTGATTCGGCTGCGGATCATTTACTGATTACTTTCATGGCATCAGCAATTCAGCATCTACCTTGATCTCTGGTCCCTCGTCGGTTGTTCTGATTACTTTCATGACATCGGCATCTACCTTGCTCCGATTTATGTTTTGTTTAGCTGTACTCATTCGCTTTTTTTTAGCTCCACTCTAGTCCACAGTATAACTGCACTTTAAACCACCTCAATCTGTTACAGCGACGAATTCACAACTTGTTTATATGCACTCGTATCAGCCTCAATCAATGTGCGCTAGAATGAATTAGGGTGAAACTTAGTTTATTTTCTATCCCAATCCACTTCAATACACACGTGGATTGAGATGGATACGAGTGCCCTCCCGCCTCTTATATTCACTTCAATCCAAATTTGCTGGAGTAGATGAAAATGTGGCTAAACTTATATTCAATCTACATGCGTTGAAGTGAAGTGGAACCTCAACACATGTGGATTAATATAAACCGAGTTCAGACAAGGCATCAGATGGAAAGATATTTGTATGTATTGCCATACGTACCTTGCTCAAGCCTGTAACAAACATTTCTACTCGCACCTGGGAAAAACTCATGTAGTTTCGCCCGGTGATGCTAAGTTAGTTTACAAGAGTCAGAAACTCCTGAGAAGACGACACCAAACAGCAGTTAGTTTACAAGTATTTCAGACATGACACTGGATATACATACTAGATATGGTAATCATGGTGTTGCTAAGTTGCTAGCATAGGTTAAAACTTAAAAGTCACGCTTTCATATACTGCTGCCGACATTACAGAGATGGTCACAGACCAGTACGGCTGCTCAAACACACAAGATACAGTACAACAGGGTCCAAAACAGCTGCTGAAACAAGGGGCAAATGAGAGCCAGTACACCTCCGACCCTTCTGAACACGGACAACTGGAAATGGAGGGAGCCAGTGTCTGTGCCATTTCCTCAGCATGCCCTTTCGGTCCTAGTTCCCTCTAGGAGAGCAAGGAGACCAGCGAAACGAACTCCGAGGTCATTCTGCCTTTCGATCTTGTGTTGATGACAAAATGCTCTGGATACTTTCTGAGCAGCGCCAGAAGGCCAAACCAAGGCCTGCCCTTCGTCTCCGTAGGTGACCAGTCGTCTTGTGTTAAGTACTTTCGGACCCTACTGGGGTGCCACACGTTGCCAAACTGATCAAGAAGCTGCAAGTAATCAGACACGGTTAGAATTCTGAAGTGCCAACAAGTACAACAGTTAGAAGAAACAAGGAACTTAGGGAAATGCATATCACATGCTATATTTGGGAAGAAAAAAAACTAAAAGGATTACGTAGATACAGCCATAAAGAAAAGTTTCATCAATGGCAAGTGGACATCAATGATAAAATTAAAAGCAACTACAGAAATTCTTGAAACAGCTACTGAAAGGTTCTTAAATAACATAGTAACCAAGAAACCACCATCTCATGTAAAAAAGGACCAAAGGTTCAGTGCCATGCTGATACAAAGTACAAACTGCACAACTGAAAGGCATAGGTCCTAAGTAACAGATAACCTTACTCTACCTGATTTTAGCCCTGAATTTTTGGACTTCTACCAAATATCAGTCCCACGAGTGAGAACGGCCAGACAAGATGCTGAGCAATTAATAGCACATCACATTACTTTAAGGGGATTAGAGTATTTAGAAATTGGTGTGAATATTAATCCCTATGCGGATCAATGTATTGGGTGTATTTTGCTTAAAAAAGTCAAACTTAATAATTATTACCAACGATTAGTTAAATTATTATACGTATGTTCAATGCAGAAAAGTTGCACCATTAGAATATTAAAAAACCTGTTAAAATGATGTTGGCTTTGTAGCAATTGGCAACATGATCTAAGAGAAATCACTAGTCAAAATCTACTTTCGATAACTCTCTTCTAAAATATGCAGTACATCAAAGAAAGGGTGGAGTACATTGGAATGGAGAAATAAATATAGGGGAGTAGGGACGGAATAGAACAATCCCTCTTTGCTTGCTTGATACTGGATACTGGATACATTGCAGTACCTCGGCAGGGTAACTTGTCTTGAACCATAATAAATAATATTGAAACCTAAGAAATCAATAACTAGTGCACACAATATCTAAAAGAAAATAACCCAATTAAAAATAGGCATTCATAAATTACAGCTTATTGTGAAAAGGATCTTGCCACTACACCAGCTCGGTGCTAGAACTGAGCTAAAGTACAAGTAATGAGTACACTAGAATTGTGCCACTGATGATCTGGATTATCTATTTCAGATGGAAGCATCAGCTAGTACATTGTTATCTCACAGGGTAGGAATGCTAGCATTTTGATTAACATTTCAAGTTGGCATGTGCCCACAAGTTTCTATATTATATTTACATAGTCAATCCGAATTTCATTTACTTATTGATGTAGCCCTATGGTTCATTCGTCAGTTTGCAAACATGTGATAACACTAGTATGGTTGCCTTGATGATTTTGATTGGTTAAGTAGCAGGTGACAATTGGGACTAATCAAGGCAAAAGATTAAAAAAATTGACTTCGGCAACGAAATTGCAAAGGTATATATTTTTATGATTTGTGTAACAAACCTCTGTGTGCAGTTTTGCCATGGGCATCCATTCTCCAGGGCCACAGAGGTCAGATAACACTGTAGCAACAGATGACACAACATCATTCTCTTCAGCTTGAAGCGCTTGTTGGTTGTCAATATCCCTGTCACCCCTTGATCTTATTTCTGTTCTACTATCTGCAAAACAAAAGGAAGACCATTGAGGTACCATGAAATGAACTATTTCAGCACTGTAGAAAAAAAAATCCTCCCAAAGGAAATAACTCTAAAAATTAAGAATACAGTACAAGTGTTGCCAATTGAAGATCTATAATTGGCAACAAGGATTGACAAACTTTCATTGCATCATTTACTGATTCTTAATCCCCAAACAATAAAAATATTACTGCTAATTTACCGCGTGTCCCACTGTACTATTACTATCAGCCAAGGTAACACATTCAGATTGCTAGAATCTCATATTAGGAAGACATATATAAAAGGGATACAACTATATTCGAACATAAAAGAGACTTCCAGTTGTGGGAATACATATAAAAGAATAGAAGGTATTCTTGTAAAAAAAAATGTTTTTGTAGCACTGCATTTGCATCAGTATTCACAAAGTGCTATATTTCTGTAAAGTAAATATTCACAAGCATCTTCATTGTAGCTAAGAGTTACCAAAGTTCCCTTAACCATCAAGTTTTATTAGGCTGTGTATATTTCTATCCTATCCACTAATACGGAATGTTGGCATATCATTATTACTACTATGTGTTCAAAAGTTAATGAAACAACTAGATTGAATGACAGTCAACGAACAAATCACCATGGCATTGACTATATGCTCCCTTCACTATACAACAGGAGGATAAGGAAACATAAATCATATTCAACAGAAGTACACATATAGAGTATAGATGGTACCTTCACCTAATGTTCCTATTGGTTCCACATCGATTCTATGCCCACCATAGATATCCAAGTCTCCAGAAGATTTCTTGTTTCTCTTTATCAGCTTTCCCCTCACCCCAGTTTCACTGATACCATTCCCAATCCCATCAACCTCTCGACCATAATCACCTTCGAAGGAGCGGTCATGAAACTCCGACAAACGAGGGCGGCCTGGCCGTGCATGTGCATGTGGATGTGCATACGGTGGTGGAGGAAGCTGCTGTGGAATAATAGGAGCATGCCGAGCAGCAGCTGAGGCGAAGATCGATCGCGTTGGCAGAAGAAAGTAGAACTTCTTGTCCCCAATCTGCAGCAGATCCTGCGAATCAAGCTTCACAGGGGGGTTTCCTGGAAGGTGCAGGACGCCCTCGACAAGGCACCCGTTCTTGCCAATGACATCGAGCGCGAACCTGCGGCGCTGGAAGTCATAGAATATCCGGGCGTGGTGGCGGGAGATGTTCATACCCCCACCGAGGCTCGAGAGATCCACATCCACTGTCGACTTCTTGCTGTTGCGTCCCAGCATGATGGAGTATGTCTGCATGTAGTACTCGAAATCCTCTCCCTGGAGCTTCGCAAATCCTGCATCCACTTCACCATCTGCACCCGAAGACCCGCCGGGCATTGCACCGGCGCTCAAGGGACGGCCTTGACGTGGGGCATCAGCGGCACACCCGATAATTGTTGCCAAAGAAACGAAGTTAGTATGATACACTTACAGTTGAGACTAGATCAGATCCGATTACAGATTGCCAAATAGCTTATGTTAGGGTTCTTATGCTCGGTTTTGCACACAGGGAAGGGAAGAGAGGGGGGCAGGCATACCTGGTGCGCGGTGGGTTCTCGTCGCCGGCAACTGATCCGACGAAACACGGGAAGCTGAGATAGGGCGGCGGCGGCGGCGGTCGTCGAGGGTGTATTGGGTCGCCTGGCCCCGTCGACGGCGAGGTAACTTGCAGAGCGATCAGGAGAGCAATTCTTCCATGGCTACTGGGCCGAGTGAATTGGTTTTTTTTTTATGCAGCTGCACGCGCATCACTACTCTGGTTCACTGGGGAGAGAGCGGCCCATGAGACTGGTTCATTGTTTCTGCCTTTCTGACACTTGGTTTTCCTTTTTTTTTATCTACATCTATACCTCGGCTCTTTTTTTCATCCAGCCTTCCCAATTACCGTCCCACTGAGTCGGATGATCCTACTCCAACAGAGTCCACGTTAGGAAAAACAAGCTTGTACTTCCATATATATATATATTACACCTAAAATAAAAACACTTCTAATCCAACTCCAAATTACCTAATAATAAATACCGCCGACGCAAGACTTCCAATCCAAATCCAAATTACCTAATAATAAATACTACTAGGGTCCTTGCGATCGTTGCACGGATCGGCCCGCCGCCAAAGGCCAAGGACAAGGAGGAACCCAATGCCGAGGAGACCAAGACCGAGGAATCGGCCAGAGAAGACCCTAAGACCGAGGCCGATTCCCTGGCTGAGGAGGTTAGCACGGAGGTGCCGCCCGCCGAGGAGGTCAAAGGCTAAGACTAAGACAGTGGCTGAGGAAGCCACAGCGCGCGGATGAGCTACGCACAGAACGGGTTCCGGATCAAGATGTGGCAGGGCGGCACGAGGTATGTCGTCCAAGGCGTGCGCTTCGCCAACATCACCATTGACGACATCGATCACCCATTCACCCCATCGTCATCGACCAGTTCTACTGCGATGTGAAACCCGGTGGCAGCCGCGCCCCTTCCGCCAACCAAACCTCCACTGTGGCTGTGTCCGATGTGTCGTATCGCAACATCAGCGGCACGTGGCAGCGCGCCGAGGCCATCAGGTTCACCTGCAGCGACGTCGTGCCCTGCACCGGCATCGTGCTCCGACATCAACCTGCACGGCGCTGATGATGAGGTGCAGACCGTGTGCAATTGCACTGTCGGGTTCGATTATGACGCGTTCAACCCGCCAACGACTGCCTCCGCAGCAGCACCTGCAGTGGCGCTCCTGATGACCACCGCTAACGACGAGGAGGAGGAGCACGAATGAACGACGAGGCCGTCTTGCACACCGAGCTCTGATTAGAAAGCAGCTGCAAGTGCAACCAATGGCTGTCGTGCTCATCCATCCGAACTTCATTCACTGCCATAATCGTGGAATAAATTTCGGAGCCACAAGCTATTATTGAGGTAACTGTGTAATAAGTCGTACACGTTCTATTGCAATGCACGTACATGCCTATATAATAGGGAACGTATGGTATGGAAACCAGCCTTATATGTAAACTATGAAAACTCTAATTAAGGCCACACAAATCTAATCCGATGGCTACAGCTGGGGGTGGTTATTTTAGCACTTAAACCCCTCCACTCATCCCATCCTAAAGGTGGGTTATTTTAGACCTTAACCCCCCCCCCCCCCCCACCTGTAGCTATCGGATTAGATTTGTGTGGCCTTAATTAGAGTTTTCATAGTTTGCGCAGGAGGCTGGTTTTCATACCATACATTCCCTAAATAATATAATGACAATAATAATAACCTACTTTTAAAAAAAATGTGTACTCTTCATATTCCGTATGTGGTGTGATCTGGGCTCATGACTCATGCTCATATGAGTTAAAATAACTTTTCATATTGTGTATGTGATCTGAAGTTACAACGACTTGCGTCCAGTGATAGTTTACATTCCAACTCTAATATGTAATGAAACCTAATTTAAACCCATTGCAACGCACGGGCACATTTGCTAGTATATATCTATATCTACATCTATATTTATATCTCTAAATAAAGAGGCAAATTTCAGCCATATTTTTTCTATCATATCTTATCTCTATATCTATATCTATATCTATATCTATATCTATATCTATATTTGTATCTATATCTAGATCTATATAATAGAGAGCTTTCCAATTATTTTTTATTATAATTTAGTTACTAATAAGTATAAAAAAATATACATATATGACTTAAATTTTGGAGTATATATTTGAAATCATTTACTTCAAAAGTTTGAATAGTATAATTGAGGTTTGGTCAAAGCATCAAGTATTCGTGGTAGAAGAAAATGCAACATAACTATAAAACAGATATAGTTGTACATGCTAAGTATTTATTTTCTTTCAAAAAAACATAACTCAAGTGGAACGTGGGCCCTCTAGTTCAAATTCAAACTATAGACTTGGTACGGGAGCTCTTTTTTTTTTTCTAAATCTATTTTATGAAGAAGGCTCACTTTTATGTAGTGGTACAAGACGGGACAATCAATGATGAGGCATTTGTGATAACTTATCAATCTTAATATTTGATGAGTAATTGTCAGAAGGTGTTCATGGCCTAGGGTTTAGATACGTGTTTCATATAGACGGGTGTATTTATTTCTATAAATATCTATTTTGGTACTACATTTAGGCGGAAAATATTTATTTTCAACTAAGCTGCTATTATGATCTCACTTACATACATATGCTCCTTTGTTTGAAAATAATCCGGACAGATAGAAATGACAATTGGAGCTTATAATTTTAAATTTTAAAACCAAATTTTAAAAAAATCGTGCCGTTAAGTTGTACTAGTACTTACATAAATAATTTTGAAAAAAATTTGGAAATAAGAAGTTTAAGTTTTTTGAAAGATTACATAAATAAATGCAAGGTCACATCACATGAGCATCGTGGAGAGTATCCCATCCCAGGAAGAAAACCAGGGGGTCAAGGGTGGCAACAATAATCATAGTCACACCACAGGACATTGACAAATGACATGAGCAGCACACACTGTGTCACGTTGGGTGTGTGAGTGTGAGGCCACGACTCCCGTCCCCTTCCGTGGCCTCCTCCTCTCATCAGCAGTCAGTCAGCACGAGACCGAGACGAGTCCACACGAGCCGCTCGGCGTCGCCGTCCTCCGTGGCCCGCCGCTGCTCGCCGGACTAGCAGAAGCACCCGTAGCAGGGGGCAGGCAAGAGGCGCCGGATGGGGGTCCTGGGCAAAGGCTCGGGGTGGTGCTTCTGCTCCCGCGGGGCCAAGCTGGAGCGGATCAAGTCCAGCCTCCTCGCCGCAAAGGGCGCCGCTGTAGCTGCCCTATCCTTCCCCAACGGCGGAGGAGGAGGAGGAGGAGCTGGAGGCAAAGGTGGGAGCGGGTTCCTCATCCACCGCGGCCTCCTGCTCACCACGCACGGCACCATCCCCTCGGCCACCGCGGCGGGCGTCGCCGAGGTCCGGCTCAGCCACGGCCGCCTCCTAGCTCGCCTGGTTCCGCAAAGGTATTACAACCCAGCGCATTTCTTGGTATCCCCCGAGTTTAGCTTCCTCCTGTCTTTGTTTGAAATTGCAACTTGGTGTCTGGCGATTCGATTTTTGGGATGAGCTCATCGCCGCCACGGAATCTCTAGAATGGATTTTTGGGTTAGAATGTGTGTTTCCGCAATTTATTTGTGCTGCACTCGTACCTGGACCTGACTACCTGAGTCCTTCGCCTTGGTGTAAAGGATCTATTTTTACAGTGAATTGAAAGCTGCTGGTAGTTGTAATTCCCTGGTGCAATAGTATTTGCGCCAATACTGCTGTATAATTAATTACTTTTTGTGTGATTCTTTCCTCTTGTGTTTGCGATCCTGTCGTCCTTCCTGCATTTGAGAAAAGAGGTTTTGTTTCCTTGGAAGCTTGAGATTTGGGGGGCCATTGTGCTGGGGTTGACTTCCATAAGACCATATGGTTCAGAAGATTATTTGTGGCTTGTGGTCATGGACTTATATAATCTTTATTTCGTTGTTGTGCTTAGTTATTGTGGCAACAGTACATGCGAATATTAATTCTAAAAAAAACAGTACATCAGGGTGGGGATAGGATTTCCATTCTGTTTGGTTGGTGAGGAACAGGTATCGCCAATATAAATGCATTCTGGCATTCTGCCACCTTGTTGATATGATTTTGTGAGATTAAAGATCTATTAGTAGCAGATATATGGACCAATGTAACAAGAGAGATGTATGCTTACTATCGCATGTTCTCGGCTTGACTGCTTGATATGGAAGTCAGAAAGTTTTGTTGCCATTCTGTAAAGGGATGGGGGGCTAAATCTGATTTGTATAAACTGGCATAAATTCTTTTCAAATTTAGGTTGCCCAGCATTGGAGTGCCTTACTGTTTCTGTACAATCTCGCATAAAATCTTTTCAAGTCTAGGCGGCAGATTGGCTACTGGGTACATAAAGAACCCGTGGCAAGTAATATCTCCTGGAAAGTGGTCCTTGGACCTATTTATTCACTTAATTGATGAGCACTGTACATGTTTTAATGCATTCTTAATTCAACATGGATCAACCTAGATTTTCCTCTGGAACACTTTATTGGCCAGCACTCGGAACATTCAAAAGATTAGTTGTATGAAATGATGAAAGGATATAAAATATTTAAAAGAAAATAATACAGAAAAAATATACTATAATGTACATTCCCCTTGTTGTTAGTGGCTGAATAAGCTAAATAAGTGAAGTGCTCTGAGCTCACATGGGGCTTTGTTTTCCATGCCTTTGCCATGTTACTTACTCTCCACATTTTATTTCTTCATTTCAGGTTCTTTATTACCAGTTCTATTCTTGACCTTACAATAGTTGGCCTTGACATCGTGGATGATGACCTGAGTTCACATGGGCAACAGCCTCATTTTTTGAAAACTTGCTTGAACCCCAGCTTGGACCTTGGCATTACAGTTTTGCTACTGGGCCACAACAGAAATGATTTGTCTGTAGGTGAGGGGAAGGTTGTAATAGCTACAGACAACCTTATAAAGTTCTCAATTGATGAAGCCTTGTGGCATCCTGGATCTGCTGGGTTTGATATGCACGGCAATCTAGCTTTTATGGTCTGTGATCCCATGAAGATTGCACCTTCTACCCCTAATGGGTATGCTTCTGCATCATCGACTGCCCTTTGTACATCAAGAAAGGATGTGCCCACACAGTTCGGGATCCCAATCCCTGCAGTATGTGAATGGTTAAAACAATACTGGAATGGTAGCTTAGAAGATGTCAGCAAGCCGATTATGACTCCTGCACGATTGACAACCTCTGGAGAACGAAGTGGGCGTTCATCCATTGGTCATCTTCGTTATATTAAGCCAATGGAGGTGGCAGGTGGTGATGTCTTGTCATCATCACAGATGCCACCAAGACAAACATGGCAGCATGGAGCATGCAGTTCAGCATCTGCCAAGATTTCACATGGCGAAAAGGATTCGACTGGCTCACATTCTTTCCATGGGCAACATGAGCTGACCTCAAAAATTTGTAAACCTCAGAAAGAGCAAGCTACTTCACTTGTGGAGCATCCAAGATCTATTCGCCTACCCCTTCCCTTGAAGCAATTGATGCCTGATGAGAACAAGAATGAGGCGAACAGGCAAGCTCCGGACAGAACACAACCTTCTAATGTGCAAATGAATTGTGGCACTCTTCACAATGTTGCTTACCATGAAAACTGCTGGAGTGAGGTGCAGTCCAGTTCCTCCCCACTTGCGATATCCGAATTAGGAGATGGGAGGGATGGTTTTAGCAGCGGGGAGGAGACAATGTACTCCGCTGAAACAAGGGAAAGCCGGAACATTCCAAGTCCAAAGGAAAAGAAAACCGAGATGGTTGGTAGATCACAGAGTTTTGTGAACCATAGCAAATGGGACTCGCCTAAAAGTGTTGAATCTTCCAGAGGATTTCCTTCAAAGTCACAGACCTTCATTCCTTTAAGGAAACCACATCTGCAGGCTGCAGCCATTTCACAGAAGAGCCAAGACTATTTCAGCCCGACTGTCTCATCAAACATGAAGAAGAGGAACTTGTCCCAAACTCCCATGAAACCCAGGCAGCGCGCTCAAGTTACCTCGAAGTGGATTACTTGATGCATTCACCTGCCCCAGTAATCATACAAAGATAACATGTTTTGGCTTACTCAGTTCCGTGCTGCATTTATTTTTTTTCCCCTTTTTTCCTTTATCCTTTTAGCGGCATTTGTAAATGCATTCTAGTCATGAACTGTGCTCTAGTCATTCTTTTCTAGGGTACCATATGTTAGGAAATGCTGTTCTTTACCCTGTAATTCTCTACTGAAGGGTTAGACAGGTTGCCATCACAAAATACAGTGTTTTTTAAACTCCTGACAAGGTGAGAAGTATGGGACTTGGTCTTTCGACTCTCAAATGTGAGCTCAAGGGATAATTCACATGAATGTATTGCCCTTGCTGGGTTACTCCCGAAGCTCTCTGCAAAGGTTGTGCCCTTTGTTGAGGTGAATAAGGTGACAGCTCTGCAACTGTGTTGTTTCCCTTTCTGTGGTAAAATTTTTCTGCGGTAAAAAACATAGAAACGAATGAATTATTTTTGTGTGAAATTCAAGCATCCCTGGAGCATAGATTTGTTTTCTAGACCTAATGGAAAAAAAAACTGAACTTTTCTCGAAATCCATGCATCCCAAACAGGGTCAGATTATCCATGTCCCATTTTCTCTACAATTTGTGCAGTTTCTCTCGGCGAGCTGCTCTGATCTTTTTTCCACTCCGTGATGGAGATTGTAATCGGATGCACTGTAGATGTCCACAAGTCTTTGATACAAAAAAAGAACTTCATCAGTAGGAAAGAGAATAAAATTGGTGCATGTGCTGTCATTTAATTTGGACCAGATAACACAACAAAGGGATAAATAAACAAATAAACACGGCCATAAGGAAGAGGGCAAAACCTGGCAAAAAAAAAAAAGAATCAGGAAGAGCCGAAGAGGGCAAACCGGGCCAGCACCACCATCCCCTCTTGCTCAGCCTAGTCGATGCCGATGGTCCAGGACTCCAGGTGATGCAGAATGCCAGAATCTGCCGTCTCTCAGGTAGTCAGGTAGGCCAAGCCGCCATGGGCTTCGCATGCAGAATCATCCCCTGCCCTGTCACTCGCGAGGGCACGGCTCGCCTTGCCAGACGCAGAATCTCCAATAGAAGTTTGTTGGAACAATCAGCTTGTATGAAAGTAGCAGTAATGCATCACTCGCGAGCAGCTCCATGATCGTGCAGTAATGCAGGTGTAGAAAAGAGAGCATGCAATAGTTGCTTGGAAAAAAATTTAAGTGATAGAACCCTCTTAACATGTCAATCTAACAAAACTTAAAAGATATATGTGCTACAGGATCTCTGTGTTGTAGTCCATTTTTCTAGATAATGGAACTAAACATTCGGCTTCATCCCCAAAGAAGTTTCCGAAATTGCAAAAGCATTAGTGAATCATCCTGAATAAACTCAAACTCCCATGAGAACTTTCAAAACCCAAGTGACGGTCATTGCTGTAAAAAGCAATAACTACTATGCTTAGGGTACAAGTTTTCCTTATATTTGGTAAAATGTAATGTAAGATGGACACACACATGCTTAATGTATGCAAGGATAGTATTGGAATATATTACAAAATAAAAGAAAACAAAAAACTCAAAAAAATGTCATTGTAGAAAGAACAAATCTAAGTAAGAACGCCATCACTTTGTTAACACATAAAAAATGAAATTTATATAGCTCTTCCCATAACATACATTTGTAACTCAATAGCCAAAACTAACAAACAAAAAATATTCATAACAAAATAAAATATCATATTATAGTTAAGAAATACCAGTGATCATTACTTCTTTCTTTTTATCTACATACATGGTTGCAGAGTAATTATCATCAATAGATCGTAAGAGGCATACAATGCATCATGAAATCATACCCGGATAAAGAAAATCAATCATCTAGAATTGCTAGAAGTGTTGCGTCTTTGTATGATGCACAATATTTTTATTTACTGAGAAATACTCCCTCCGTCCCGAAACTATTGATGTTTTGGGTGTTCGTGCCACAAGTTTGACTAGATTTCTAGAAAATGCGTGTAACATTTACACCTCCAAATAAATTTGTTAAAAAACTAAACTAAAAGATCTATTCAACGATACTAATTATGTATTATAAATATTAATAATTTTTAGTATAAATTTAGTCAAAGATATTTTTCGGGAAGCGAGAACGACACTTTTTTATGGACGGAGGGAGTATGTCATTGACAAGAATTTGATTGGTGATGAATGTTATATTAACAAATCATGATGGTAATCTCTTATCCCAAACCAGGCTATCCGCTCATCTCATCTTCAAAACCCTGCGAACCCATTGTTCAATGGCATCATAGGATAACATAAGGTAACATAAAACATGAATATTGGATAGCAAAACACAAGATAATCACAAATCTAAAGTATTCATCACCTAATGATTTTTTTATTTTTCCCAATACATTCGAGCCTCAAGATGTCTAGGATTTTCCATATCATATTATGGTGGTTGCATACTCTGTCATGTACATGGTCACAGATTAGGAAACCATGCAAAACACCATGAAATATAGAATTAATAAGCTCTTTATTTTCTTGTGAATTACCACAAGTACTAAATGGTAATGAGTGCGATGGGGATAACTATTGGGAGTTCATTTAATCTAAAAAATATTTTCATGTGTGATAGATATGCAACATCCATGTTTGTGCTACCATAGTCGCTGTGTAACTAGTGTTCATAGGAATGAATAACCGCGAAAAAGATGATCGAATAACTGAAATATTTTAGATCCAATTTTCCTTAAAAACATTTCAATGATAAATTAGAATCACTTCGTGGAATCGTTTGGCTGGCTCACTGGAGTGTTAAAACTAGAATAAAAATGAGGAGAAACTAAATTTTATGGGTTTCTCTAGATTAGTAGAAATATGAGAGAATGAGTTCCAAGTGATTCTCTAAAACGCTTCCTTATTTTGTCAAGATCGATACTAATGTTTCTCGTTGCCAAATACATCCTTGTTGTCTCCTCCATGTGGCTTAACATAGCGTGAATATATGATATCTCCACTGGCTTGAGCACGCGCACCAAAACTAAGTTTTTTGCGAGTCATGCAAAAAAAAAAAAAAAAGGGCCTGGGCATTTTGGGCCCAAAAAGCCATGTCCATTACCATTCCAGTCTCATTGGGTGAGTCGGGCCTAATTTTCAGGCTGTGTTTGGGTCAAACTAGACTTAGGCAGTTTGTCTAACAATTTACTCCCTCTGTCCCTTTAAACATGCAACTCCGTGTTACGTGTCAGATAAAGTAGTTCACGTTTGACTAAGGGCCTGTTTGGTTCACGGATGAACCCAGCCTGGCTCGTATGGAAGGAGCCTGGCTTTCGGTAGACAGGCTCAGTACATGCAAGAGCAAGTTGTTTGTTTACCTGCTTGCATGAGCTAGGCTGTCCTGAGAAGCTGTTTGGTTGCTCCCATGAGAATAAGTTGCATGAGATAAAAGATATATAAATAACCATGATCATGACATTAATTATAGGCAACTATTATCTTATAGCTCTTAAGTTATCTTATTATTCCTTAATATTAGTCAAAATATGTTAATATCATTTAATATGTACTAACAATGCACTAATAACATTATTAAATGGCTAATCACCTGCACCGCGCGAGCCTAGCCCGACAGAAACGGCCAATTTTTGCGTATCTCCAGAGCCTGGCTGAGGAGGGTTGCCTGCATGAGCAGAGCCTGGCCCGAAAGATACACGAACCAAACAACTCTCTGATTTTGCACGAGCGGAACCTGGCTCAGGCTGCGTGCAGGCAACCAAACGCCCCCTAAATTTCTAGTGAATAATATTCATATTTATAGCTCCAAATTAATATATTATGAAATACTTTTTATAATTAATTTATTGGTGTTTATTTGACATTATAAATATTTATAGTTTTTTATTTATAATTGGTCAAAGTTGGTACACTAAAACATGATACTATGCTAGAATTGCATAATCAAGGGGACGGAGGGAGTACAATGTAGAATGGCTAAAGTAAATACAGGCTGAGATTTGTTTTCTAAGAAGTGGAATCTATGCCCTGACCCGGTCCACTGAGTTTCATGGGCGGATCGGAACCCATCGGGCTTGGGCCGGGCCGTGGGCTGGGGCTCAATTTGCTAAGGTCCACGCCACCACCTTCTATCCTTCTCGGTTGGTTCAAGACGCGCGCCCACAGCCCACAGCCCACGCCGCTGAACGGCCGGAGATCCGTACTGCGCAGCCACTCCCTCTCGCCGGACGGCTGCAGATCCGGTGTACCCGATCCGTCTCGGGTTTGGTGGTCGCAGAAGAGGAATCCGCCGCCTATCGATCGGGAGAGATGCGGCGGCAGCGGTTCGGGACCGGGAGGAGGGTGGACGACCCGGGGCTCCTCACGAGGGCCGTCGACAAGGTCGTCCGCTTCGTCCGCCTCGCCGAGTTCGAGATCTTCTTCGTCCTCTTCTTCCTCGTCGCCTTCTTCCTCTTCAAGAACCTCGTAAGCACCCCACCCCACATCAACCTCGCGTTTCTCTCTCCCGAGCG